>CM053786.1:419760481-420147981 GCA_028749045.1 Cupressus sempervirens
CACTCTAAGATCATCTCATTTCCAAGAATGAGAAACAAAATAGATCAAATCAAATTCACAAAGAGAACTATTTCATTATTTCCATCATCATCATTGACATATCAAAAAATATTTGATTGGTCCAAACAACATGAGGATGCATATGATTCTATCCAAAAAACAACAACATATAGTTCATTCTTGTTGGTGATTTGGCTAAGAAGATATGTCTGGGTTTTCATTTATGGAAACATATAACTTATTTTGAGAAGGAAAAATGAAAGGATAAGTTTGAAGTATAATAATTTAAAAAATTGTCTAATTACAAATTAGCAAAATAGTGCATAGTTAACCTATTTTGTTTAGTGTAGTTCACTGGAAGCACTTGGGCTTATGTGCACTTACAAGATGGAATGACATTATGTATATGAAATGTGGGTAAAAGAACTTAAATTTTTTCTATCTATAGAAAAAGTTTTTGAAAAATTTACCAATAAAAGTTTCCTAGGGCAGAGTAGAGATCAAGACAGAATAAAGGCATTTTGGTTAAGAAATTGTTTTGGTTCACCAAAACAATTAGTTGACAATGTAGGGACAACATCCTAGATGTTAAACATAACGCGACAAAAGATAATTCAAATGATTTAACAAAGTACATCAAGCAAAAAGGCTTTCAGGATGAAATATTTTGGTATAAAGGAAGAAAATTTTGTTTTAGCGAACTGTGGAATTGTATTGTAATGATATAATGTTTGAATGTACACTTTCTATGATCAATATTGATATGAATTTGATGCTAGTTCAAAGTAGTATGGATGTATGATTAGTTTCGAAGAAGGAACCAAAAGGAAAAATCTGATATTGAAGATATTAACACTGTATATAGGTTTGTGTATCTATCTCTATTGATAGCATTGTAAAGATATAATTGCTTGTTTGAGTAGTGGGATCTTCTAGAATAGTTTTGTATTGCAATACCAACTCCTAACAGGGTTGAGGCTTCTAACAAGGACTAGTCCTCTAACAAGAAAATATACACTATATAGATGTAAGACTCCTAATAGGATCAATATCTTTTACAAGATACTTTTGATTAGTGGATCATTTTGTGGGTGCTCTCCACCAGGGTTTTCACTTGTCTAGGGTTTTCTTAGTAACAAATAATAGTGTTATGAGTTGCATTATGGCTATGTTTACTTTTCATTTTGATCTTATATGCAATTTTAAAGTTTGTTAATGATATCCATAGTTGGACAAAAGTTTGTGGAACATTGATTCACCCCCTCTTAGTATTCCCTATTTCTAACAAATGGTTTTAGAACACAATGACTTAGAGGAGGCTTAGAAGCTTGAGTAATATCTCTATGGATATGGATCAATTGTAAAAGAATCTTGAGGAAGCTCTTAAGGAACTTGATATAATTACAAAGGAAAGAAAAAATTTGAAGATCAAACTTAAAGATGCACAATATTTCATTCAAAAGTTGAAAGAGCATATTGAATCATCTATATTGAAGAAGAAAGAGTCATGATCAAATCAAGCACAGCAATGCAATGTCTAGGCTTAAGAAGGAGAATAAAATTTTGAAACATGAACTTGGAATTACAAATATTAAGACAAGCATTATGGAAGATGAGAAATAAAGGTAATCAAATTTGAGATTTGACAGTGCAGTTTTGAAATCCAAAATTTCTATATTGACATCTGAGCTTGAGACTACAAAGATACAATATACAAATCTTGAGAAGTAAAATACTATTGTTAAAGAAAAACTTGTACAAACAAAGCAACATCTTGAGAAGTTATATCCAATCACCAAGATGCTTGATGATAATATTATGACACAAAGACCTATTGGAGACAAAACAAGGAATGCATATATTGAAGGAGAATAATTTAAATGATCTGAAGATACCAAGGAACAAGGTCTAGAGAACCAGCAACCTAATCAACAAGAAAATCTCAACAAAGAAGTACCTCAACAACCTAAAAACCTAAAATAGAAGACGCTTTGCATGTAATCAACTTGGACATATGAAGAATGACTGCACATGTAAGTATAATATACCCTTTTTTGGTTATTGTTATAATTTCATTGGTTTTGAACATAAATCTAATGAATGCAGGAAACCTAGACATAATAATAATAATAATAGAATGTAGGAAGTATTGACCCTGCAGCTAGTAGACCTTTGGGAGCAAAAAATGTCATAAAAAATGGAGTTATGTGTTATAAGTGCAAAAACCTTGGTCATATTGGTAGGGATTGCATACTACAAACTAATTAATTTGGACCTAGATATGGAAACACTATAGGATGTCAGGTTTGCAACAATTTGGGACATACAATAAGGTTTTATAGAATGAACAACATGAGAACACCTAATATGATATCACACAATATGAACTTTGGAAGAAATGTGAACAACACTGTAAAAAGGAATGAAAGTATACAAGGAAAACAAGTTGAAAGTCTTGATAAAATATTTGTTAGAGAAGGAACACCTGCAAGCAATAAGGTATAGGTAGAAAAGACAAAAGACACATTATATAAAAATATAAAATCAGTAGTTGTAGCTTAAAACCCCTTATCCACTTAAGCAATCATCCTTATGAGGGAAATAGGGGATAATGCACTTGAAAATTTAGCTGAACCTTGAATGGTAACATAAAGTTTTGTGCACATAAGAGAAGCAAGGAAATGATATTAGAAATTTATGTTTAATAGCACATAAGGAAATATTGGTGTATGTAATCACGAGAGAGAAATCTATCTTATTGGATAAAGAATCAACTTTTTGAGTTGTGCGTACATGAATAATTAATGTGGATGAGATTTTGTAAGGATTTAAGTGTTGAAATCAATTAATCTAGACACCATTTGATCATTCAAAGATTATAAGGAGTTAACAAAGAGATTGAAAAGCGATTTGAAGCACTTGAAGAGTGATTTGAATGGATTTTTGACAAAGCCCTAAATCTGCGACAACAAAGGTATTTTTCAATTTCAAGGTTAATTTGTGAAGTGAATTTGTAAAAGAATATTGTTGAGATGGCCCCTTCACTAGTTCATGACATCATGGAGAAACCCATACACAAATTTAAAAGAAACCCTATTGTACCTTTGGAAGATGGAGTTTTAATTATGGAAGATTATAAGGACACACATTCACTACAAGCTTGAGACCATAGGAGATTCTAACATTATGAGTGAATTTGGCAATGTCTATGAGAAAGATATGACATTTAAGGAAGGTTTTGAGCACCTAGGACAACTTAATATTTTGCAATATATATTTTACCATGAATTTCAGAATGAGGAAGGATAAAAATTATTTTGAGCCTTGTAAATGATAAAAAAAACTAGATTGGAGATCAACCTATTGAAATTACCAGTGACCTAATCCATGAAGTGACATGATTGAGAAACAAAGGAATAATTCCCATTAATGAAAAGAATATGAAAAAGATTGTACAACAAAACACAAAAACTGAATGGAATGGAAGAGGAATGATGTTATGCAAGATTAAACAAACTGATGTAAGGTTTATTAGTAATATTTTGACATATAAGATGAATTCTAGTTCTATAGATGATGAAGTTTTAGTAGGATTCATTAATGCAACCTATAAGATTTGTGTCGACGAAAAAGAAGTAAATCTTTGTGAGATTTTGAGACAACTAATTGATAACCTTAAGAGAATAAAGAAGAATAAGTATGCCACTTTCAGATTTGAATCAATAATCACTTATCTATTCTTTCATGCTTTAACATGAATGGAAATATGAGAAATTTTCTATGGAGTTAATGAGCCACTATTATAGGAAAACTTCAAAGGAACTCAATTTTTGAGGATCGCTTGCAGATGTAATTACATTGCCTATTAAGCTATGTACTTTCCAAATGATAACCATCTCTCTTATATTAGATGAAATATGGATAGACATGTTCTTTCATGAAACATATCTATTAATTAGTATTTAATATAATATATTTTTTATTTTACACACACAGACACACACATCTTTAGTGAGTTTTATCTGACTAAAACTACACTAAAATTAACGCCCCTTCTTAGTTAGGGAGGATAAATACAAGATCATATATTACCTCAATGCAATATCTTTGATCAAAAGATATTCAACATTTTGATATCATTGAGTATTGGCCTCTAGAATATCAACAAATGATATTCACCAAATACTCCGAGTAATGATTTTGGGAGTAATGACCTTTTGGATGTCATCTCAAATGGCATTCACCATGTACTCTTTGAGAAATGGCCTCCTAAATGTTGAGCTGCAAGATATTCACCAAGTACTATGAGTAATGGCCTCGTGAATGTCATCTCATATGATATTCACCAAGTACTCTGTGTAATGGCCTCTCGAACACCAATTTGCATAACATTTTCCATGTGCTCAAATGTTCATAAGGTATGTGCACACACATGCTCATAATGCTTACCATATGAACATCCACCATGCAAAGTATAATTAACCATAATTTACATAGACATTATAAGATATCCATCATAATAGAAAATTAAGTTATTGTAAGATTGCCACCTTTCAATAACTTCTACAAATACAAGTGATAATCATTTGGAAGTCATCATTTCCTTATGATGTAAACATGAGGTAGGACCATTACAAAAATGTAGTCATACATACAAACTTTTAGACCCCCTCTGAATATCAATCTTCATAACCACTCATTCGTTGTTACCCTTGAAGAGATGTCAAACTCAGTAGTGGATATACAACCACGAAAATGGTTTTTTACATGTAACATTTTGCAACTTTTCAAAAAAATATTGTCTTTCTCCTTTGTATGACAGACACTTTGCGTGCTTGCATAGCCATTGTTGTTAAACTCCCCTTGAGTTTGAAATCAATCTCCATCTTTCTACAATATTATTCTTGGAGGAAAAAATCGAGGAAACTAGCTCTTATTGTATACGGAAAGAAAGACTAATATAATATTCAAGAATAATAATATTAGGTATAATCAAATTATTCCTAATAATCATAATATTGTAATATTTTTCCTTTAGAATAAGATAATCACTCCATTCAAGATGGAATTATTATTTATTACTATCTCTATCCAATATTTATAATCACATTTAAATTTGATTCCATTTATATTCCTCATGAGAATATTAGAAATTCACAATATCACTAACAATTTCTAAATTGTTAAATAATGATAAAGATTCACTTTATTCCGCATACCTTGGTTGTATATATGTTTGGAGGGAATAGTAGAATATTTCCTGGAAACAAGTGTTTGTATTATGTGAAATACCTTGTTTATTATTATAAATGATGCCTTGTTCATTAATTTACTGACTTGGTGGGTCACTCTATATGCATGGTAGTAGTACAAAACTTTATGTTTTTTGACCATTCATTATCACTTTTGTAATAAACAACCTCCTCTTCAGTTTGACAACATTTGGAATACATCAATCAATGAATATGAATTCAAGTGGCCTTTTCATTAATTTCCAAAACTGGATTGCTTTGACTCATTCCACTTTGCATCATGCATTTGACTTCTCATTAGTAGGTGCACTTTACATTTATTATTTTTGGTGGTACCTCACTGATGTGGTGTGGTTGACCCACTCTTGCATGGACTTATACTTTATGTATTCCCTTTATATATGCTCTATGAAAGATAGGGTATAGCGTTTATGCATTCATATTACCATTCTATCACATTAGATCATTTAAAGATTGTTGTGTTCTAGCCCATAGTAATGAGTCCATTATTTCGGAGTTATCATGATTGGTAGCATATATATGAAGACACAAGTAGCCTTGATAATGGTGAAAGATAATCATTCTAGCCTATATGAATCTTTGACCATAGCCAAGTCATGCATACAACTCGCTAATCTTTAACATACATCTGGACAAACTTTTGAGACTTCAAGTATACATCTATATCCAACCTTGCCATTTATTTACTGTATCTTTTCAGAAGTTGCACCAAGCAATGAATCAATCTTTTGTTTGTTGACTAGTCATTTATCTGAATCAAAAAATCACTCTTTGTTCATTAATTTAGATAGTCACTATCAACTTCTTCATTGTAATTTACACTTGCAAGTAAAGCTATGATACCATGTTATTTTTGAGGATCACTTGCAGATGTAATTGTACTACCTCTTAAGGTATGTACTTTCCAAATGAAAACCATCTCTCTTGTATTAGATGAAATTTGGATAGACATATCCCTTCATGAGACATGTTTATGCATTATTATTTAATATAAAAGTTTTCTATTTGGCGTGCGCACACGCACACACACACACACACACGCACACACACACAAGCAAATAAACATTAACAATGAAAAACAACATAACAGCATGATGAGATCAATTTAGTATCAGATGAAGAAAAGGATAAAAATTCCATAATCTACTGTAGAAAATAACAAGGATGATATTAGTTTCATGATTGAAATTGATAAAACATGCATGAAAGTAGTAGAACCAAGAGCTATGTTGGTTGAGCCATTGGGTTATGAGTTGACAAAAGAAATGATAGATGGGTATTCAAAAGTAATATTGGAATATGATTTGGATGATAACAATGATAGATGAGGCACATAAAGGAGAGGCTAGTAGAAGCACAACAATCATTGATATCAAAGGCATCAAAGAAGAAAGTTAACAATGTAATAATGAAAATGCTTTAAGACACTCAAATGACCAAGGAAGAGTATGTTGAATCCAAGAAAACACCATTTGAGATGAGAGCAAGTGGATAGAGTAACATTCTATTAGTCCAACCTTTGTTAGTAACACCTTCAACAAGCACACTACCACCTGTAGTTATTTCACCACATGCATTTATTTCACCACTTGTAGCAACTACATCTGCAACAACTTTAGCTACAACAAATCAACCAACAAAAGAAGAAGAAGTTAGAATTATTGATCAACTTGCACCTTCTACAAGGAAATCAACAAGATCTTCACCATCCAGTGCACAACCACTAGAGATTATAGTTAAGCAAGAGAAAGAGGATTAGACACCTAAGAGATCTAAGATTATGAAAGAGATGATAATTGGACGAGGACCTAGGAAGAAGCCAAAGGTATTGGCTACATATGTTGGAAGGAAGAGCAAAGCTTAGGAAGAAGAAGAGGTACTAACCAAAAGGATGAGAGGAAAAATCTATCCTCCTACAAAAAAAATCAAAGAACGATCAACCATAGCAAGGAAGTAGTAGTAAGAAAAAAAATGGAAGTCAGAGATAGGAAAGATGAATGAGATGATTATGAATGAGGATAATTTAACCAAGTTGAAACAATTTTATGACAATTATGATGCAAATCAAAGGAGAAACTTGGATATATCTGTTATTAAATACATGATCAAATTCAAGACTACCCTAATTAGTCTACATGGAAGCTTGCTAGAAGAAATGTATGAGAGATTGAACAAATCAAGATTAAGGGTAGTGGAGGAAGAAAATAAATTAAGAGAAGTATGCATCAAAAAATGTTGTATAATGGACAATGATGAGCAAATGGAAGAACTCAAACCAAAGATAAATCTTCTATTGAGAGACAAGATGAGGGCCATAAGGATTCTGAGTGGTCAGTATGAAGAAGTAAGGGGGGAAACAAAAAAGGAAATATATCAAATACTTGATGAGCCTAATACTATGCAACAACAAATACCTCCAACAATAGCAATAAAAGAGCACCAACCTGACATTTCAGTTATGGACACATTAGACAATCAATCATATATGTTTATTGATGGTGTACAAATCATTGTTGATGCCACTGCAGATCCCTTTAAGGATTATACAGAGATTGATGTTGGCAACATTCTAGATTACTCCAGCTTCGAAGATGAAAATAGTGATAAAAGAAAAACACATTAAAACTAAGAAAATCAATCTGCGCAATGATTAGTCAAATCAAGGACTATTTCTCACTTGGCCACAACAAATTTTGACAGTATTAGCATAAAATATTGAGAGTGTACAGACCAATTCTACACCACAAGGGCAGGGGAAAGGACAAGGAAAGAAAGAAGAAAAGAAGGTAAAAGAAAAGGCTGAAGATACACCAAAGAATATGAAGCAATCATTAGATCAACCACAATAAGAATAAAGAATAGAAGAAATTAGTGGAGAAACTCAAATGCAATTGGTAACACCTACCAAAGAGGTTGGCCAACCCAGTTCTACCACCTCTCCATCACTATTTGAGCTCTTAGAGAATAGCATGAAGATGGGAGAAGACATAGATGTTGAGAAACTATGTCAAGTTGATGTACATTCCATGAGCAAAATTGCAAAAAAGATAAATAAACTAAGCAAGAGCGCACAAGACACTTTAGAAAAGATAACTAATAGACTCTAGAGCACCATATCTATAACAATTACTGAACAAGATGTGGAGAAAAGAGAAGAGGAGGTAATAGAAGCTTTTGATAACCATTTTTCTACTCTTGAGGATGCATCATCTTTGAAAGAACAAATAGTAAATGATGCAAACTTGTTTAGCTCAATCTGTGGAAATATCATAAATGATCTAACTGCATTAGACATTTCCATAAAGGAATTAAGAAGCAATATATCTAAAGGAAAGGATTTGTATGGAAAATGTGTTTTGGGACATAAATTCACTCAAGACATCTCCAAACAAATAAAGAACAAGAAAAATAAATTGGAGATCATTTTGAATGAACTGAAGGGTCCTACGGCTACAAAAATAGAGATTGAGCAATAGATAAGCACAATCTATGACAAGTTAAGAACTTTTGAGCTAAACAAAGATATAATATTGAAGAGATTCTCACTATTAAGAAAGCACCTAACTTTGAAGATTGACATTATTAAGAGACAATTGGATACATGTTTAGAGGCAAAATAATCATATGCAAAATTTTCCTATTCTGACATCAATGCAATAGAAGTTGGAACTTATGGGATATGTGCCTTAAATAGTGTGATAGAAGTAGTCAAAGAATCTTGGGATAAATAGTTTGGTAGCCTGAAGAATCATTTTGATGTCTGCGTTACACTTATTTGTATGCACTTGGTATAATGGAATTAGTAAGGAAAACCCAAAATTTTGACATGTATATATACTTTTTTTTGACTCACCTTTATCATTGATGCCAAAGGGGGAGTGTTAGTATGAACACATATGCAAAAAAAGGATGTAAAGGTAGATATAAGTTACAAGTATAATCTCAAGGGGAGCATATATATATATATAAGAAGGTAAATGAATAAAGATGCTCCATATTTTTAAAATTTTAATGGTTATATGATATACTTCACCAATTTTGACTTTTTTAATTTTTGGACACTTGGCCAATTTTTCCCATATGTTGCCATCAATGCCAAAGGGGGATATTGTTGAAATTTGGCTAAGAAGATATGTTAGGGTTGTCATTTATGGCAACATGTAGCTTATTTTGAGAAGGCAAAATGAAAGGATACGTTTGAAGTATAGTAATTTTGAAAATTGTTTAAGTACCTAGAAACAAAGCAGTGCACATTCAACCTATTTTGTTTAGTGCAATTCATTGGAAGCACTTCGACTTATGCACACTTACAAGAAGCAAGGACATGATGTATATGCCACTTGGGTAAAAGTGCTTAAAGTTTAGCTATGTACAAATGGAGTTATTGCAGATTTACTAATAATAGTTTACTAGGATAGAACATAGATATAGGCACTATAAAGGCATTTTGGTCAAGGAATTGACAATTTAGGGTTGATATCCTAGATGTTAACCCTAATGTGGCAAAAGATAATTAATTTTTTTAAAGAAAAGTATCAAGCAAGGCTGACAAATGAAATATTTTGGTATAAAGGAAGAAAATTTTGTTTTAGCAAAGTGTGCCATTGTATTGTAATGATACAATGTTTTGAATGTGCACTTTCTATTACCAATATTGATGCAAATTTGATGCTAGTTCAGAGCAATACATGAGTATGATCAATTTAGAAGAAGGATTCAAAAGGATAGATTAGATATTGAAGATATCAACACCGTGTAAAGGTTTTTGTCTCTATCTATATTGATAGCATTGTAAAGATATAATTGCTTGTTTGAGCCATGGCCTTTTCTAGCATACATTTGTATTGTAATACCAACTCTTAACAGGGTTTGAGTTTCTAACAAGGCCTATATACACTATATGGATGTAATAGACTCCTAACATGGTCAATATATTTTAAAAGATGCTTTTGATTAGTGGATCATTTTGTGGGTACCATCCCTGTCGGGGTTTTCTCTTGGCAAGGGTTTTCCTTGTTATAAATAATGGTGTTATAAGTTGCATTGTGTTATGGTTATGCTTTCTTTTCAGTTTGATCTTATATGCATGAATTGTGCTTCTTACACCCTTGGAGAGTTGACAAGTGTCAACTTGTGAGAGGATAAGAGGACATTGGGGGTTTAAGAAGATTTACCATAAAGACATTTCTTGTTGACACTCAAAATGAATGGTGGAGAATGGGATAAGAAATTAAAAAATCCTTTGAGAGGACAAATATATAAAAGACCCATGTGGATCTTTGCATATATGGTTGGAGCATCTAAGGATGAGGTGTACAAAAGTTGACTTTCTTACTTAAACTATATGATTAAGAATGTGCAAATGATTAAGGGCAGATTAGGCTTGATGGAAAAGTGATTAGTGGACAACTTGAAAGGTCACGAGGATGTGATAAATGGAGAGAGATGAGTGGAGGTTAATTAAGTGAATGATATAATTTACTTAATTAAATAAAAAAATAGTGGTACTTGAGTGATAAATTTAGTAATGAAGTGCTCAATTGGAATTAAATTGTTTTTTTATTTAATTCCAAGTGAAGAAATTTTGGGGACAATTAAATTACTTAAAACAAAATTTTTTATTTATTTAAATCAATAGAAGGGGAGAATAGTAATTTATGAAGGGTGCTCCCCTTAAAACCATAAACTCATAACATAAACAAAAAAACAACAACAAATGCAAGAACAAAATATGGACTTCTTATTTGTGCTGCAAGTACAGAATTACATAATTCACAAATACAAAATACTAATCCACATGGGTGCCTTAATTACAGCAATCTGCAAGACTAAGCTATGAACTACCACCCAGAGTTGTCCTAGACAATGTTCAGATCTTTCTTAAATAGTCAATTTTATGCCGCTCAAGAAGGTTCTAGACATTGAAGTTTAATACCTAGAGCCAACGAACCTTAACAACACATATAGAATCAGGTAAATACATCTTTGACAATTATATTAGATATTTCGGGTAGCCCAACTTTGAAAGGTTGTAACTCACAAACCGTTGCTCTGATTGGCTATTATAACCCCTCTTTACAAATGCCAGCTTCCGATCTACAAGTTCAGAATTGTGCAAGTGCCCTTAAATTAAGTTTTCAGACCTCATCCGGGCACTCCAAGGCCTCCAATGGTGAGCTTGAAGATTTTTTTGCAAATATTTCCACTAAAAGTCCATAATAACTTCTCTGATACTTAAGCTAGAGCAATGAGATTTTTATGATAGGCTTATAACTCTAAAATGAACCTTCATGTAGAAAATGAGAACATTTAGAGCTCGTATGAAAAACATACTAAAAATAGCAAGTTCCCATAGATAGTAACCACCCTATCTACTAGTCCTTATTAAAATAGAAAAGACTAAAAAGAAATTTTTTTTTTGGGTGATGCAAGATTGCTCTTACACCCAAGATGCTCCTACATTAGACACTAGGGGTAATTTGAGAAGTGACTTCATCACGTCTCAAGTGTTCAGAGGAAAACCATGATGATGAACCTCCTCCCTTGCTAGCCATGATGAATCCTCTACTGGCTTCTATCTCCATTTGACCAGGTATTCCTCATAAGTTTTATTTCTTGTACTTTTGCCAACACGACTATCCAACATCTCAATCTCCTTTGTAGCCAACCTAGCTGCTAGAATACTTCGCTACACTTTTGCAATGTCATCTCCATCACCTCCTTCATAATACTCTCTCAAATCTAAAATATTAAATATTGGTGAAATATTCAATTTAGTAGGCAACTCCACTTCATAAGCATTTCTAGAATCATGCATTTTCACTATCTTGCACAATCCAAACTTCTTCATCTTCAACTTATTATATGTACCCACTGATAACACTCTTTTCTCAAATGAACCATGAACTCATCTCCAATCTAAAATTCCTTACAGCTCCTTTTCACATTTACCTTAGCTTTATATTGTGTATTCATCTTTATGATGTGTTTTCTCACCTCCTCATGGATGTTCTTCAAATGTTTAGCAAATTCTTCTACTTCAACACTACTTATCTCTCATTTATCCAACTGCCTCAATTTAGAAGCATTTCTGGGACTTTCCCCGTATACAATTTGGAATGGTGATTTACTAGTACTCATGTTTACAAAATTACTATATGAAAATTCTGTCTGTGGTAAAATTAGATCCCATCCTTTTGGCTTGTCTCCAACCAAACATCTTAGCAAGTTTCCTAAACTGTGTTTCACAACTTCTTTCTATCCATTAGTCTATGGATGATGTGATGAACTGAACTTCAACTCCATCTTCAATTTCTTCCACAATGTACACCAGAAATACCCAACAAATTTGGCATCTCAATCTAAAACTATACTCTTAGGAAGTTTGTGTCGTCTCACCACTTCTATGAAAAATAACTCTGCCACATGAACAACATCACTAGTCTTCTTGCAAAGAATAAAATCTGTCATCTTTGAAAACCTATCAACCACCACAAAAATAGAATCATGCCCACACTGAGTCCTCGGTAATCCAAAAAAAAAATCCATGTTGACATGCTCCCATGACTTCTCTGGTACATGTAATAGCTGATACAACCCTGTATTTTGCTTCACTCCTTTTGCCATCAGACATACTCTGCAACTCTATACAAACTTCTTCACATCTTGCTGCAACTGTGGCTGGTAATAATTCTTAGCAACCAAAGCAATGGTTTTATCTTTGCCAAAATGTCCAACCAATCCTCCACTATGCTTCTCCTTGATGAGATTCTCTCTCATTGAACTTCTCAAAATGCACAACTGGCTTCCTTTGAACAACATAGTATCCTGGATCATGAAATCCAACAACTTTGTTCTATCAAGTGTAATAGGTTCTGTACAAGCCTTCCACACTTTAGCAAAATCAGGATCATCTGGATACAAAGTACTGAGTTCATTGAACCCAACCACCTCTATCTGCATTTATGTTAGTAAAAGTTGTCTTCTATTAAGAGCATCTGCAACTTTATTGGACTTCCCACTCTTGTGTTTCAAAAGAAATATATAATGCTGCAAAATCTCAAACCATTTCAAATGCCTTTGGTCAAATTTTACTTGACTATTCAAATATTACAAAGCTTGATGATCAGTAAACAAAACAAACTCCTTAGGAAGAAGATAGTGTCTCCACTTCTTCAATGCTTGAACTATAGCATAAAATTCCTGATCATAAACAAAATATTTTCTTTTGGCATCATTCAATTTCTCACTAAAGTAAGCAACAGGTCTACCTTTTTGGCTCATAACAACTCCTATTGCAGTACCAATAGTATCACAATCTACTTGAAATACCTTGTTAAAATTAGGAAGTGCTAAAATAGGTTGCTCAGTAACTTTCTGCTTCAACAAATTAAAACTATTACTTTGCCCCTATAGTCCACTTAAATTATTTCCTATCCCCTCATTATTTCAATCAGGGGTCTACAAATAATGCTAAAACCTCTTATGAACTTTGTGTAAAAACTAGCTAGTTCATAAAAAGATCTTAACTCTGTCGCACTTCTTGGAGCAGGTCATTCAAGGATAGTCTTCACCTTTTCTAGGTCCATTTTCAAACCTTCTGCTAAGACTACAAATCACAGGTACACCAACTTCTTTAAAAAATTGCACTTCTTCAGGTTTATCAACAACTTTTCTTCCCTCAACTTATCAAACGCCTTGCAAATATGAATCAAATGCTCATCCAATGTCTTACTAAAAGTCAATATATCATCTAGGTAAACAATGAAAAACTTACCCAAAAACTCCTTCAGTACCTCATTCATGAGCCTCATGAAAGTGCTTGGTGCATTGGTTAGCCCAAAAGGCATGACTAGCCAATTGTACAATCTTTTTGTCTTGAAAGCAATCTTCCACTCATCACCTTCTTTGATGAAAATCTAATGGTATCCACTCTTCAGATCTATCTTTTTGAAATACTCAACTTCACTCAAACAATCTACAATATCATCCATCCTTGGAAATGGAAATCTGTACTTAATTGTGATCTTGTTGATAGTGTGAAAATCTATACACATCCTCCATTTGTACACATCATCCATTCGCCAGTCTTCTTTGGTGCTAATACGGCTGGTATAACACATAGACTTAGGCTCTCTCGAATCAACCCTTTCTGTAACAACTCATGAACTTGTCTATTCAACTCTTCACTTTCTTCTGGTGTTATACTATGCACTGCCTTGTTTGGCAAACTAGCTCCTAGAAAAAAATCTATCTAGTGACTGATCTTCCTCATTGGGGGCAATCCATCAGGTACATTATCTAATACAATGTCAAGAAAAATCTCCCAACATATCTACAACTTTTATAGGTACCTCCTCTACTTCTTCTTTACCATCTTTTGGAATTATAGGAAAACACATATGCTCACACTTCATACCTTTGAGAAACTTTTTTCCATCAACAAAACATATTCTAGCAGCACTACATACCTTTTCTTCTTTCTCCTTCAACGACTTCAACTAATGTTTCACTCCATCCTTAGTTAGAGTGTAGGTATTTTCTCACCCATCATGTACAACATTCCTGTCAAATTGTCACGACCTACCCAACAACATATGCCATATGCCCATAGTTATGATATCACATAGTACCTCATCTTGGTAGCTTCCAATCTTGAACTTCATGGGGCACTGCTCATTGACCATGACCTTGTGGTCATCTTGCACCCAAGTAATATGGAATGGATGTGGGTGTTTCTTCTCTTCAGCTTCAAATTGGTGACCATTGTTTCTAACATCCGATTGTCAGTACATCCACCATCAATGATCACATCACAACACTTATCTTCACATCTACACCTTGTACAAAATAAGCTCCTTCTTTGATCAAGTCCATTCTCACCACTTAGCAGGAATCTTCTATCGACTAGAACTTCTCCTCTTTCAGCATCTTCAGAATGTGAGGATCTCGCATCTTCATCAACATGTACAACTCTAGCTTGGCCTTTTGTTCTTCGATATGTCCTTCTTTAGCACTGGGAACATTCAAATGCTCTATGCCCTTCTTCTCCACAATGAAAACATTTTCCATGGAAGCCTCCTCATCTAGATCCTTTTCCTCTGCCTCTTTCTCTTTGATCTCTATTGTTTTGATCATGAAAATGATTGGAATTATTTCCCCTTTGGTTTTGATAGCTACTTCCAGCCTCATTCATTTTCTTTTGATTATCATTACGGCCTCCATAAGATCATCCACTAGATCTTCCACCATGGCCTCTTCTGTTATTCTTGTTGTCAAAATTTTTGTTCAGTTTTTCTTCAACTCTTAGGGCAAACTGGTATGCCTCCTCAATACTATTCATTTGAACCAGACTCAGCTCATCTTAAATGCCTGGCCTTAACTCATAAAGGTAATGTGCCACTTTCTCCTTATCAGCTTCTGCATGGCCAGTTCTAATGAGAACTCGGTAGAACTCTTCGTTATACTTTTGAACAAATTTTCCTACTTTCTTCAACCCTTGCATTTTCTTCAACAAATTAAGGTCATAATCCACGAGAATGAATTGTAATGCCCCACCAAGGGATCCAAAAGAAATAACTTAAAGTTCTACTAAGTTTGCCAACATTTTTTTTTTGAACAAGAAAGATAAAACATACACATCAAACACATAGTAGTGGAAGCAAAATCATACAATCATTTTTAAGCATACATAACAGGTTACATTTCTCAAGGATCCTATGACATTGAATCACATTTAAATTTAATTAATACTAAGTCCATCAAATACCAAATCCATATGAAAGAATAATTAAAAAATCCAATGTCCATTTAAATAATATACATTTGTTCCAAATGCCTCTTGGAAAATGAAATTCAGAATGCTCAATCATCCACTATACATGTCACAGGGTATGAAAGTCTAAAAGAATATACATATGTAGAAATAGAAGTACATCATCCTCCTTAGATCCATGATACAAGTATAATAAAATAAATGAAACCATCCACCATACATGATATATCCATCCATCATAAAAAAAGGTTTAAACATCCATCATAAAATATAACCATCCATCATAATGATACATAGATAGAATGAAAGAAAATGCAGACAAAGAAGCTCCAACCACGGTGACTACGGATGGATCTCAATGGTAAGAGTAAAAAAGCACTACCACCTAACTACATGGAATCTAAATGGCCCACTCCCACTACGTTGAGGAGATAGTCTCAAGTCCCAAATAAGATATCAATTCAAGCATCAAAATACTCTCTAAGTCCAAGAAATCCTAAAAGTATTCTAACTCAAAGGTTCCAAGATAGGTTGACATTTATACCCAAAGGCACACAAGACACATAGGAAACCTACTATATAAGCAAGCGTCATCACACAAATTAAACTATAGTTACCTTAGCAGTCTCTTAGGACCTCGGCCCCCTAATGATCCCTATGCATCCACTAGTATCGTCTCATACTAACAAGGCATACTATGGATGCAAGGTCACAACTAAGCGTTCTTTCTACTCCCATCCTAGTCTGTACTAGCACTCAAAGCATGGGTGAGAACATAAAAAGACTCTTATTAGGTTCATTTTACTCTCATTTAGTGTAGTATTTTCACTTATTAAACAACTTACAATGGGTTACCCTGACAGCCACTTAGGGTCCTAGCCCCCATTGCAAGCCACTACTCAACATTACATATAGATAACTTACCCTAAGCTCATGAAATCACAAATCAAAGAATCATAATAAAACACCTTAGTCCTATAAAAGTGATTGGAAAGCATCATAGATAAATCACAATACCCATCAGTTCTCAACGAGCAACTGGAAAGTATCACAATAATACTGATCGAAGACTCAAATAGTTAAGTCAAATATATCATAGCACTTATCTTGCTATCCCACAATAACAATGAAAACCAGTAAAAAAAAAATATAATCACACTCATCATACAACATATCAACACATTACCATGGTTCAATAAACATAATCAAGATCGAGTCAGCATACTTTCACACTCATAGAACTCCCAAACCTCTAGTATACGTCCTAGAACTGGTCAACAATCTATTCAACCCCAAACCCTAAACATAGACTGTTGGAAATATGGATGGAGTAATTGAGAGGGGGGTGAATCAATTACCACAAAAACAAATCCATAGATCCCTTAGATGTCTGATAAACTAGTTACTGCTGTCACTCGATAAACATATAAAAAATACTGTAACTCGATAGATGCAGTGTATGTTAACTTTAACAGATCTTAAATATTCACAGTGATTAACATGCATACATAAAAGAAATAACATGAACACATGAGACACCAGATTTAACGTGGAAACCCAATATGGGAAAAACCACCAAGTAACTAGCTACTGATTTTCACTCTTCTGAAGTGAGCCCTATTAGGAGTCAACCTTGTTAAAAGTTACAAAACACACTGTTAGGTGTGACCTTGTTAGAGGATTTAATCACCTTGTTAGGAGTGGTCTTGCTAGAGGTCTTTAGAACAATTCAATAGAACTATCACCTTGTTAGAGGATTTACAAATGGCTGTTAGACCAACTCTATTAAGAGATTTAGGAATCACTACTACAATGGTGAGAAAGTAACAATGAATTGACCTAAATGAGATGCAACTGAATTGCTGATATAGATCTCTTTTCTGCTTCATTAGATCCTATTTGATTGAATAAATTTTTGCTGCTCCTCAAGGATATCTAACCATCCTTGAAAGTTCGCTCACACTTTCCTCTTCAATCAATCAACACACTTGCATGATTGTTCATTGCCCTTTAGAATTCTCAACTTGACCTTTTATTTATACCTTACAAATTATCAAGTCGGCTCATTTACAAGTTACAATTACCAATAATCATTACCTCAGTCAGTTACAATCATTACATAAAATAATTATACTTTATTTCTCAAAACAATGAAATCCTTCATTGGTTGACCCTGCTCGGCAAACACTGTTCCAAAATTGATTTCCAATGTTAACCAACTGAAGTTCGGTTAATACTGCGAACCCTGCAAAATCCTTTGGAGATCGAGTGAACTCGGTAAACACTAAATTTCCTTTGTTAACCTTGAGAGCTCAGTTAACACTGACTTCTGCCACAAAATCCTTCGACGCCTGAGTGAACTCGGTAGACACTGTTTCCACGTAGTAATTTTTAGGAATGTTTAGTAGACTTTGAAATTTTCTTTGTTGACCAACTGAGCATGGTAGATACTATCTGACAACTGATATGAAATTTATGTAACATCAAAGACAACACACAATTGGACAATTGTATCCAACAATCTCCCTCTTTGACATTGATGGCAACACAATATGTTATAGCACAATGAAATTTGAAAACAAGTCTTTTCCTGATAGAAATTTTCTCCCTCTTAAATTTTATGCCACAAACTTCTCTAATGTAGTAATCTCCCTCTATGAAGGAATTACATAGCTTCTTTTCCAAACAACAAACTCTTCTTCAAACAAATTCAAATTTTAGAAAGATATGACAGTAAACTCTCCCTCTTTGACAACACATGCCAAAGACAACACATACCAAATAAGTAACAATGTACCTTAAGTATTAATTCATATGCAATGTTTCCATAACTATGTTGCATCAAATGATAGATCTTCAACTTGGTTCTTGTTGATGCATCACTAAAAATTTATTTTAGTGAGCTATAGATAGGAGAATGACCCCCAACTTACCTCTTAGATACAAGAATGCATCATTAGGTAATGGCTTGGTGAATATGTCAGCAATTTGTTCTTTTGTATGAACATATTCCAATCTAATCTCTTTATCTTGCACCAATTCTCTGACAAAGTGGTACTTTATAGTAATGTGTTTGGTTTTGGAATGCATTACTGGATTCTTTAATATGTTGATTGCACTTGTATTATCACAAAACATAACAACTGGTTCTTTGATCTCAACTTTCATGCCTTCCAATAATTGTTTAAACCAAACAATGTTAGAATAGTTTACTACTGTTGCAACATACTCTATTTCTGTTGTAGATTGGGATGTGCAATTTTTTTTTTTGCTTGTCCAATATACCAACCTCTTTCTTAGAAAGAATGCTGCACCACTTGTACTCTTTCTGTCATCAATGTTTCCTGCCCAATCAGCATCAATAAACACTTTCAAGTCCAAATTTCCTCCAAATTTATACCACAATCCATAATCTTCAGCGTCTTTCAATTATCTCAAGATCCTCTTGATTGCCACCAATGTGATTTTCTCTGGGTTTTGCTAAAAATCTTGCCACTATGCCAATTGCAAGAGCAATATCAGGCCTTGTATGAACCACATACTGTAGTTTTTCAATCATTGATCTATATAAGGTTTGATTTACCTCTTTTGAACATCATCTTTGGTAAGCTTTAGTCCAGTACACACAGGAGTTTCAACTGGTTTTGAATCTTCCATACCGAACTTCTTGAGTATCTCCTTGATCTATTTAGATTGAGTGATGTAGATACCATTCTTGCTCTACTAAATTTGAGGTCCAACAAAGAATTTAATCTCACCAAACATATACATTTCAAATTCCTTGTTCATTTGCTCTAAAAAATCTTTGCATAGATCATCATTTCCTATAAACAAAGTATCATCCACAAATATTTCTGCCAAAACAATCTTGTTATCTGGTCCTTCCTTGATGTACAAGCTACTGTTATCATTAGTTCTCTGAAAACCAATCTGAATAAGATAGTTATGCAATCTCTCATACCATGCTCTAGGGGCTTGTTTTAGACCATATAATGCTTTGTGTAATTTGCAGACCATGTCCTTTCTGTCTGGATCAACAAAACCTTTAGGTTGCTCAATATAGACTTCTTCATCCAGAATACTATTGAGAAATGCTGATTTAACATCCATCTGATATACCTTAAATCCTTTGTATGCAACCTATGCAAGTATGGTTCTAACACCTTCCAATCTTGCAATAGGAGCAAAAGTCTCTCCATAATTAATTCCTTCTTCATGAAAATAGTCTTTACATACCAATCTAGCTTTGTTTCTTGATACCTTACCATCTTCATTCAACTTATTACTGAATACCCGCTTTGTTCCAATCACATTTTTATTTTTAAGCCTAGGTACAAGAGTCAATATTTTGTTCTTCTCTATTTTCTCTATCTCTTTATTCATAGCCTCAATCCAACTCTCATTTTCCAATGCATCTTTGACATTTTTAGGTTCAAAATCAACAAGTAAACAAGTACCTTTTAGCTTACTTCTTGTCATAGTACCTTCAAATTTGTTTCCAATAATCTGATATGGTGAATGATGTCTCCTGACATACTTGGCCAATACAAGTTCCTTGCCTTTTGAGTGAATTGCATTGTCATCCTCTTAAACTTCAACTTTAGGTTTTGGCTACTCTGGCTTGGTAGGCATTAGCTCGGTAGCATCTAAATGTGACTTAGGTTTCTACAACTCAGTTTGAACTTCTTGCAGCTCGATAACTGATGAAGACTCGGGAGTAGAAGTCTCCTGATTGAGAGATGTATCTAGCACTGTATCAGGTTCAATGAAAACAAATCTCCTGTAATCTTCTGGTTCCTTTTTGCTTTCTTCCTTAGTCCTTTCTACAAACTCATTAACTTTCACATGTGCACTTTCTATGATTTTTTGAGTAGACAAATTCAAACATCTATATGCCTTACTCTTGCAAGAATATCCCAAAAATATAACTTCATCACCCTTCACATCAAATTTTCCTTTTCTAGATTCTTTCAAGATGTAACATTTACTTCCAAATACTTTTAGGTAACTTGCATTGGGTTTGTAGCCATACCATAATTTATAGGGGGTTTTGAATGAGTCCTTCCTCAATTGTACTAGGTTTAAAGTATGAACTGCAGTGCTGATAGCTTCCTTCCAGCATTTGATAGCAATATTCTTTTCAATCATTAGAGTCCTTGCACAATCCATGATAAATCTGTTCCTCCTTTCAGCTATTACATTCTTTTTGGGAGTTCTAGGAGCTAATACCTGCATTTTGATTCCTCTTTCAATACAAAAGTTGTTGAATTTATGGGAGATGAATTCACCACCTCTGTCTAATCTAAAACATTTTTGTATTTTCCTTGTTTCTTTCTCTACTCTGGCCAAATACCATTTGAACTTCTCAAATGCTTTTGACTTCTCTCTCAGATACATGACAGTCATCATTCTAGAGTAGTCATCAACAAAAAGAATGAAGAATATTTCTCCAATATAGCTCTCAATTCCAATAGGTTCACACAAATTAGTACGTAGAATTTTCAAAATTTCTTCAGATTGATAGTTTTTACTTTTAAAGCTAGTCTTTCCCATCTTACCAATCTAACAATTCTTGTATAGACCAACATTAGGTTTCTTTATACTAGGAATCTCTCTTACTTTTTTGAATTTTTTTATCTTCACCAGGTTATCAAAATTCACATGACATAATCTTCTGTGTCATAACCAACTTTCTTCAATTTGAGCAATAAAACATGAGCACTCACCAAGTTCAAGATAAAACAAATTACCTTTTGTTTGTATGCCTGATCCAATCAACTTTCCTTTGTCATCTAGTAGTCTTGCTTTTCCATGTATGAATTCTACCTTAAATCCAATATTGATTAGTTATGCCACACTCAACATATTATGTTTTAGTCTTTCAACCCAATAGGCTTATCACATACAAGTTCTTTGGTTAATGAGACTCTTCCTCTTCCTTTTATGCAACAAGGTTCATTATTACCAAACCTCACACCACCACCATCACAGTCTTCAAAATGTTCAAACTTTGTTTTTTCACCAATCATATGATGAGAACAACCACTATTTATGATCCATGTATCATTTTTGCTTACATGAGAGATAAGTGCCATCTTATCTTCCTCATCATCATCAGATTCATCTTTCACAACATTGTAAATAATTTCATCCTCACTATTATCAGAATCCTTAGAATCCTTAGCCATGAAACATGTTTTCTTACCTTTGTCCTTGAATGATTTGAAGTCTTTCTTGCCATTGCACTTGTGACCTTTCTTCTCATCCTTGTTTTGCTTGTTTGGGCACCTAGCAATAATATGACCAATTTATTCACATGAAAAATAGATTAGAGGAACCTTACCTTTGTATTTTCCTTTGCCTCTAGAATATTTACTTGCAAGTAGAGCTTCAATCACCTTAAGATCACTGTCATAACTTTCTTCTGATTCATCTTCACTTTCTGACTAACTGTCCTTTATCTTCTTGCCATTTTTCTTTGAGTGAAAGTTTGGCTTTAAATGTTGATTCAATGTTCTTGGAAGCTGGAACATAGTTGTCATAGTTATCTAGCTCAAATGCAATCAATCTTCCTACTACGGCCTCCAAATTTATCTTATGATTTTGCTTCACACTTTTTTTCTTGAATTGCAGATGCTCTAAATGCATAAATGGGAAGCAGAGTTCTAAAAACTTTACTTACAACTGTTTCTTCTTTGATATCTCCTCCAAAAGCCTTGATTGCACTGACGCTTACTTTGACTCTTTCAACATATTTGGCAATGTTTTCATCATCTCTCATCCTCATATGATCAAATTGTCCTCTTAGATTTTTTACTTTGGGTCTTCTCACCTTATCTTCACCTCCATAGATTTCTTTCAGCTTGTTCCACATAGCAAAGACAATTTTGTAGTCCTTGATATCATCAAATTCTTCATAGCTTAGAGCAGATGCAATGTCTATTATTATAGTTTTATGAGTCTTCTTCTCAGCAATGTCATTAACAGATAATGTACAAGGAGATTTTTTCATCAAGATATTTCAATCATGTATCATCAATGGAAGCCAGATGAAGTCTCATCAGTCCTTGCCATGCTGAAAAGTTATCCCTGTTAAGCCTTGGAATTTTCCTCTTGTAAGACATCTTGGTCTTTAGCTTAGGTCCTTGAAACCCTTCCTGCAAGTACCAAAAGCTCTGATACCAATTGTTGGAAATATAGATGGAGTAACTCAGTGGTGGGTGAATCAGTTACCACAAAACCCAATCCAAAGATCCTTTAGATATCTGATAAACTAGTTACTGCTGTCACTCGGTAAACATACAAAATATGTTGTAACTCGATAGATGTAGTGTATGTTAACTTTAACAGATCTTAAACATTCACAGTGATTGACATGCATACATAAAAGAAATAACATGAACACATGAAACACCAAATTTAACATAGAAACCCAATATGGAAAAAACCACCAAGTAACTAGCTATTGATTTTCACTCTTCTGAAGTGAGCCCTGTTAGGAGTCAACCCTGTTAAAGGTTACAAAACACACTATTAGGTGTGACCTTGTTAGAGGATTTAATCACCCTATTAGGAGCGGCCTTGCTAGAGGTCTTTAGAATAATTCAATAGAATTGTCACCTTGTTAGAGGATTTACAAATGGATATTAGACCAACTCTGTTAAGAAATTTAAGAATCACTCTTACAATGGTGAGAAAGTAACAATGAATTGACCTAAATGAAATGCAACTGAATTGATGATACATATATCTTTTCTACTTCATTAGATCCTCTTTGATCGAATAAATTTTTGCTGCTCCTCAAGGATATCTAACCATCCTTCAAAGTTCGCTCACACTTTCCTCTTCAATCAATCAACACACTTGCATGCTGATTCATTGCCCTTTAGAATTCTCAACTTAACCTTTTATTTATACCTTACAAATTATCAAGTCGACTCATTTACAAGTTACAATTACCAATAATCATTACCTCAGTCGACTACAATCATTACATAAAATAATTAGATTTTATTTCTCAAAACAATGAAATCTTTCATTAGCCGACCCTGCTTGGTAAACACTGTTCCAAAACTGATTTCCAATGTTAACCAACTAAAGCTCGGTTAACACTGCAAACCTTGCAAAATCCTTTGGAGACCGAGTGAACTCAGTAAACATTGACTTTCCTTTGTTAACCTTGAGAGCTCGGTTGACACTGACTTCGGCCAAAAAATCCTTCGACACTCGAGTGAGCTCGGTAACACTGTTTCCACAAAGTAATTTCCAGGAATGTTCGGTAGACTTTGAAATTTGCTTTGCTAACCAACTGAGCTCGGTAAATACTATCTGCCAACTGATATGACATTTGTGTAACATCAAAGACAACACACAATTGGATAGTTGTATCCAACATGACATCACACAGAAAATAAGGTGTAAGTTTCATGTTTTGGTTTGTCTTAAAAACACATGGTTGAGTTAAACGTAGGGTTTCAATTTTCATTTCAGTGTATGTTTTAAGTAAAAAGATCTTTGTTTACCCTATAGTTTAACTCATTCATTTAATCAATTAAAATATAGAATTACCCCCATTATATTTTAAGTCAATTACCTAAAACATTCTAAGAATAATCATAATCATATATATATATATATATATATATATATATATATATATATATTTTCAATAAAAATACTTGCAATTTAGTAAAGTCGGAATTACATAATTTCCACCTAATTATCTAATTTTCATTATTAACTAAATAAATAAAATTATATTTAATCAAACTAATAACTATATAATCAACATTTAATTAATTATTGAAAATTATAATTGTTAATAAATATTATTAATAAAATGATATTAAAAATTAAATATTAAATATTAATTAAAACATTATATAAAATAATATTAAAAATTAATTATTAAACATTAATTAAAATATTATATAAAATTAATTTTAAAAAAATTAATTAAAAAAACAATATATATAACACCATTTAAAGCCCATCGGCTTTTAATAAGCATGTGGTTAACTGCACACGGTACCCTACTGTTGTAGGGCCTGCGATGACAAACCACTATTGTCACAGTACCTACAACGACAAGTACTCAGCCACAAGTAAGGGGGGGGCGAGGTGGTGGTATAGGGTAATTCCCTCCCCACTTTAATTTATATTAATTTTTTTAAAGTTTTTTTTTAATAATAACGTTTTTTATTAAATTGTTTTAATCATTAATTTAATGTAATTTTATTTTAATTAATTTATGTCATAAAAACTTTGTAACACAAAATTAAACTAAAACGAATTTTATTTAAAATCTTTTTTTTAATACAAAAATCCCAACTTTCAATCTAATAGAGGTAACACAACCAATTGGTTGAATTCATAAATGAAATCTTCAAAATTTATTACCAAACCCTCCCCATTCAATTTCCAATTTTAAAACTATTGAAAGAAAGATTATATTGATTAATTAAAAATGTTCCATGTACAGAATAATTAACAAATGTACCAAAAACTCATAATATGATACATCCTTCACAAGAATTATCCGGACAGCTATCTAATAGACACGATGAAGATATGAAAGAAAAGAACGTATTAAAATATGCAAAAATCACAAGCATTTACCTAGACAGTGATGCTAATCACTACGCCCCAGCAAACTGTAAAGAAAATTCTTCCTCTCACAACCTTCTCCTTTCCGAAAATTCCTTCCTTCTCCAAAATTCGTCGTCCTTCAAAAATGAACCCTCAAGTTGTGATATGGAGTTCTCTCCCTAAAATCAGGGCACTAATTGTGCATTCACCCGAGAGAACTCCTTGCTCACCAGACTCCAACTCTAAATTAACTTTTTTATATCTTTTGTTTTTCTTTTCCTATGCATATTTATTGAATTATTAAATAACTTTATTTAATTTTTACTTGACTTCTCTTTTAATTAATTTATTAAATTTAATCTCATGCACGCATCATGCAATCATAAAACTTTAATTAATTAATTAATTCTCTACTTAATTTATTTTCGAATGTTTAATTGATAAAATATTTATTAACTAAACTAATAATATTATTTAGCATTTATTAAAAATGAACTCTAATTATATACTATTATTAAATTAAATAAATATTATCACATTCTAAATTTATTCTTATAACTTTTATCTTCAAATTTAATTCTTTTTATTTAATTAATTTCCTAATTAATTAAATATTAAAACATCTTAATAATTTTCTATTAATTTAATCTTTTAATTAGACTTAATTAATAGAAAATTTCACCAAAGACTCATAAAATAAAATACAAAAACCCATCATAGCAAAACACATACAAAATCAAATTAAAGGGCTATAATCACGAATTAACGTCATTCGACGCATTTAGGGGATAGTCAACTTAGATAATTGTCCTAATTTTCTAGGACAAATGGCTTAAAGGTTTAAGATTTGGACTTAAGAATTTATCTCCCCTCTCTTACCATTGAGATAATGCGATAGTGTACGCTCATCCTGGCAATTCAAGGAAGTCGATACCCGATACCTGCAACCAGCATAAAATGTACAAACACAATATTCTAAGCTAAATAGGCAATGACAGGAAGTGGTGCATCATGTAGATCTCGACTAGTAGGTGACTACGACTCCTTTCCTTACCACATTGGAAACACCATACATAAAGAAAACATACACACACACACACCATACACATGCAGTATGGAGTAAGTATCCATAAGAAGACACATAATAATCCATCTAACTAATCATCATCAATAACTGAAATCACTGAATAATCATCATGCATACATGAAGTATAGAGTACCAAGTAATCTCATCATATATCAACTGAATTTGAAATAATATCTGATAATCTCTAAACAATGCTACTAATCATCAAACATAAAACTGACCTAAAAGAGTTCGGCAATGATAATAGAAATGTAAACTAGGGACAGTCACTACATGAATTGTCACTTCAGTTTAGCTACCATATGTTCCCATTCGGTGATTTTGTCTTTTCCTTTTCTATTTTGCTCCAACTAAACCTCTTACCACTAGATCTTCGCATGTCCCTTCAATTTTGCCTTCACAAACTTGACCCCATCAAGATCCTCAATATCTTCATACTCAAAGTACTCCAATTCATTGATCCAATCGATTAGCTCCTCTGGGTTAAGATTTCTTGAAAATGTTGGAACCTCAAACTTAGGTCATTTTCCAATCTTGGAGATGGCCCTAAAAAGCCTTTCTTCCTCTAGGCTCAGAATTGCCTCTGCTTTGGCATTTTCTTCTACTTTGTCCTCATCCTCGCTTTCATCTCTTGCAAGAAGATTTATTCCTCTGCGCATTTGTTTTTCCAATGCTTGCATTTGTCTTTGGAGAGCTAGGAAACCCTTAGGTGTAACACCTACAACTCTTCCACCATGCTCTCTTCATGGAGGCATTTTCATGCTTTTGCTAAAACCTTAGTGCAAATTGCCTCACAATCGACGATTGTCTACATGCTCAGCGCAAACCATGGTCTTGGTGCGAACTGCTTTACAGTTAGCAATCTATCCACACACTCAAGAACTCTAGCTCTAATACCACTTGATGAAGGGTGCTCTCCTTAAAACCATAAACTCATAATAAAAACAAAGAAAAAAAAATTCCAAAACAAAATATGGACTTCTTATTTATGTTACAAATGCAGAATTACAAAATTCACAAGTACAAAATGATAACCCACATAGATGCCTTCATTATAGTAATCTGCAAGACTAAGTTGCGAACTACCACCCAAAGTTGTCTTAGACAATGTTCAAGTCTTTTTAAAATAGGCAATTTTATACCACTCGGGAAGGTTCTAGACATTGAAACTTAATACCTAGGGCCAATGGACCCTAGCAACACATATAGAGTCGGCCAAATACATCTTTGACAACTACTTTAGATATTTCGAGTAGCCCAAATTTGAAAGGCCATAACTCATGAACCATTGGTCTAACTGGCTATTATAACCACTTTTCAGAATGCCAACTCCTGATCTATAGGCTCCAAACTACGCAAGCACCCTTGCATCGAGTTTTTCGACCTCACCTGGGCACTCCAAGGCCTCCAACGATGAGCCTAAAAAAATTTCTACAAATATTTCCATCGAAAATCCATAATAACTTCTTTGATACTTAAACTAGTGCAATGAGATTTTATGGTAGGTTTATAGCTATAAAATGAACCTTCATGTAAAAAATGAGAACATTTCGAGCTCGTATGACAAAGATACTAAAAATAACAAGTTCCCATAAATAGTAACCACCCTGTCTACTAGTTCTTATTAAAATAGAAAGGACTAAAAAATTTTTATTTTTTTTTTGTGATGCAAAATTGCTCTTACACCTAGGATGCTCCTACATCAGTAATTTGAATGGGTATGAGTTCCAATCAATTAATTGGACTATGATTAAACAACTACATTAATTTAGCTACAAGTCTAAGGTCAACTAGTGAAATAACACAATAATTTAATTAATATTGCAATTAAGGAAACTAAGTTCAATTAATATCATTAATCAAATTTAGTTTTCGACAGTAAGTTGAGTGAGATAACACCATAAAAAAAACTCTAACTCCCCTCCTTAATCCACCGTAAAACCCTCAAACATCTTGTCCTTTATTCTCGTTCACAAATGACTAATTCTGAAGAAACAACAAACAAATAGCAAAATATCAAGTGAATGAATGGGGGAAATGGTACAAATCCTTCAAGTAACATGCATACCCAAAACATACAAATGACAGTGTAAAATATTTGCATTTCCAAGAATATTATTCTCCATTCCACTTTCTACCACCATCTAACTTTCCTAATCATCACTTACCACTTGCCCACACTGTCAAAAGTTGTCAATTGTCATTTAACATTCCAAAATGTGATCTCCAATTTCACACTCCATATTTTGCATCTAATATATTTATAATGAAATTAATTATTTCAATATTAAATCGTATTTGACCATTTAACTACAAGCAATGTTTTCTAAATTATCCATGTCCTAATTTACTATTCTTGAATACCCAAAATTACTATTAATAATAAGTCTTAAAAAATGAACATGACAATAACACACTGAACATTTAATTACATGATCAAGAACTCACATCAATGATATACTATGATATCAATACAACATCATCCAAGATTGCATATATATGCATATAATTGAGACGTAATAAGTATAACCAACACTAATCCACATGTATAACTATCGATCCCCATTAGTAATAAAAATAGTCCAAAAACATGATATACAATATTTGGGATGCACCACAAGGATGTCAATAACAAAATTGAGATGAGATCAAAGTAATAATAGAAGATTGAAAACACGTGAGCACTACATTTTCTCACAAAGATTTTTCCCTCTTATTGGGCACCTTATAAGCATTTGATATTAGGACCCCCTCTTTTTCCTCAACTAGTCTATTCTCAAGGAGGGATGTCAATGTACAATCATACTTGGGTGTTTAGGTGGCTTGCCTACATGGTATCTTGCCCAGTTGGTAGGTATTTATAAGATTTGGTATGATAATTTTCTATATATGCAATTCCCTCATAATATACTTATCCTTACAAATACATTAACCTTCATTTACCTCACATTTCTCATATTTTTATCTTGCCTAGTGTTCTTGACTAAGTATCCACATGTGCATTGATAAGACTAATTAAGAGTAAAGAGATTATATTGGTTTAAATTTCCAATTCAAAATGAATATTTGAAGATATTGGACATTGACTTCAAATATACAAACCTTCGTCTAAGAGAATGACGAATCTTGTTCAAGCCAAATTGGCTTACTAGGTAAACATGATGACCTTCAAAATTTAAAACTTAATGGAAATTTGTGTGGATATGTTAGAATATTTTATTTTCTTCATAAATTACATCCTTGTTTCACCTTAGTTGGAGGTAATGTTTGTTTGAAGGACTGTTTTTTAAAAATTGGATCTTAAAAAGGGTTGTCCACACACTTGAAAACTTGCTTAAGGCGAAGAACCATAAATATAATATAGCTTGCTCTCATTTGGACATATGCGGGAAGTACATCAAACAAAGAATGTTTCTAGTTCATAGGTTTGAATGTGTGAAGCTAGTAATTATGTTTGTTGATCCAAACAAAGTAGGACTTCCAGTAAAGTAAATAATATGTTCCCGAAAGATTAAAAAGATCAATTTTATAGAGAAAGTTTACTCGATGTTTTACTTGATAGCTTTCTTCTACAAAGCCCACAATTGTCTAAGTGTTTCAAACCTTTTATTCCCACTTTTGAAAACAAGTCTTTCAAATTTGAATTTGTTACGATAACAATAAGTTTGCATGTTAGATTGTTTCCTAAGACTGGATGATACTCTTTTGAGCATTGGTAGTACTGAATTAGAGGATTAATTAAGATATCTTATTTAAAATTAGTAGTTTCCTGTGTCAATATGAGACTACCTTATATCTTCTCTACCAACACAAAACATGAAATGCTTTGAGTGCCTTAGTCACCCAATCAATAGTGCTTTGGAAATGGACCGCTGAATAGGATAATTGATTGTTGTCGTGCATACTATGAAAGGAATGGAATGGAAAAAACTTATTATTTATTTTATCCTCTTCTATCCTTTAACAATGAAGTCATGCAAGGAAAAACACACCTATATCCAATAGAAATGAACACTTTCTTGGCATTTTTGCAAAATAGTTCTCACATATGATTTCCTCTATAATGATTCTCATATTTTCTCACAAACGATATTTATCGTATTTGCATGGTGAGCAAAACTTGTAATGTTCTATTTGTCCCGTGTGCCTAATAGCAGTAGTTGGTCCTGTGTGCCTAGTAGTCAGTTACCTGTTGGTCCCATGTGCTTGATAGCCAGCTACCCATTGGTCCCATGTGTCTAATAGCCAATTACTAGTTGGTTCCGTGTGCCTAATGACCAACTACCTATTGGTCTCGTGTGCCTGATGGTCAGCTACCTGTTGATCTCATGTGCCTGATGGCTAGCTACATGTTGGTCCTGTGTGCCTGATAGTCAGTTACCTGTCGGTCCCGTGCGCCTAATGGCCAATTACCCGTTGGTCCTATGTGCCGAACAACCAATTACCCGATGGTTGTACAATATAGTTGAATGGAGTGAACAGTGATGTACAAACTGCTTGGAGTGGGTCGTACAATAGCTTGGAATGGAGTACAGATGGTGGTGTTGATTGGTCGTATGGTAGCCTAGAGAGCCGTACGATATGGTGATGTTGCAATACAAATAGAGATGGTTGTACGGTATGGTAATGTTGTAGCATGGGTAAAAATGGCCATATAGAATGGTAATGCTACAACACAAAAGATGCACTATGTGTTGCGTCAAACCAAGGGTAGCAAATGGTGTACGAATAGAAGGTGGATTCAGTCTTGAAACCGTAAACAAACTTATAATCTCGAATACATTCAATAAAAGCCAAATGAGAATGTAGATTGAACACGAATATCCTTCAATTAACATTTGCAATAAGATGGTGCTCTAATTTATCAAATCCGAGCGAAGTATTACATGCAATAGAATAGGGTGAGGGTTGAATCTCACCAAAGCCAAGCACGCCAAGTAAGGAAGATCTTTCACTTTCGAAATGACGAACAATAGAGAATCCCAACGAGAATTTGCAATACAAAAGAAATAATCCAAATCACATACCTACGACTACCTACAAGCCATGCTTAAATACCCGTCGAGGAAAACCTTTTCAAAGGTGTACAAAGAGAGTTGACGGAAGCACTTACCAATGGAAACTAAAATAAAAATAGGCCTGAAATATATTAGATCAATTGGAACCACAAATAAAAATATTAACTTGGGCCCCATATTAATTAATTAAAGTAACTAATTAAAGATTCTTTTATTATATTATTTAAATTCTGGGACCAATTAATTAATTAATTTAATTTAATTATTATATTAAAAATTGAGAACATTACAAATCCTCATCGGCCAATGATTACTTGTCCTCAAGCAATACGCAAACTCCAAGATCCCAAACCATGCGTGGATGCAGATTGCTATATCTGTTGAAAACTCCATGCTTCTTCAAGATCACAAATTCAATTGAGATGAGTAGACTGTCATTTGGGCTCCACTATGCCACTAGAATCCCAAAGGCGCAAATCATTAAACACATTGATGTCCAGATTCCTAATCTTCATGTAATCATCAATCTCCTTAGGAACTTCACAACACATGTAGATTCTATTATTTTTATGAGGAAGCACTTCACACGAAAAAATTGCAGTCATGCATGACTTAGGCAACACTAAAGGGTAAACTCCATATTCAACCAACGATGGTTTCTCGGGCAAGGAATCATCCATAACATCTCCAAGAAGTTGAACAACCATTGATGGAACCTTCTCATTTGGAGGGCCACAGGCAGAAGCCAAATTTTCATCGAGATGATCACTGGGTGTTGGTTTGACAATATTTGTGTCAGTATCTTCCTCCAGAATCCATTCCTTCATCTTTGATTCGAGTAACAAATAGATTATGTCTTTGTAGTAAATGATATCACCAACCACCTTGTATCTATCATCCTACACTTGTCCATCCAATAGTTGGCATGCAATAGTATCCTTAGAGTATTTGACTAACAAATGTGCTCTCCAATCAGCTGGAAATTGAGCCATAGAGTCATACAAGTCAAAGCTTTCCATTCTCCCAACAGGCTAGCAGAATCATCAGATTTGATACCACTGTAATGTTATGTTGGTCCCATGTGCCTAATAGTAGTTGCTCATTGGTACCGTGTGCCTAAAAGCCAATTACATGTTGGTCTTGTGTGCCTGATAGTTAGTTATCCATTGGTCTCGTGTGTTTGATGGCCAGTTACCCGTTGGTCTCATGTGCTTGATAGCCAACTACTTGTTGGTCCCACGTGCCTAATGGCCAACGACCCATTGGTCTCGTGTGCCTGATGGCCAGTTACTCGTTGGTCGTACAATATAGCTAAATGGAGTCAACAATGATGTACGAACTATTTGGGGTGGGCCATACAGTAGCTTGGAATGGAGTACAGACAGTGGTGTTGATTGGTCATATGGTAACCTAAGGAACCATACGGTATGGTGATGTTGTAGTACGGACATAGATGGTCGTACAGTATGGTAATGTTGTAGCACAGGGAGAGATGGTCGTACGAGATGGTAATGCTACAACACAAATAGATGCACTACATGTTGCGCCAAACCAAGGGTAGTGGATGGTGGACGAATAGAAGGTGGATTCAATCTTGAAACCGTAAACAAACTTATAATCCCAAATACATCAGATGAAAGCCAAACAAAAATGGAGATTGAACACAAATATCCTTCAATTAATGTTTGCAATAAGATGGTGCTCTGATTTGCTAAATCTGAGCGAAGTATTACATGTAACAGAATAGGGTGAGGGTTGAATCCCATCGAAATCGGACAAGCCAAGTAGGAAAGATCTTTCACTTCCGAAATGACGAACAATAGAGAATCTCAATAAGAATTTGCAATACAAAAGAAATAACCAAATCGCATACGTACGACTACCTACAAGCCATACTTAAATACATGTCGAGAAAAACTTTTCTGAGGGTGTACAAAGATAGCCGACGGAAACTATAATAAATATACATCTAAGATATATTAAATCAATCAAAACCACAAATACAAATATTAACTTGGGCCCTATATTAATTAATTAAAGTAACTAATTAAAGGTCATTTTATTATATTAGTTAAATTTTGAGACCAGTTAATTAATTAATTTAATTTAATTATTACATTAAAAATTGGGGACATTACAAAATCTGGTATTTGTTGTCTTCTAGAGGTTTCTTCTTTATTTATAATGCATGTTCTTATACATGAACACATAATTTTCAATTTTGTCAGTACAAATAAATTTTCTCAAGGTTTTTTCCTAATTCAATTCTCTTTAGTGTTTTCCATTTTCTTGAGTAGAATTCAATATAGTGTTGCTGGCACAGAAGATTAATGTGACTACACACAAATGATTGGCTGCTCACATATCTGAATGTCTCCCTTCGAGATCAACTGAAGTAGATCACAACTTACATGGAATATATGGAAGACTGACATTTCATATATTTCGTGCAGTTACTCAAGTGTTTACTTTTTCTCGTAAGCATTTGGTACATTTACAAATAAATCCATAATCTGAAAGTGATGCTTCCCTTTCCTCTAATGGCATGTCTTCTTCAATGTAAGAAATAAAAATCTGTAGAACAAAAATTCAAACTGATCAGAATTGAAATAATCTCAAGGTGCATAAAAGTGTGTCCCTATTGACAATATTGGCTTGTAGATATATCTTAAAATGTCAGAAGTTGACTATACATTTAATTTGTATGCCAATAACTGCAAAATGCCAACCTTAAAAGTGAGTTTCTTTAATCCATTAAGCTCTCTCATCCTAATTAATCCAAATCATCATAAATAAATTTTTTGCATAATGAAATCAAGGTAACATGTTACCGGAACAACCTTCACTACAGAGCGAACATGTTAACTGTATTTTCAATCTCCAATTAATGGAAGAAAGCTTGTGAGCAGTACTAGACAGAATACACCACTTTGGTAGAGGACATAGTGACATTACCACTCACATCATCACAACTCATAAATCACATACATTCTATAATATCATCAGAATCATTATAAATCATCACAAAACTCATCAGGAAAACTATTCTTCGCTGCTGACAAACATAGCATTAGTATAGTCATCATTGGAGAACTTCAAAATGGCAAAATCACAGCAGCCCAAAATTTTGGGCTTGGAATTCAGCCCACAAAAAAACACATAAATACAAAAACTAAAATAATATAATGCATGAGAAATATGATGAATAAATTTGGAGAACACAAGTCTGCTTTGATCACAATAGCCCTACTCAGAATTGGAATTGACAAGGTGAGACAGAGCCTAAATTGACTTCAATTGTTTACAAAACAAAAAACCATTAAATTTTTCAATAAAATAGGGATGAAACAGTGTCTTTGTTATTTCAAACCAAGGTAAGGAAAAAAATTCAACTTTTGCATCTGGCACTACAGAAAACAATTATTATTCTTTGCTTTTAAAACACGAGTGAGGGATCAGGGAGCAGCAGACCGCATCAGGGTTGAGGAGAAGCCATTGCAACCTCATGGCACATGCCACTTTTTATAAATTTATCACCTTCAGCTCACCATCAATAAATAATTACAATCACTCGACATCCCATTAAAGCTCCTGAGATACTTATCACTGAAGGATAAAGATGCTGCATTTTTTGTCAGATATTTTACACAAAATAATATGCCAGTTGCTAAAGTTGTAGCTTCAGCCAAATTGAAGCATGTACTAATTCAGAATATATATATAGACACACACATATACATTTATAAAAATATATACTTATATAACTTACAAGAAACTTAATATGATTTACTAATACATTCCTGATCTTGAACTCGCCCAATATCTTCCCTGAAATGATTGGGCATCCTTAAAGTCATCAGGTGACTTGCATATGTTTGTATCGGCACCTTTAGTATATTATCAGGCCCTTAACTAATGGTAATTATGCTGTGTTGACTGGGCAGTTATGTCCACATAGGGACATGACCCTATATGGCAATAGCCATGTAAACTCACGTCTCTACATGAACATTACTCTTGCCTTCTCTATTAATAATGATCACTGCTGTAGAAGAAATCATCTATTCAACAGCATGATAAGTATTCTCAGCAATGGTTATTTTAATATCATATCTGCATTCTATCTGAAGTTTATATATTGCATTAAATCACAGTCTTATCTGAAGGTCATTATATCAATCTTGGTATTAGTTCTGAACATTAGAAATAGTTCTAATCGGTCACAGTCAATATCAGATCTAAATATACAGTTATACATATCAGACTTTCAGTTGAGCATCATGAGAATCATTCATTTTGTTACTCTATCAGAGATTCTACATTCCATTACATGGCATCAGAGCGTAATTGGTTTAAATAAATTAATTTCACCACTCAAGTTTCAAACCTATTTAAATAAATTGCAAGTTGCAACCATGGTGAACCATGTAAGGCTTGATGACAGACTCGAAAGTGCATCAAACTTCATGTCATGGAAAATTTGAATAATGATCATCCTTCGAGAACTTGAATTAGAAGTATGAGGAAGAAAATAAAACAATGCCTGAAAATGAAACAAATAAAACAATTTGGAAAGGCATAATAATAAAGCTATGAAAATTATTATTAGATTCTATTAAGGATCACATACCTCCATCCTTATCAAATCTAAAAACCGCCAATGAGATGTTCATGACTATACAAAATACACTTGAAATCAATAATACAAGCAGACTGCTCACCTTGAAACAACTACTATACATCAAGATGAATAAAGTTGAGACTATTACATCTTATTTCATGAGAATTGTAGAGTTAAACGATCAACTTTCAACTATTGGAAACAATGTAGATGGAAAAAAATTATCTTTGATAGCCCTTAAAGGATTACCTACTTCCTGGGAATCCTTTATTCAAGGGATTAATGCACGACCCAAGCTACCAAAATTTGATCAACTTAAGAATAATTGTACTCGAGAAGAGTCAAGATTAATTACGAGAGGAATCAATCCAAATGAAGAGGGATAAATACAAGTCCTACATACAAATACTAGCAATAAAGGGAAGAAAAGACATTTTAAACGAAAAGAGGGAAGTATAATAAAAACTACAATAAGAGAAATATTTCTAAAATACAATGCTATAGATGTGACCAATTTGGACATACTCACAAGTACCATCCTGAAAGAAAGAAAACTCAAGTCTATATAGCTGAAGTCAAGGAAGCTAAAAACCCTCTATTCTTTTTAGCCCTAGATCAAGTAAACTAAACTCTAATAAGAATACTTGGATAATTGATAGCGACGCATCTTGGCACATAACTGAATTCAGAGACCAATTTGAAACCTTCAAAGGGCACTCAACTAAGGAAGTCACAATAGGGGATAACTCCACCTACCCAGTGAAAGGAACCGAGACTTGCTCAATCAAATTAAAAACTGGAGTTACTCTACAATAAAAGGATGTACTATTTGTCCTAGAGTGTTGGAAATCAGATAAACCTATTCTCTTGATAGCCATCAATGAATTTTGATGTCAGTGCACATATCAAGAGAATGTTACAACTGTGAGAGAATATTGATGATTAAATTCTCCCTCACTAAGAGGGAGTTTTAAAGTTGTTGAATTGAAGCATGCAGTAAATCAGAATAGTATATATTAATAGATGTATATTTGCATATAATATTACACACACATACACACACACATATAACTGCATATACATACACACACATATATAAATATTTACTTTTATAACTGATAAACAACTTAATATGATTTACTAATACATTCCTGATCTTGAACTCACCTGGTATCATCCCTGAAATGATTGGGCATCCTCAAAGTCATTGGGTGATTTGCATATGTTTGTATCGGCACCTTTAGTATATTATTGGGCCCTTAACTAATGGTAATTATGCTGTGTTGACTGGGAAGTCGTCCACGTAGGGACATGACCATACATGGCAATAGCCACGTAGAGTCATGTCTCTATGTGAACATGATTCTTGCCTCCTGTATTAATAATGATTGCTGCTGTAGAAGAAATCATCTATTCAAAGGCATGATAAGTATTCTCAACACTGGTTAAAATTATATCCCATCTGCATTATATCTGAAGCATATATATTTCTTTAAATCACAGTCTTATCTGAATGTCATTTTATCAATCTTGGTATTAGTTTTGAACATTTGAAATAGTTCTAATTAGTCACAGTCAATATAAGATCTGAATATACAGTTATACATATCAGACTTTCAGTTGAGCATAATCAGAATCATTCATTCTGTTACTCTATCAAAGATCTTATATTCCCAATTCTTTGCAAGTTTCAACTAAGTTCGTAACAACCCCGACAGGTTCTAACTTCACTTCTATAATATCCCTTGCTACTCTTGGTGCAAATTTGAATCTTTTATGAAATTTGTCAAACACTTGTCATGAAACCTCTATCTTGCTGTTTTTTATTTTCAGATTGTTTTTGCTTGCTTGGAATGGCTGCAAATAAGTTTAAATGCTTGCAAATGATTACTAAGATATCTAGACAAAAAACTAAAATGCATATGCAATCCTTTCTGTCTTTTTGAATGCATACATTATTAAATATGATTTCTACATATAAAATATGCACCTACAACCAATGGACATTTTCACAAACACTTGGCATACACCATTTCAATTCCAAAATGCAAATCTTTACGCAAATTATTCCCTTACATTAATTAAGCACTTTGACAAACAAACAGCATGCAATCCTATATTGCCTTCATTCATATGCTAAACCAAGTATAAGTTGTTATGCTTCACAATCCAAATGCCTTTCCAAAATCCTATATGATATGTGCATCTACAGTAGCACCATATGCATAGATGTAATAATGCAAAATATATCAAAGAACCTGATGATGAAATAGCAGCAACTTCAGTCATAAACCTTCAAAAAGATCACACCCAGATTGTTAGGTGCTTACACAAGCTTCAGTAATAAGCACTTCAAACTCCTTGTAGAGTTCTGAGGATATTCATTTCAGATTTGCACAAGAACACTCCCACATAAAAAATGTGCCCTTTACAAACAGTCACAAACCCTTCATATCTCATGTGGCTGATATATATCTATTGCGGTTGGTAATACCATGAATTGGCAACGAAGATTAATCCTTGCCTTAAGAAGCACGAACTTGCTACTGCTGATAAACAACACAAATCTGAAGTAATTCCACACCAATTTCATCCAAGAAAGCTCAACGATGACTCCCGGTTGAAGCCATGTTAATTGCACAATTCATTAGGCATTTCACCAATTCACTATGCTGAAATAACTTGGAGATTTTCACAATTCTTCAAGCTTGAAATCTGAAACTCTTGTTTTAATTTCTTCTCCACACAAACAAAGCATATGCACAAGTCAGATTGAATTCCATTTCTCTCATCCATTGGCTTTTTATAATTCACAAGAAGAAATCAATCATGGCTTGTTCAATACACTTCTTGTGACATATAATATATTCAGCTTTTATTGCACTTACTTCTGGTATACTTGAAATATAATATTCAATTATATTTCGCTCCATTTGGTGCACAACAAAATAACTGAATTATATTTTAACGATCCCTTATACCTCCCTTTAAATTGACACTTCACATTATTTCTCATATGCACTTTATGATTATTAAATAACCCCTTTTAATAATATAGTCAAATAACATTTAATGATGTGCACTTTCAAAATAATCATTAATAAAATATTTACTTTATTAATAATTAAAATGTCATAACTCCAAAGATAAAATTTTTGGATTTTGTGAGCACTAGGATAACCCACTACATTCACTACTAACTAGGGTACCTTCCTAAAAATAATAAGGGTTTATCTCTATCAATCCTTGATTTACTATGATTAGTAAATCCTTGAATATCTGATCAACAAAGAGGTGCCAAAGGTCATCACTACAACAAAGAATGGTCCAAGTTCCCTTCCAAATATAGAAATGTTGGATAGATGACTTACTACAAATAGTAAGTGCACCAAATTGACCCCATTGACAAATGAGTCAATCACTGTGCATACCATGAGTTCGACTACCAACTTACTATAAATAGTAAGTCCCCAAATGGAAGCCCTATTTATGTCACCATAACTCTACACCACTACCAAACTGCCCAAGTGCCCTACTAAAGATAGAAACTCTTAACTTTCCCAAAATAGACACTTACTATAAATAGGAAGTGTGCCAATTTGACTCAAATGAAGAGTAATCTTGAAAATCCTTGACCTTTGGAGTGGGAACTGGCCTCCAACTATCAATTGGGCCCTCTAAACAACTTCATTAGCCTTTAAGGGTTAGGAAAGAGGCTAATCCTCTGAAAGTTGACACAAGAAAAAGGAGACATTATAGTCAGCCCTTCCTGAAATTGTTTGTGCCCAAGCAATCTCAGAAACAAAGAACACATCAACCCCCCTGGATCCCAAGGGTAGAATCATGTAATGTCCTTGTGCTCACCAAATAGCTCTTGTGACACTAACACTAGAATAACTGACAAAACCCGTCAAACTAAACTAAATCAACTATAGTTGTAGATGTCGTCAAAGTGAATATCTGATTGGGAAGCAACTTAGAAGGGTGATAAAGCTTCCTTCCCAAAACTGCGCAAAGTGAGCTATCATATTCATTGTCCAATACGTACACTGCTAAACTGTGCATCTGAAATAAGATCATGTACATGAGCATCAGAAAAAAAAAAGTGGTCATCCTGAACTGGGTAACCTCCTAGAAACTCCATAGTGAGATATGTTTGACATCTACTAACTAAGAACCTCTAACAGTCTGACTAAGTTTACAAGGGCCACTAATAGGCTAACCTGAACCACCAACCATGGTGAGCTAAAATGGGGACATTATAATCTGCATTTCAAAAAGAAAGAAAGAAAAAAAAAAGTTCTACGTAATGCCTCTGTGATCACCAACTAGCTCCTATAACACCAACACCAAGATAATTGATAGAACCTTCCAATCTGAACTAAACCCAAGTGTAGATCTTGAAAGAGTGAACACCTCATAGGTAACTGAAGAGCATACGAAAAATTGAATTGGGTAAGACTATTTATAGAGGATCAAAGAAAGATGAAAAAAATATATATCTACAATCACCCTTGAGTTCTCTACTTGAGACAAAACACTCAAGGGAGGGAGTTAGTTAGACTTGCTGCCGTAAGGTTTGCAATGATGCCCTTAACATTGCAAAGTGTAATTACTTCTATGACCTCTTTGAAGCAAATGTTTGTGAGTCAAGCTGACTAGACTATAGCTATTCAAAGAAGTTCGATGGAGAGAGTGTTGCATACATCATCTTTGACAACCAACTTTTACAAGCTACTACAAAAACTGTGAAGGTAACTTGGAAAATTCAAAAGTTAAATATTTAATTTTTTTGTATTCGAGAATCAAGTCTTTCATTATTAATTTGTAACTTTGTCCTCTATTGATTAGTGATAATCTTTTTTTACTTTTAAATTGTAGATGATAGAGCCCTTGATTAGAATTTTCTGCTTGGCAAATGGGGATCAAACTCCAATGAGGTATCTTTATGAGGCCATGAATAGGACCAAAGAGACTATCAAAAATTACTACAAGGGGACCAACCTCAAATCTGACCCCATATGGAAAATTATTGAGAAGAGGTGGAACAATCAGCTCCACCAACCCATTCATGTGGCGGGGTACTTCCTCTAACCTCTTTTTTCTCTTTTCTCCATCCTAGGGGGATCCTAATTGTAGGCTAGTAAAAAAGTAATTAATGTATTTAATAGAGTTGTTATGGAAACACATGTACCAAGAGTTGAAACGATCGGTTCTTGTAACCATTAGGAGCACTATATGTAGGGATCATTGGGAATTGGAATGAAATGGTAATATGGGGAACATTTGCAATATTGGTAATGTAATCCCTTGGTTCACTCAATAAACTAGTATTCTGCAATCTCTATGTAATTTGTATGTTCTAGTTATTGGTATAGTATTATGATTGCATTGGCGTATAGTTGTTGTGTATAGCTTCCATACTTGGCATAGGAGCCTCTCCACGTTTGGCATATAAACTACTTCCACACCTAGCACAGTACTCTTCCATATTTAGCATATAACATTTATGGCATTGTTTCTAGCACAAACCCAAGGTCTAAGTAGGCAGGTGGAAAGATGGAAGCATAATGGGCTGACCTTTTGACCAATAAACAATGATAACTGTTAGCGACATTGAGGAGGAGGAAGTTACAAGAGAGGATCAATTGATCCTGGTTATTGGTATAGTATTATGATTGCATTGACATATAGTTGTTGTGTATAGCTTTCATACTTGGGATAGGAACCTCTCAATGTTTGGCATATAAACTACTTCCATACCTGGCACCATACTCTGCCATATTGAGTAGATAACACCAGTAGAGAGGTCATTAAGAGCCACGCCAAGTGCATGTAGAGGGTGGTACTCGAGGTTGAGGTGAAAGATCTCACTATGGACAAGATGGAAGTGTACTAGAATGCAATGGGCAAGCCAGTCTCCTTAGACTTGGTAAGGAGAGGAAGAAACACTCAAACCCCAAGTACATTATTTGGACTTTTGTTGTCTTACACATACATGATAAGTAGATAAAAATTAATATATTAAAACATGTTTTCACCTTTCTTTCTAACTCTTTAATATTTATCTTACAAATGCTTGGTGTCAAAATTGGGGTGGAAATGTTGCAAATCTACAAAAACATGCCCTTTGCATCTTATGTCATCCTTTTAGCCCATCCAGTTGTGAGCGTAATTGGACTTCGTTCGAGGTCATTCACACAAAGAAGAGGAACAAGTTAGCACATAAACGCTTCAATAATCTTGTCTTTGTGCAATATAACCTTAAGTTGTGCATAAGAAAGGTAGAGTTTGTACTGGCTGGTCCACTTGATTGGGATGACATAGATCCTTACTATGATTGGACATCATAGGAGTAGTCTCGATTGTTTATGAAGGATGACATTTATTATCTAGAGAGGTAAGCTATGAAGGAGGGTGGATTTGCAGTGGGACTGGATGCCATTCTAGAGGAGGATGAGGACACTGAGAGTGAGAAGGATACTGATGATTAGGAGTCATTACCAATGTTAGAACCATATACATCTAGGATTAAGGTCGAGGCACAACCAGTTGTGCAAATAGAGGAGGCGTATCCATAGCCACAACGGACTTCTAGGGCTAGACCCCCTATCACTCCCGTAGTATTTACTAGAGCTGCTGGGAAGGGGAAGAAGAAGATGTAGACCATTTTAATATTATCCTTGTATTTGCTAATAGTTTTACATAGACAATTTGCTTTTTATTGTTTTCTTTTGAGTTTAGACTATGGCTACCAGCCATCAACATTCTACATGAAGATTCGATTTTGTACCCTATTTGTATTTATATATATCTAGATCAGCTTGTTTGGTTTGTTTGGTCATTTACTGACTCATTAGATGCATCTCCTTATTGAATTTTGCACTAAAAAAATGCACTTCTGATTAAATATTAAGCATTTTTTTAAGTTCTCAATATTTTCAGGATAGGTTTCTGACTTATCCCTGATATTTTTTCTCTGTCCTCAGAAATAATTTGTCCATAACAGTATTTTGAACTATGGTTGTACTTTGTAACTAAACTTGGCATGATTGCTCTTAATTTCCCTCATTGCTGATTTACTTTATGTTTCAGATTTCTGATGATTATTCATTCAATATAAAATATGAAATTAATTCCTAAATTGAATCTACATTTTTTTTCTCCACATATACATAAATAGAATACAATAATTTGAAATACCACAGTTATTGCATTTTAACCATCTCTTTTGTCCTCACAATTCCAATCTTGTCAATCAAAATTGTAATCTCTTACCTGTTCACCTTTAATGATAGGTCTAGTAGCCACCAATATAGCTTGACCATCATTATCCTACAAAGGTCAACGCACAAAGTTTCAGTGCATTAGCTGTATCATTATATCCACTGTTACAGTAAAACACTTACAATTTACACTACACTTTAGTGATAATTACATATTGGTATTAAATAAAATGTTTCAAGGACATTAAATATATTATGAATTCTGTGTGTCACAAAATCACGCAGTGAACTCCTCAAAATGAACTTTGCTATAGTATTACTCTGAATTCATAATGACTCAACAGAAAAATGTCCTGATTGCAACTAATAAATGCATTGTCGTATGCAATGTCAACCCTTGTAATCACGTTGCTAAGCTTTTCCTAGTTGTTTTCCCTCTTGATAGGATAGCCAGCAAAACAAGTTTAACCGTAGAAACATTTTAATTGATTGGCTGAGGTGTAACCGTTTATCACATAATTTCGAATCCTTTTTAAAGACCAAGTTTAGCCACAGTTTAAGTAAATGTTTTCGGGGTAGTGATTTACTGACAGTATCATTTATTCAAAGAAAGGAACTTACGAAGATTTGATGAATCTATGGTACTATTTCACCCATTTTTCTGTGCTCTACCAGAGAGAGAATATGCTTATGTGGTTAGCTTTTCTTATTTTCATCTGGAGAGGCTCACAGCTTGAATGCGATTTGGGCTTATTAACCACTTCACTTGGAGCTCAATTGCAGGAGTAGTTATCCAGTAGAGAAAATACTGGCGATGCTTATGTCCCAGGAACTGAACCTAATTGGAGGATGAATTGCATGCAGAAAATAAAAACCCAACAAACTGGCCTCTGCAAAAATGCAAGGAGGGATATCTCCATTCAATAAGTGTTTCTCAAAACGTGTGATTTAATGCTCATCTTCATAGATATTTGTAATGGCCAACCCTGGATGTGTCTTTCGCAACTCTAATTTTTCCCATCAAACCTTTCTGTTTTTTCTTCTGATTTTTTATTTTTTGTGGTTTTGAAGTTTATATTATTCTTTTGATGATGGTAAATGGCAAATACTTGGAAATAAATAAATACTGGAATTTAAATAACTGCAAATAAAATACACACCAAATGAGAGACTCCTGATTTTATTTATTCAAAATAACTGATTGCATACAGTCTGAAGCAAGATGGAACAGCAATTACTAAGTCCGCAAATAATTTTCTGGCTCCTGAATTTCATCTGCCGTCCAAACTAACAAATCTGATCTGATATTTAATTCTCATCTGCCTCAAATCACTTTCACAAACCCTAATACCAGCCTGGAGAACTCTGGTTTTTTCCAGAGAGTGGTGTGGCTAGGTCTAGGTGCTTAGGAAATGGATGGTATGCTATCTAAACACCAGATCTACAATATTCACAACTGTTATCTGCCTTTTTTCACCTGATCTGAGAAATTCCTACCAAGAATTGCTTCTAAATCAAACTGATGATGATGATTTGCTCAAGGAATTCACTTACATGATCTCTCACACCTGTAGATATTCAGTCTTCTAAGAGTTTTCGTCCTCATAGAATTTGTGCTGCTGATAAACTCCTGCCCAAAGTTTAACTTCCAAGAATGCCAAGTGAAAAATGATTTCCTAATTATAAAAAATGGCTGCCAACTCTTTTCTTAATTTTTTTTATCCTTCCCTCCAAAAGATTGAACCTCTCTAGGGTTTCTCAATTAAATATTACAAATTTTATTAAAATCCATAATTATCCTCAATTCATCAGAGATCAGGTTATTTACTCAAAAAATATTAAAAAATCACTTTTAAGTTATAACTTCTAACTGATTACCAGGAAATTGTGCCAAGGTAACAAGTTTAGTTATTACTTTATTATTTCTCATAAGTCACCATTATGACTTGTTGATAATAATTTTTTTAAGTAAATTCATTAATCTTTCAAAAAATATTTTTAAATTCACCATTTGGACTCCAATATGAGTTCTGACTGCAGACACTATTCCACATATGATGACTAAATACTGTAAGCTAACTGACAGTCTCTTAAAATTTAGGGATCTCATCTTAAAAATATAAACTTCACCCAAAGTCTCCAGACTACTACAGGAGGTTCCCTAATGAGTCTTGGTCAGCTCCTGGTCAATTCGTATTAAAAAATAGGGATCCCTCCTAATATTTAGGAGACCATCCAAGATGGCTCACAAACCCCTGTATGGGTCCCCTATGTACTCTACTGGCCTAGTGGGGAACACGTATAAAAGGTCAACCTCCATTGATAATCAAATTCTCTGAGGAGGGTGTTAATTCTATATAACTCTGATATCATAATTGGTCTGAACTGCAGATCATCAAATCTAGTAAAGCATGAAAATCCTTAGAAAGGATTGGCCTCTTAAACGCCTTATATGCATAACCTAATCAGCATCTTCCTTGGGAGCATTTATTAATGTTCTATTTGCATAGTTATAGTTAGTATATTTACTAACTAATTGTAAATTCTTGAGACACCGATCTTGGCAATGTAATTATTGGTTTATATGTAGGGCCAACCTGGAAAGAGTCATGTCCTTTCTAAGGACATGCCTCTTGGATGCCATATAAATAAGAGGTAAGGATGTGGATAAAGGACACACAAATACAATAAGTCTGCTCCTTTAGCATTGCTGCCTTGACGTGATTTTTAGGAGGGATAAAAACATTTTCAGAATAATCTTCCTACTCCAAGGAACACTTCGTATAAAGGTCTGGTGTATTTAAAGAACATCTTCAGCAAGATTAAAGACATTATATCAGTTTTGGAAGTTCAAAATTTGCAGAAAATTTACATGGTATCGAAGCTCTGGTAGTCGAACCTAAGCTCTACAAATTGACAATCAGATTTAAGTATCTAGCAACATTTTTCTACCTTCCATGGCTAGCGCAATCAGACCCGAATATAGGTTTGATGGAAAAGAACACTTTATTGCTTGGAAATTCAGAATTATGATGATTCTTGAACACAATGATGTAATACAGCTTGTTGATAAGGAATCCAAGCAACCTGATGCTGATCCTCATAAAACTATTTGGATTAAAGGAAACAGGAAAGCCATGCAAATCATATTAGACAGGGTTAAAAATGAAATAGTACCTATGCTAATGAAACATCATACAGCATTTTAAATGATGAGTGCATTATTAAATGCATATGAGGTTAACAATGCAACTAGAACCCTTGCACTAAAAAGGCAACTAAATCATATAAGGAAAGGAGAATCTATGAATTCCTACTTCCTAAGGGTGGCTAGTCTAAGCAATGAACTTGCAAGTATAGGGACCATAATTGAAGACAAACAGTCATCACTTATGGCTATAGATGGGTTACTGGATTCATGGGAAACATTCTCACAAGGAGTAAGTGCTAAAGACAAACTTCCAGACTTCAATAGGCTTAAAGGAGATTGCCTTCAAGAATAATCTAGGCAACTCAAGAAAGGAGGGAAATTAAAAACTGAAGATGAAGAACTTCATGTCCTCGACACGAAGTCCTATAAAGGTAAGAAGAAGCACTTCAAGAATAAGAAAGGTAATCAAAGCAATGACAAACCTAAGAAAGATTTATTCAAAATAAAATGCTTCAAATGTGAAAAATTTGGGCACTATAAATCTAATTGCCCTAAGAATACAAAGCAGCAAGTAAACTATACAAACGTTACTAGGAAAGGGGAAAACTATGATCCTAAGAAACGTGTATTCTATTCAGCACTATCAAATGAAGTATCAAGCAAAGCATAGGTAATTGAAAGTGGATCATCTTGACACATTACGGGATACAAAGAAGTATTAGACTCAATATCAAAAGAAGTTAATGACGAAGTTACCATACATGATAATTCCACCCATTCTGTCAAAGGAATTGGGAACTACACCTCAAAACTCAAGTCAGGTATTTCTCTTCATCTCAACAAAGTACTCTATGTACCAGGAATCAAAAGGAATCTAATTTCTATTACAACACTTGAAGATGATGGACATAAGGTTGCATTTAGGGATGGTAAAGTAATGACTTGGTCTAAGAACTCTTCATTTAAGAAATCAAAATTGATTGGTCAAAGAAAGGGATACTTGTATGAATTAAATATTGAACCTATTCAAGCCTTAATTCATGAAGCTGCTGATATAAACGAAATGTGGCATAGTCGGTTAGGACATCCAAACTTCAAAGCCTTATCGACTATGAAAAAGATGGCTACTGGTTTACCTAAGTTGAATAAAGATCATTTGAGCATATGCAAAGGATGTGCTCTAGGTAAGAATGCCAAAAGTCTATTTCAAGATAGCATTAGAAAAACTAACAATATTTTAGAATTAGTCCACTCAAATTTATGTGGACCTATGTTTGTTCCTTCTCTTGGAGGATTCTGGTATTATATACTTTTTATAGATGATTTCTCTAAGAAAACATGGAGTTACTTCTTAAAATGTAAAGAATCAAAAGAAATCCTTAATAGATTTAAAAAATTCAAATCCTTAACCGAAAACCTATCAGAACAAAAAATTAAAACTCTTAAGATTGATAATGGAGGGCAATATACTTCAGATTTGTTTAAAGATTTTTGTAAAGAAGTGGGAATTAAGAGGGAATATATTGTTCTTTATAACCCACAGTAAAATGGGGTAGTAGAAAGGAATAATAGAACAATTATAGAAGCAAAAAGAGCTATGATATTTGATCAAAATTTAGAATATTATCTTTGGGCAGAAGCCTTCTATACTGTTGTCTATATTCAAAATAGAAGTCCTCACTCCTACCTTAGAGATAAAACTCCTGAAGAAGTCTTTTCTAAGGTTAAACCAAATATAAGTCATCTTAGGATATTTGGGTGCCCTGTATACATACATGTTCCAAAAGAAAAGAGAACTAAGTTAGAACCCTCCGAAAGGAAAGGTATTTTTGTTGAGTATAGTGAAACATCTAAAGCATATAGAGTTTACATACCTGGTCAAAAAAACATTGAACTTAGTAAGGATGTGATATTTGAAGAAGATTTAGCATTCAAAAGAGCCCCAAGTTCTGAAGATCCTTCACATATACCTAGTTCTGAAGAAATCATGAATTTGAGTCTCAGAGGGCGAACATTAAAGAAATTGAAAGTGAAATTCAAAATCTTAATCTTGAGGAAACTCAAAATCCTAAGAAAAGAGCACTTTTGGGCTATTAAGACTGTTGAAAAAGCACAAGACTTTGTTGCACCATCTGAAACCTTTAGAGAAAGCAAAAGACCCAAAAGATTTTCTAAGTATGCAACAAACATGAGTGATTTATCTAAATCAAAACCAACCAATGTCGCTATTAAACATATAGCTTGGAAGGATGCTATGACGGAAGAATACCAATCCATTATTAAGAATGATATTTGGGAAATTGTTCCAAGGCCTGAAGGAAAATCTGTTGTTTCTTCTAAGTGGATATTTAAAATCAAACATGTTGCTGATGGTAGCATTGAAAAATATAAAGCCAGATTCGTATCCAGAGGATTCTCTCAGGAGGGAGTTGATGATGAAGAAACCTTTGCTCCAATTGCCAAATACATCTTTGTAAGAGCAGTCCGAGCTATTGCAGCATCTATGGGATGGAAAGTACATCAGATGGATGTGAAAACAACATTTTTAAATGGAAAGATTACATAAGAGGTATATTTAAAACAACCTGAAGGATTTGAAACTCATAATCCCAAAATGTTTGTCTGCAAACTCAAGAAAGCTCTCTATGGGTTCAAATAGGCTCCCAGGGCATGGTATGAAAAAATCGATACATATCTTACCAAGTTTAGGATTCTCAAAGAATGAAGCTAATCCAAATCTCTATTATAAAAGGAATAAAAATGATATGATAATTTTGATACTATATGTTGATGATTTACTAATAATAGGTGATGATTATCTTATGGATCAATGCAAGAAAGGTCTAATCAAAGAATTTGATATGGAAGATTTAGGGTTCCTTGATTACTTCTTAGGGTAGGAAGTGTGGCAGAACTCTGACAACATTATACTTAATCAAGGAAAGTATACATTAGACGTCTTCAAGAGATTTGGAATGTGGAACTACAGAATTATGTCTTCTCCAATGGAGACTAATCTACACAAACTTAAAGAAGCAACAACAAAATCACCCTCCATAGATTCTACTCTTTACAGTGTAATGTCCCCATTTTTAGCAGGTTCCTGCAGTTGGCCAGGTTAGTTCATCATCGCGACCCTCGTGAGCTGACAGTAGGATTTGAGGGTCTCAGTTGTGTGGTTATAGGCTTTCTAGCAGCCTATGGTGTGTTTTGGCTCTGTTTGAGGGACTTACTATTTATAGTAAGTCAATCTATTGGTTCCGATGAGCTCAGTTGAGTTAGAGGAGTTGGAGGATGCTCCCAGTTTTTATTTTAGGCTTCTAATTTGAGCTCCAAGAATCCTGGAAGAAGCGTCTATTTATAGTAAGTCACCCTATCAGGTTCATTCATCATCTTTCATCATCATAATCACTTTGGTGTTGTCAAATTTGGATTTTGATGCCTCTTCAGTTGTTTTTGTAAGACGGGTGAATTATTATTATTATTCATATAAATACGCTGAGGTTGTTATTTTTTATAGTGTTGTTGGTCGATCACCTCAGTATCATAGCTTGTTAGAACCGGGATGAAAAGTTTTAAATCATGGGAATAAGAAACAATGGCCTTACGTGTCAAAGTTTTAAGTTACGGTGAAAAAAGTCATTTTCGGAGTTAAAAGCAATTAATAAATCATATTATAATGGCACTATATTATATTTTAATGTTGTGTGTGGGAAGCTTCTTAAGTGAAGTTCATTCGGGAAACTTTATGCCATTTGGAGATTATAAATTTGAGCCCATTTGATGAGTAAAGCATCCGATTATTTGTTTATCTCTTTGCTTGTTGTCTTTGTGACAATTTTGAGTTTGTGGTTTTGCACCCTTGCTGAAGTATAAGGGTTAGATTCTGAGTTTATCTTGCAATTTGCTGCTGAGGTAAAGCAAATTGTGATTGCTTCTCTACTATATCTATTGTTATTCAGAAGTTGATTGAACACGTGTTGAAGACTGGATTTTGGCTGGGAGTTCAATCTGAATGTTAAAGGGCTGCTATTTCACTATAGGGCAGTAGTTTACCAATTACAGGGTCATGTTCACCTAAGGAGGGTTTGTGTGACATTTCTGAGGGGTCATGTAACAATTTCTAAGAGCTTCGTTAAATTTATATGGCCTGCGATATATATTATTGGGGTTGTAGGTTCACATTAGACTGCAAATTAAAAGTCAAAGCCAATCTATATTTCCAGGTTCTTGGCATTTTAAATATTATCGCTGCTACTATTTGTTTGAAAAATTGTTGGTAATGAATTAAAGCTGGAGCAGATCGTTTCTCTTTCATAATTATATAATTGCACAATTCGTAGGGCAAAATTATGAATTAATGTTGGCATTCATACAAACTTCTTAGTATTAAATTGATCTGAAATTGTAAGTGCCCAATTGCATTCTTTAATGTAATTTCGAAAATCAGATTATCAAATTTGCAACAATAATAGTAAAGATTGCCAAATGTTTGACGAAATGTTAGACTATTGATTAGCAAAGGAAAATTGATGATTGTTAAGGATATAGCCAACTGGGGTTTTTACATACAGATAGATGATTGGGTCTCTTATGTACTTGATAAATATAAGACCTGATATTTTTGCTATGTTGTTAATGCTTTAAGTTAGTTTATGTGTGAGCCAAAGGAGATTCACCAAGTTGCAGTCAAACACATTATGAGATGCTTACAACGCACTCTTAACCTTCGGCTCAAGTATGAGAAAGTTTACTTGGACTTAAATGGGTTCACAGACTAAGATTGGGTTGGAATTGTTACTACGAGAAAAAAAGCATTTCAGGATGATGTTTCAGTTTAGGCTCAACAATGATATCGTGGATATGCAGAAAGCAAGCATCAGTAGCACAGAGTTCCACAGAAGTTGAATACATTGCAGCTACGATGGCCTCTCGGGAAGCAGTTTGGCTTAGACAGTTACTTGTGGGATTATTTGGTCAACCCATGAATTCCACTATTATTCACTGTGATAATCAGAGTTCCATCAAGCTTTATTTGAATCCAATTTTTCATGACAGATCCAAGCATATTGAAATTCCTTACCATTATGTAAGAGATATGGTAGACAAGAAAACTATCAAGTTAGAATACATTTGCATTGCAAATCAAATAACAAATATTCTTACCAAACCTCTCTCAATTGAAGATAGATCACTTCAAAAAATGATTTAGTATAGTTGAATTATAATTTGTATTTTTTTATTATTAATAAAATAATTGTGTTAAAATTACTATTGTTAGGCTATTGACTGTTATGGGCTTCACCATTTGTATTCATTATCTAAGAGGTGACGATCTCTGAGATAATGAACACTTGTATAAAAAATCATTATGAGAGATGATGATCTCTAAGATAATGTACTGAACAGTTGAGAACTACTATCAGATCTGGATGAGCTCAAGATCGCACTATAATGTAGACATTTTTATGCCTATGAGTCACAACTTGGATAAAGGAAGAATTTAATCATTCTCTGGATCTTATCCTATGTTCTGGTAGATCTTAACTCATGATCATATTGTGATATAGGCTTGCCAATACTTATGAGTCACAACTTGGATAAAGGAAGAATTTAATTATTTTTTCAACTTTATCCTGTATATTGCATTCCATGCAACACTGTTATCACAAGTATAAGTCATATCACAGATATAGTAGTATGACATAGTATCATGTGTTCAATGATACCACATGCTTCGAAGATTCAGATGGATATAGAGTATCAATCTATGCTTATTCATCTTAATTGATGGTGCTAGATATGTTATCTCTCAATATGATCATCAAGTTAAGAGGAAGTGTTAATTCTATATAACTTTGATATCATAACTGGTTTGAACTGCATATCATCAGATCTAGTAAAGCATGCAAATCCTTAGAAAGGATTGGCCTCTTAAATACCTTATATGCATAACCTAATCGACGTCTTCCTTGGGAGCATTTATTAATGTTCTATTTGCATAGTTATAGTTAGTATATTTACTAACTAATTGTAAATCATTGAGATGCCAATCTTGGCAATGTAATTATTGGTTTATATATAGGGCCAACCTAGAAAGAGTCATGTACTTTCTAAGGACATGCCTCTTGGGTGCCATATAAATAAGAGGTAAGGATGTGGATAAAGGACACACAAATACAATAAGTCTACTCCTTTAGCATTAATGCCTTATGCGATTTATAGAAGGGATAAAAACATTTTCAGAATAATCTTCCTACTCCAAGGAACAATTTATATACAGGTCTAGTGTATTTGAAGAACATCTTCAGCAAGATTAAAGACATTATATCAGTTTTGGAAGTTCAGAATTTGCAGAAAACTTACAGAGGGAACATTACAAAATTGGCTTTTAGTCTAAAATATATAGGAATAGGAATAAATAGGGTGGTTTGGAGGACAGAAGTCCTCCTTTGTCTAGAAGGGAAGGGTTAACAAGAATTTGCAATATACACAAATTTTATAAAAATTAGTCGCAATTCACATAGCATTTATGGGGAGAGTGATGCAAATATGTAATATCCCTCCTGCAATCGTATTGACTACATGATGCCAAGGTCTTTGTGTTGGATTATATAGTTAGCTATTAGATCAGTGGGATCTAACTAATCATTAGTCCAATCTAATTTAAGTTAATATTGGACTACACAATTTTATACATATTATTGATCACACTTTCATGATTATCATTATTAATGATAATTTAATATAGCTATCATATATTTATAAAACAAGGATTCATTAAGCAGAAAATTGATTTAATAGATTTTACTAATGGCTAGATATATGTTGACTAACATTTAATATAGCAGAAATTTAGACTATTAATGTTTAATCTTGCTAATTAATCTAAAAGTATAAAATAATTATACAATCAAATAAAATAAAACACTTTGAGAAGGAAATCTTTCAATCAAATAGTTTTATATTGATTTTTAAATAAACAAAGAAATATTTTATTTGAAGTTTAATTTTCATCTAAGACAGGAAACTTATCATTTTATAAGATATCCTTTTGAGTTTTTTAATTTTCAAACTGTTTTTAGATGTATAGATGTTCCTTTTCTAAAAACCTTATCTTTATTGTTTTTACATTTTGACTTTGCATGTCTTTAAATGCTAAGTTACCGATGCTGGTTTTGATGCTGATGCAGGTGCGGGGTGCTGATGCACAGATTTTTTTTTTTTTGGATTTTGGATACGTTTGGGTGTGTGTGTGTGTATATATATATACATGTATATGTATGTATGTATGTATGAATGTATGTATATGTATATATATATATACACACACATATATATATATACACTATAATTTATGTATGCAAACATTGCAAAGACATACAGGAAATATACAGAAATAAAACATTCTGTAGCAATTATCATAATCAAATTGAAATAACAATAATTTCTAATTAGTAAGTTACTCAAGTTCAAGATTCCAATGCAATTTGACCTATAAAATCAATACATAGTTCATGGTTCAAAACTGATCAATCAAGAGTCAAGGTTCAAGATTTACAAATCAAATTCAGTCAATCAGAATCATAAGGGTTCTCAAAAAAATCCACATTCTCATCATCTCCTTTTGCTGCAACATTTGCAAGTTCATTTGAACCAAACATGGTTCCAATTGTGCTAGATGCATGTGCTATGATGTTATCAACATCATCATCTGTCATCATTGTAAGATCCTGAAGTGTTGCATCCAAGTTTGCACATTCAAGGGCTAAATCCCAAAGCTTGGTTGACCCTTCTTTGTATCCATCCTCCTTATGTGACAAAAGACACAAGTTGGTATGTATATAAATCAAGTCCTCAGCTTTCTTTGAGCCCAACCAGTTGCACTTCACTAAATGGATATAGGAGTATGTATTCCAATCCCGTTCAGCAGTAGAAGAACTTGCAACCTAGATAGTGTTCATAAAATTAAACATACAAATCAAAAGCAAATTAGAGAATGTTAAACACTAAAGTGTAGAATACAATTGCTAAATAAATAAATGAATGAAAACTTACTTGTGAGAGAATCTTGATTGCAAGAGGTTGTAGATGATTGAATGGTTGACCATACATGTACCACCATATGATAGCTCCCATGTCATTTTGGCCCTTTATTGCATATGGAGTAAGTTTTGATCCTGAAGCACATAAGCCAAATTCTAGCCTCACCTTTTTGTGCATTTCATCATCTGGGAAGAGTTTTGCAAATGTAGTGTACCATCTAGTAGCAACTTCTTCATCTGCATATGGTGTAATTTTATCCAGCATAACAAGTATTTCCTGGCTATAGTACCTTGAAGATAAGGCATATGCAAGGAGGTGTAATGGGGTAGTCATCTTCTCCCAAAGATGATGAATGATTGCCTCCACCTTTTTGCATAAGGCTTCACATTTTGTGGGGTTAGTCTCATGTTCTTGTATAGAAAACTTTACCTTTTCTACCATGGTATCCATGCCATCGTACACATCCCCCAAACAAGGTGCATCTATATCATCAAAGCGTAGCATAGTCATGATAGGCTCGGTGAAATCCAATACAAATTGGACACAAGCCCACCGATGCTCATCCAAGATCATACCCCTGACCTTCAAGGCTCTCTTTGAATTTGAAGCCTTCCATACAACCTATTGGTTACAAATAACCATTTGGCCTAATGCTGATCACACCTTGAGGAGTCGTTTGAAAACAACAGTATGAGATGCAAATTCAGTCTCAGCAACCTAAGCAAGTTGACAATATGATATCAAATATAAAATGATGTTATAAACAAGAAATAATTTGATAATTGAACATGAATATAAGACTTATTCAAAATAAATAAACAAATGAAACTAACTAATCACGATTTTAAATTTACTTTCAACAAATCCAACTTGGAGAATGATCTAAATATAGATTGTGACATGTGGTGGTTTGTCACAAACATTTGTATCTCCTCTCCCTCTTGGTATATTTGCTTCACCCAATCTATTTGGGTGCCAATTTGTTGCTTGACCAAGTTGAGAGTGTATGGTGCATGGTGTCCAAAAAATATGGTTGTATCGAGACTCAACCAAAGTACCTGCACCCCTACAATTTGTGGCATTATTTGGGACCAACTAGACCACATTCTCACTACCCACCATCTCTATTGCCTCAATGAGAACTCTAAAAATGAATTGTGCATCTTTAACTTGTCCTTCATAATCAATAGCCCTCAAAAACATTGCCCCTTTGGGGGGCATTGCAATCACATTTATCAATGGTAGGTTTCTTGTGTCTTTTCATCCATCAGACAATAGTTATGCCAGAAGTTTTCCAAGATGTCCTAATTGGTTTTAGAGCTTTGTCTATAGAAATCTTTTCCTTTTGCAAAATAGTACGCACCTTTTCAAACCCAGGGCTAATGTAATCAGCTGCCACTCTAAGGATAGCTACAACCTGTAGTGCCTACCCCTAGTTCACATTTTGTTTTAATTGCCAAACTCTTTTAGGCCAGTTTTATACTTGATGTTTAGTAGCATTACTTTCAGATTATCAGATGTTGTTTTACACTCAATTTATTATATGATGAGATTACTTGGTACTCTATATTTCATGCATGTATATGATTATTCAACGTTTTCAATTATCGATGATGATTAGTTAGATGGTTTATTATCACATGTGCTTTCTTATGGATACTTACCCCATACTGCATGTGTATGGTGTGCGTGTTTGTTTTCTTTATGTATGGTGTTTCTGATGTGGTTAAGGAAGGGAGTCGTAGTCACCTGCTAGTCGGGATCTACACGATGCACCACTTCCTGCCATTGTCTGTTTAGCTTAGAATATTGTGTCTGTACATGCATGGATTTTATGCAGGTTGCAAGTACCGGGTATCGACTTCCCTGAATTGCTAGGATGAGCGTACCCTATCGCATTATCTCAATGGTAAGAGAGGGGAGATAAACTCTTAAGTCCAATTCCTAAACCCTTTAGCCAATTGTCCTAATTGATAATTAGGGCAAGTATCTGAGTTAAGTACCCTCCGAATGCATCAAATGATGTTATTTCGTGATTATAATCCTTTTTGTTTGATTTAGTATGTATTTTTCTATGATGGGTTTTCGTATGTTGCTTTATGAGGCCTTGATGTATTTTCTATTAATTAAGTTTAATTAAAACGATTAATTAATGATTTAATTTAATAGAAGATTATTAAGATATTTTAATATTTAATTATATTTAATTAATTGAGAAATTAATAAAATAAAAAGAATTAAATTTGGAGATAAAAGTTTAAGGATAATTTAGAACATTATAATATTTATTTAATTTAATAATAAAATATTTAGAGTTCATTTTTAAATAAATGCTAAATATTATTGTTATTTAAGTTAATTAAATATTTTATCAATTAAGTTTCTAAAATAAATTAAAAAGTGAAAATATATTAATTATTAAAAGTTGTAAGATTGCATGATGCGAGCATGTGTTGAAAATAAGAAATTAATTAAAAAGATAAAATAAGAGGAAATTATAATGTTATTTTAATTTCATAAAGTGTGCATGGGATTAAAAGTAATAAAGATTAAAAATAGAAGTCAAGTGGAAAAATTAAATAAAGTTATTTAATGATTCATTTAATATGCATTAAAAAGATAAAGCAAAGATTAATAAAAGATAATTTTGAGTTAACTCAGTTGAGCAAAGAGTCCTCTCGGGTGAACGCACAATTAGTGCCCCGATTTGAGGAGAAAACTCTTTATCACAACTTTAGGGGTTCATTTTAGAGGGACCGCAGATATTGGACAGGGGATTTGGGACGGCAAATTTTCGAGAAGGGGGGTGGATTTTCGGAAAGAAGAGAGATCTGAAAGGGGATTGTTCGCTACAGTTTTTCTGGGGCGTGGCGATTTAGCATCAATGTCCAGGTAGACACTTGTGAATTTCGCTTAATTTAAATATGCTTTCATCTTTCCTGTCTTCTTCATATTTGTGAGATGATTGTCTGGATATTTGGAAATTATTCTGTATATGGTTTTCTATTATTTGTTCAGCTTATCTTTTCTTCCATTAGATTTTAGATGAAGGAAATTTATTGGAATTAAATCGAGTTTTGGGGTTTGAGTTAAATGGAATTAAGAAATCTAAATTTGAAAAGAGATTGAATTTGGTATTGGAAATCCTAGATTGAAAATTCAGATGGATAAATGATTTTTTTTTTTTCTATTAGGCTATGATTGCAACTGTTATTAAAAATAATACTAATAATGTTTGAATTTAATTTTATTGTTTTTAATAAAATATAAAAAAAATTAAATACGTTTATAGAAAAGAGATATAATTAATTCATAAATTATTTATTTGTTAAATTATTATTATAAAAAAAAAAAAAAAAAAAAAAAAAATTGAATTAAAATAAAATATCACATATTCTTTTACACAATTGAGAAGACATTGTGTAAATGTTATAATTATAGATAAATATAAATTAAAGGGGAAAATACAAAAGTACCTCCACTGACCTGCAATCGCAGGTGGCTGTTGAACGCAGTCATACGACTGTGACAGCAGCAGCCGTACGCTGCAAAGGCCAGCGATTTATATATCGTGCCATGGCAAATATAAATAAAATTGTCATTGTTCTTTTTAGTCTAATCGCATGGCAAATATATATTGTGCCATTGTTTTTTTTTTAAAATATATAAATAAACTTTATTACATGCCGTGAGCAAGATATTGATTTTCGGTTTTGGGCTTAGGATTTTGGTAATATTGAATTGTTATTTAAGTATTAATTATTAATAGATTTAATAAAAAAGTTAATAATTTATATATATTTTTATTTATTATTGTTTATTTTTAAATAAATTATAGTTATTGAATATTAAATTCAATTAAGATTAAATTGTATTTAAGTGATAGTAAATTGAAGTTATTTTAAATCATTAAATATATTTGAGTATAGATACTTGAAATTATTGAATTATTATAGTTTTGCTAAAACTAAAAAAAAAAAATAATAATGATAGTTATGAGATATGGAAATGAGTGCTTAATTAGTTAAATTATTAATCAATTTAATTAAAATTTAATTAATAATGGATATTGTCAATAAAATTGTAGATCTATTTTAATATTATTTTTAATAATGTTGTTTAGATCTTAATTACTTTTAATTCAATAAGTTAAATAAATAACTTATCTTTAGGTTATTTTTAGAAAATTGATTCAAATTAATGGGGGTGACTTCGTGAATTATAGGGTTAATTGAGAACCTCTTCTACTTGAAACTTACATTAAATAGAAAACTGAAAGCTCACACTTAAATCAACTACATGTTTTCAAATCAAACCGAATTATGATATTATGATGTTTTTATGCTGTCTACATTTTGTAGTTTTGGGGGTTGGCTTAGTTTTGACCAGTTATAGGTTGTTACCAGAGGCTCGGGGGTTATATGAATGTGATGTCATGATGTTTTAGTCTCGATCTTTTATACCCGACCTTGGTAATGTGATGGTATGCTCTATGACATGATTGCATTTACTGTTTGTTATTGCTTTCCAGTTTCTTGGTGTGAAGCTGAAGTGTATGTATATAAGATACCTGACTTAACCATTTTTGAGTCATCGATCAGTTATATTGGATAACCATTTTTGAGTCATCGATTAGTTATATTTGATAACCATTTTTGAGTCTCGATCAGTTACACTTGGATTGCTTTCGGTCGCTTGAGAGGACTGAAGTGTTTGTTATGTTCTTGATGTTGTCATGTGTTGACTTGACCATTTTGGAGTCTTTGATTAGTACTGTGATTTATTATTGATGCCTTCAGTTGCTGATAGAGAACTGTTGTGATCATATGATTATTATTTGATGCTTACCTGTTGCTCATGAGGAACTGGTGTAATTTTTGTGGCTTATCTTTTATGATGTTTTTCAGTTGCTTGTATAGGACTGAGGTGATTTTATTATGATTATTTGATTTGTGATTTCATGAGCCTAGGGTAGGTTATCTATGTGTAGTGTCGGGAAGTGGCTTGCAATGGGGATTGGGGCCCTAAGAGGCTGCCTGGAGTAACCCATTGTAAGTTGTTTTAACAAGTGAAAACATCTCACCTAAATACTGACTTAAATGAACCTAATAAGATAATTGTATGTTCTCTCCCATGCCTTGAGTGCTAGTACAGGCTAGGATGGGGTAGAGAGAACGCTTGGTTATGACCTTGCATTCCGCAGTATGCCTCGTCAGTACGAGAGGATACTAGTGGCCGCAGGAATCACTAGGGACCCGGGATTCCTAAGGGATTGCTCGGGTAACTTCTACGTGACTTTTGTGATGACACTTTCCCGCTTGCATAGCAGGTTTCCTACGTGTCTTTGTGGTGCCTCTGGGTCTAGATGTCGTTCTATGTTGGAACCTTTGAGTTAGTATACTTTTAGGATTTCTCAGACTTAGAGAGTACTTGTGTTTTGTGTTTTGATACCTTGTTTGGGACTTGAGACTATCTCCTCAGCGCGGTGGGAGTGGACCATTTAGGTTCCACACGGTCGGGTGGTAGTGCTTTTTACTCTTACCATTAAGATCCGTCTGTGGTCACCGTGGCTGGAGCTTTCTTGGTTGACATTTACCTTCACTATGTTCTTGGATTATTAGGATGGATAGTTAGATTTTATGATAGATGTTTTATCATTATGGATGTATGGATGTATCAGGTATGTTATTAGTTTCATTTATTTTACTGTACTTTGTATCATGGATTTGAGGATGATGTATCTTTATCTTTACATATGTATATTCTTTTAAGCCTTTCATACCCTGTGACATGTACAGTGGATGATTGAGCATTCTGAATTAAATTGCCAAGAGGCATTTGGAACAAATGTATATTATGGACATTGGACTTTCTGATTATTCTTTCATATGTATGTGGTAGTTGTTAGACTTAGAATTCATTAAATTTAAATGTGACTCAACGTCTTGGGATCCTTAAGGTGTAACTTGTGATGTATGTTTGTTGATGATTACATGTTATTGCTTCCGCTACTATGTGTTTGATGTGTATGTTATACTTTCTTACTTTAAAAAAAAAAAAAATGTTTTGCAAACTTAGTGAAACTTTAGGTTAATTCTTTTGGATCCCTTGGCGGGGCGTTACACAACCATTTCCTTCCAATATGGCGATCTTACCAAATTGAAAGGAAGACCATTGGCATAAAGACAACGTGCAACTTTGTAGATGAAGGTGATGGAGCTCAAATATTCTTGCAAAATTTTGACCTCCGTTTAAGTAATAATACCAAAGTTTCAAGGGGATGAAGTATTGTCATATAAAGACTATGAAGTTATACACTTTGTTGTACTTGAATGGTGTGCATTTAATGAGAGGTCAGTGAAAGTCAGTTAGAAAAAGAACATAAGTGATAACTATGCCTTCTGGCATGTTCAAATCTGATTACTGACTACAGAATACATTATGAGTATTTCATTTCCCACATTAGAACACGAGATACATAGATCAAAGTATGATACAGTTAAAGAACAATGCCACACTGAATATGCATGTGTATGGTTTAGTGAATTTATACTACCAATGCATACTCCAAAAGGCAGATTCTTCAAATGCCAATGCACAGATCTCCATTCAGGAACTCTTCCAGCGTTATCTACCAAAATATATCTCAGGCCTGCACTATTCACTCTAGATAATGCCCAGCCTCAGTAATCTTGTTGCAGCTTCCTAATGATTGAACTTCATTGAGATTTAGGAAGGATAATCATGATGATACACAACATGTGATCATATAAAGAGATCATGAACTTGTCCAGCTTATCATTTTTTAATGTAACGTGAAGACAGAGAGAGTAGGAGACCAGACCAAAGGATGTAACTCCAAACATCACAGATCTGTTCCATCTATATTTATCAGCTATGCATGGTTCTGTTGGGTCTAAGTACAGCACCCAGCCAGCCACATAATATCTAAAGATTTACCGTGTTCTGATTTCAGACCAAGTGCAAGTACTTTCAGCTATGTAAAACACCGCAAGGACAAACTGCATAGATGGAGACAGAATGTTGGTTTCTACCTGATGGTGGCAAAGATTATTAATACCAAAAATCAAACTCAGAAGCTATCTAATATGCTGATTTGATGGTGAGATTATGAAATACAAAGGACAGATTATTTCTAGTGAATGGTGCCCAAAGTCTGGCTATTATTAACAGTGGTCTATGAAGAATTGCATATATAACACAAGGAATGATGGGCCCGATGATGGTTAATTCTTGAATGCTGATAAAGGTCTCCAGTCAGAGCTTCTTCCCAAATAGTACTCCAAAACGAAGCTACAGGAAGTCAAGTTATGCCTGAACAATGAAGAAAGTAAATGATAAAATAAACAAAGTATATCTATGAAGGGCAGAAAGCGATTGCAGTTGGTAAAATTTTAAAGATCGATAATATAAGCTTCCATGTCCAAAACGGCATTTATAGACTTTATACACATTTAGAAAAATCATTGAAATAAACTGAAACAAATGATAAATAATTATCATATACTTGAGCGGTGACCATCTGCGTAACAAAGTGATATGACATGTAAGCACACAATATGAATCATGTCACCTCATGGAGTTTGGAGTAAATAAATTTTATTGAATTGAGGCTGTTGATAAGTCAAAAATATCCAGAGCCCAAAGGAAGGAAGACACGAGGACATTGGTTGCCTTTTGTGTTATACACAATACTCTTTCCTTTTCACCCGACTACTACCACTGATCTTATTGTAGTGCCTGCCCTAGTTTACATTTTTCTAGATACATGGCTGCTATCATGGCTGAACTTTGTTAGGTCAGTTTTATGTTCATGGTTAGTAGCATTGTTTTGAGACTATCAGATATTGTGCTATGGATTCAGTGATATATGATGAGATTACTTAGACTCTACATTTCATGTATGCACGATGATTATTACATTATTTTCGGTTATTGATGATGATTAGTTAGATGGTTTATTATCACATGTGTTTTCTTATGGATACTCACCCCATACTTGCATGTGTATGGTGTGTTTACTGCATAGGTTAATTAAGAAATGCACACAGATAATGAACACGAACAGCAGCACTCATTAGATTATATTCGCATATGCCAGAACATTACATTATGCTTCATAAGATAAGATGAATGATGATTTACAATGATCCCAGACGGGATATAAATACTATCCGCCGAACCTTCCCGAAGGAGTCCGTCGGCCACAAATATTATGTCCGCTACAAACTATTTACCCATCGGCTACAAAAACACCGATGACAATCACTCCGTCGGCTACAGAAACACCAACGACAATCCAGTCGGCTGACACCATCCCCCCCAAAAAGAAAAGTCGTCTCCTGACGACTAACAAAATTAGGAGACAACTTACAAACAACAAAAGAAATACTAAAGAGAAGGAGGAGGCGTCCTAGAAGAGTGCTGCTAGTGACGCAACTCATACACCTGCTCTGTCCTGATGCGCAGATCTGTTTGAATTTGAGAATTAACCTCCACGGCCTCCTTCAGAAGAAGCACGACATCCATAGCCTACCTCCTGGCTAACTGCAAACTCGTGCTCAGCCGCATCCTTATCCCGGACAGCCGCTTCCGCATCTCGCCTAGCCATGTCCCTATCCTGCACTACAGCTGCCATGTTCCTCAATAGTGCTGCCCGCTTTGCTGGCCATGTTGCCTGCTGGTCGGTCAAATTGGCGGCTAACTTTTCTCTTGCCTCCCTCTCAACCGCCAGAGATCTCTGAGATGCAACATTGTCCACTGCCCTGTCCGCCTCCGCGTGCCGCCAAGCATAGTAAACCTCCTTATACAATCCTACAATCTCATGTGCCAGCTTCATGAGTGGAGTGTCACTGGGTCCCAACTCCGGCTCAGTGGCCCAATCTACCAACATCTCTGGTGTCTCAACCGCCAGCCAACCTCTATCCACAAAACAAGTCTGAAATCATTGAGGACAGACCCCACAAATATACGCTCCGATCAAATGCCACTCTCTCCACCGAGTCAGAGCCTGAATTGCCATATCGTGTCCCTTCTTCAACATAGACTTCATAGTCCTGAGGTAGTCCCTGCACCTGTCCTCATCCGATTCGTAATCCTCCTTGGCGAAGTCCTCCAATGACCATTCTGCATCACTATTCTCCTCCTCATCAGCAGGAGCCATGCCCACATCCGATGTCGCCTCTTCTGTTGTCGGTGCAACCACGGCATGTGGCATTCCCTCCTCCTGAGGTTGAGGCTCTGGTACTGTCGATGATGTTCCTAAACGCCTGGGAGACTGGATGGACGGACCTCGCTTGACAAGAGTGAGTCAGAATTGCTGCCTCAAAAACATACTAGCTCTATCCATCACCTCCGGTTGCTCTGACTGCACGAGCTCCATGCTCTCCTCCTGCTGTACTGGCTGCAGTACTGGCTGGGCTAACTTGGTTGGCTCAATCTCTACTAATAAGGATGACGAAACCGTGACAACTGCATCACAATCAATGACATCCAAACGAACCTGAGGCTCAAGCTCTGATGGTGGCAAGTGTGCTCCTGTGAGACTGCGATTGTAACGACATCTGCTTGTGAAACTTGCTTCGGTGGTACAACTGGAATCACCTCCGCTTCAACCGTCGACAATATCTCGGTGACTGTCCGCGAGACATCTGTCACTGTCTGTGGGAGAACCTCTGTTGCTGTCTGTGGGGCCATCTCCATCACTGCTCGTGGGGCAACCTCTGCCACCGTCGGAGGGGTCATCACAACCGGGGCATGGCGCTGGCCAAATGGGGGAATGACTGTTGTGCAGTTAGTCAAGTGTGACGAAGTTGACAGCTAAGGAGGGGTAAAGAATGTTGCCTCACCGCCAACTTCTGCCGAAGTGCTTTCCTCTTCTTCCACAGACTCAACCCCATCATTCTCCAAAGTGTCCTCCCGTCCATTGTCTGTATCTCCAGAAGTGTCTAGTCCTCGGAGTACTCTCTTCTAACCCGCTGCTATTCCACCTATATCCAAATGGCGCCAATAGAATATGGGAGGCTCCCCGTCTGCCAACTTGCCCCTCGGAGAAGCCTCAAAATCATCCAGTGGTATCTGGCTAGCTGCAGCCTCCAGGAACAGCGCAATGGCATGGTGTGGCATAAAAAATGTTCGGTGCTGAAGCGTCATAAATTCCTCCATCCTGTCGGCAAGTACTGAGGCCCAATCATATACCATACCCTGCATGATGCCATTCATGAATACCACCTGGGGCAACACTATATCTGAAGCTCAAGTGGCACCTATCAACCTGCTCTTGATGACGTCCATGATGCACCGCCAGTGACCCTCTCGAATAAAGTCCCTGCGAAGCCCTCTGCACTTTGACCCTTGGACCGCTGCGTCCCTCTCCATGGGTGTAAGATCCCGGCATACTAGATCTATCCAATGCTCCTTCTGTTCCCGTGAGAGTTTGTGGTTCTTGATCTCCACTTTCTTATCATCCGAGCTAGGGATGCCGAAAACCCTAGTGAAATCCCTAGGTTTAAAAGACACCGTCATCTGCTGCTTCTTGTACATGAATGTACTTGTTCTGCTCCGCAGGCTATATGTCTTTATCATGGTGCGCAATACTGATTCGAACAACCGAATGGAGAAGATGGGAAGCTGGATGGCCCAATGTACCTGTGCCTGTATCAGAATCTACTTAATCTGGTCTGCCTCCAGGGTCTCCTGCCACCACCTCCGGCATTCGCTCCCATTAAGACCCTCGAACTGGACGGTGAGATAAGTGAGTTCCTCCTTGACCTTCTACTTCTTGCTACTGCAACTCGAGGGGCCTGCAACTTGAATCCCCGAGGCCAAAACTCTTGAATTCTTTTCCATATTTGCCGCCAGTTGACTCTTCCACGGCTTCCGTTTGCCTGCTGATTCCTTGCAAAATTGGCTTATTTCTCCTTATATATGTTTCCTCCGTCCGTTACAAAGAATCCTCCCCCATGGAAGGGGCAAAAGAATATGCCTTAACAAGGACACCTATGTCGAGGAAGGATACCGTGGAACAAATTTTGATCAGCAATCCTTCCGCAATGAGAACATGGCATAGCCTCAGCCTCTGGGGTTTCGATCCTTGGCAACAATCACAAATGGATGCATTCAGTACAAATTTCATGCGAAAAGAAGAGTTGCGAAAGGAAGAGCACCAACAGGAACTACACAGCACGCCTATGAAGCAGGGCAGAAAGCGAGGTTGCGAAGAGTTTAGGGCTCATCAAGGTTCGATCTCGAGAAGAATGTGGCCAGCCAGTATAGCTCAACTCCTTCCGTTGCTTTTGTTTTCCGTGGCCAGGTTCTGTGCAGAACTCCGACAATACCTCTGGCTTAATATTTCTTTTTCTCCCACGGAAGCTTACAACAACTAAAACTGTGAACATTCACCCATCCGCAGACTGGAAAGAGATCTTCGCAAGGCACTTAATCTGGGAAAATGACCACAGTAGTGAATCCGCGGTAAGCACAAAATATCCAAAGGGAAGGCGAAGAATGTCCACGGGAAAACACCACCATCCATCTTTTGGTTACAAGGACTACATCTATCGGAGGACCGTTGGAAAGTTTTGATAGCGAAATCTCCCCGTTCACTTGTGACACACAATCCGAGTGCTAGACATGACCTCGCCCTTATTATGACTTTCCAAATCACCATAGAGACACATTGGAACAACAACCGCTATCGAACAACTCCCGAATTTGTGCCCGATGAGGTTGCCAGGAGAGGTCTTTGAAGGTCCCCCGTATTGCAATCAAAACAGAAAGTCCGCGGGAAAACAACGCAAGTCCGCGAAAAAAAGAAGGCAAAAACAACAGAAGCCGTCCACGGAAAGGAGAAGACGCCGGAGGAAAAGGAAGACACCTGTAGAACCATGCCCGCGGGGGAAGGGAGTCTGCGGGAATAGGGGTCCATGGGCACCTGCAAAAATGTGCCCGCGAGACAGCTTGTCCACGAAGCAACATTTCGCGGGGTGGGCCCACGGACACACTTTTACTTACTGATTTTTTAAAATTTTTTTAAAAATTTTTGTTAATAATTTATTTTTATTTTTCTTTTTAATTTTAATTTTAATTTTTTTTATTGATAATACAGAGGTTCGTCAATTATGCATCGACGCATCGCGGTTGTTTAACAATGACGACGGCGAAGGACTCATGCAAGCCTTGGGCAACGACGACCGCGACGACAACACCTTTCTAGCTCGATATATTTTCAATTTGGATCCATTAACCGCTTGAGGCACCTCCTGTCCGTCCAAGGTCAATAGTTTGATTGCTCCATTGTCGCCAACTTCTCGGATCTAGTATGGTCCGACCCATCGTACCTTGAACTTCCCTGGTTTTATTTGATTGCGACCGTCGTATTTCAATACGAACTGTCTCAGCTGGAATCTGCTATGTTTCAAATGCTTATCATGCCAAACCTTGCGTCTGTTCTGTGTGACTTTTGTCGCCCACTGCGCCAACAATCGCTTCTCCTCCAGCTTATTCAAATTATTTAGCCGCTCCCGTAAACTTTCCTCGTCATCCAGCTTGTTTTCCAATGCTATCCACAGGCTCGGGATCATGAATTCCGCTGGTACTACCACTTCCTATCCAAACATTAACTAGAATGTTGTGTGCCTTGTCGTCACCTTGTACGCCGTATGGTAAACCCACAGGGCGGCGAGTAAGTTTTCCTCCCAATCTGCACCTTCAACCGCACAGGATTTGTAGATGATGGATACCAAGATTTTATTGGTAGCCTCAACCTGCCCGTTTGCTCTTGGATAGTATGGACTCGACAGCAAATGATAAATCTTGAACTCAGTGGTGAGCAGTCGAATGACATGATTAACAAAATGACCTCCCCTATCCCTTGTTAATTGCAATGGAATTCCATACCTGGTAATGATTTGTTCATAAATAAACTTTGCAATGGTGATGGCCGAGTTATCTGGTAACGCCCGTGCCTCCGCCCACTTGGTCAAGTACTCCGTTGCAACGATGATGTACTGGCACCGTCAAGTCTTGCTCACCCTCAGGGGTCCAATGAAATCTAATCCCCATCGCTCAAAAAGTTCCTGCGCATGGGAGGGGTTAAGTGGCATGAAATCTCTCTTCAGCAGCTTCTCGGCCCGTTGGCAAGTCTCACATCTGACGACCCATTCCCGCGCATCGTTGTACACCGTCGGCCACCAGAGACTTGCAAGTAATATCTTCCGCGCAGTGGTGTCGGGTCCCATGTGTCCGCCCGCGAGGCCCTCATGTGCTTCTTTTAACACCTGCGGTATCTCCTCTTCCAACACACACCGCCGTAGAATATGGTCCAGCCCCATTTTGTAGAGCAATCCGTTGATCAATTGAAAGGTACAGCTCCTGATTATCAACTTGCGCCTTTCACTTGGTGGCATCCCAGTGGGAAATTGTCCTGTTGACAGGTACTCGCCAATACTCCTGTACCATTCCGGCAGAACCCCAATCTGAAATAGCTGCGCGTCAGGAAAGTCGTCATTCACACCCTTCGCTGGTTCCCCTATTTTGATCCACGACATGTGGTCGGCGCTGACATGTTTCTTTCCTAGCCGGACAATGATTTTGAAAGTAAATTCCTGCAACAGGAGTAGCCATCTGCTAATCCTCCTTTGGATGACAGGTTTATTAATCATGTATAACAGGGCCTGGTGATCAACATAGAACACAAACAACGTAGAGAGCAAATAATGACGGAATTTTTGCACAGCATAGACCATTCCCAACGCTTCTCTTTCAGTTGTGCTGTAGTTTTGCTCGGCCTTTGATAACAATCGACCGGCAAAATATATCGGGTGATCCAATCCGTGGTTACCTGTCTGTGCTAGGGTCGTGCCAATCGCATAGTTGGAGGCATCCACATGAACATGAAACTCTTTATTCTAGTCTGGATATGCCAAGATGGGTGTCGTAGCCAATTGTACCTTTAGCCCTTCAAATGCCTCGTTCTGCTCTTTATCCCATCTAAATGATTCTTCCTTGCAGGTTAACCTATCTAACAATTGGGACACCTTGGCAAAATTTTTAATAAATATCCTGTAATAACCCATATGCCCGAGAAAAGACTTTACCTCCATCACATTAGTAGATGGTTGCATTTCAAGAATGACCCTCACCTTGTCGAGGTCCGTCTTTAACCCTTCCTTACAAACAATGTGTCCGAGCAGTCTTCCGTGCGAAACCATGAATCTGCACTTCTTGGGATTCAACACTAGCCGCGCTCTGCGACATCTCTCCATGCATTCACCAAGTGTTGCCTGGGGTCCGTCCTCCATGCTAAATATTGACCAATCATCCAGGAAGGCTTTGAAGTTTCACACGGACATCCTGTCAAAGATATGTAGTATAATCCGTTGGAATGTGGCCGGCGCGTTACACAACCCAAATGGCATCTGGTTGTACGCGTAGACCCCATCTTTGACGAGAAACGTTGTCTTCAACTTATCCTCCTCCGCCATAGAGATCTGATTGTATCCGGAGAACCCGTCCATAAAGGAGTAAATTTCATGTCCCGCGACCTCCTCCAGAATGTTGTCTGTGAATGGAATCAGAAAAGGATCCTTGATCATGACTGCTTTCAGGCATCTGAAATCGACGCATATCCGGATCTGAGTAGTATCCTTTTTCAATGAGATGACTATCAACGACACCCATTCGCTGGTCTGCACCTTGAAGATAATGCCAACTTCCAACATCTGGTTGATTTCCTCCATAACCCATGCCGCATAGTTCTTGTTCATCCTATAGGGTCGCTTTCGTACAGGTATGACTCCTTCCATCCGCAAGGTGCGGTGCACACATAATTCCGACAGTACTTCCTTGAGGTCCTTGTATGTCCATGCAAACACATCCTTGTATTCCAGAAGTATTTTGAATGCCGCAACTTTAAGTACTGGATCCCAGTTATCTTCGACTAGTATGTTCTTCGACTCTGCCTCATCCCCTAAATTCATTGTTTGCAGCATAGCTTCATTATACTTGATTGTCTCCCCTTCATTGAATGCATAGGCGGGTGAAACATCCAACGGTGCCTCCCCCTCCTTTACTAAAGTAAACTCCTTCGGATATTCGTTCACTCTCGGGCCTTCCTCAATCGACAAAACATTGTAGCTGTGAAATAATTCATAGTCCATTTGCCAGTGGTAGAGACCGTTGACCGAATCCATATCGTCATCCGTTGATCCCCCGTCCAATTGCAGGACTCCCTCCTGATCCAATTCCATCCGTTGTCTGTCTTCATCCTCCTCTTCCTCAAAATCTGATGACAGGGTCTCTTCCCCTACCATTTGGGTATTCAAATCAATGACAAATCGACAGCCTTTACTTTCCAGTGATAAAGTGTTGTTCTTCCAGTCGTGTCAAGCTCTCGCTTTGATAAGCCACCCGCAGCCCAGGATGGCATCGTATCCTTTTCTCTTCAATGGAATCACCACAAAATCCATCAAGAACGGCTGAGTGCCAATTGTCACCAGCTGTGCCATGAGAATACCCAGCGGTTTAATACCATGTTGATCGGTTGTCAACAACTAAAATCTCGGAGGCCACAATGTCGGCTGTCCAAGCTTCCTCCAAGTTTCTTCTGGCAATACATTTATGGTGGACCCTCCGTCAACTATTGTGTCCGTGAGAACGTCCGAGAATCCCTATCTCGATGACTGCAAGGTGTCGTCCGGATGTCAGCGCCAGCAACATCTAATCTTCTCTGCCTTCAGCAATCTCCTTTTCCTCCCTCGACTTGGTTCTCTCGGTGACTTTTCCTTCCCTCGACTTGGTTCTCCCGGTGATTTGGGAAGTGGCGTAATGTTTGAGAGAGCAGATCGGAGTTGAGGCATGGTGAGAAGCAAATCATTTATCTTTACTGGTACCTCCGTCTGCAAAATTTGTCGTACTATGCTTTGTTCCGCGGAATTCCTCGTTGAAGTGCCGGTGGTGTCCTGAGGTGTTGCCGCTTGGGATACTTTTTCAACCTCCACTCGTGCTTCCATAAATTTCTTTTTTTCTTCGGCGGGATCTAGGTATTCTTTTGCTTGTTTCCGCGTGATTGCCAGAACTTCTTCCTCATCTGTCTCGACAGTGATCAAGTTCACTTCGGATTTTGGACACTTGGAGTCATCGTGATCACCGGGTCCGCACCATCGACACAATAATTGAGGTGTATTTGCCCTTGGACACTCCCGCGCAAAATGCCCCCACAAGTTACATGCACAGCATTGAATAATCGGCCGTCCATTTGCATCATATTGGATTCGGCTTCTGCTCATATTGTTGTTGTTATTGTTTGCATTGTTATTGTTGTTTTGTCCACGTCGATTATTCCTATATCCTCTGGATGTAGCACCGGCGGTATTCGTGTTTCCGCTACTACTCGACGAGGAAGTTTCCTGTGCAAGAAGCACCTGCGGAGATCCTCTGATTTTCATGTTAAAGGGGCATTCCTTTGTTGAGTGGCCCATGATTTGACATATGTCATAGAATTGATTCTTTGGACAGGATCCTTTAGTATGACCGTCGGTCTTGCACTCCATGCACCACAACTCACTACTTTTTGGCTCCTTCTGCATGTTTTTAAACTCCATCATGCGGATCATATCCTTCTGTAGGGCATGAACCTTCTTGCTACTGCCTTCATCGTCACTGCTATCTTCACCGGAAGGCTCGTCGTCATCAGAATCAGAGGAACTAGTCTTCTTCTTCTTTGTCTTGTGCTCACTTTCAAGATTCAATGCTCTATTATAGGCTTCTTTGTATGACGACGGCGACACAATTTTCATTTTCTTCCGCAGGTTAGGGCGTAGGCCTTCCACGAACCACCTTTTTTGAAGTCCGTCCACCAGCTTATTTTCCATTTTGTTTATCAAATCTTTCAATTTCCTGGTGTAAACGCAGACAGTTTCATTCTTTCCTTGCTTGGTATTGAAGATCTCTGCTACAATTTCATTATCGTCACGCAACAGTTGAAATTCGGCCAGAAACTCCTTTTTAATGTTATTCCAACTGTCCAATTTCTGCGGATCTGTACTAGTAAACTAGTCAATTGCTACTCCTCGTAGGGTGGCCAGAAATTGCCTCATCCAGTCATCTTCATCAGTTATCCCATTTGCCCTCTAGATCGTTTCACATGTTTTGCAGTGTCGAATGGGATCGGTCGTACCATCGCCATCGAACTTTGGCAGTTTCTCTTTTGGTCCCACCATCACAATTGGTTTTTGTAAACAGGCGTTGCTCGGTCCTGCAACACCGGTGGTCTGCACTCGCACACTGGCGGGCTGGTCTCCCACACCGGCGGACTGCACTTTCACACCGGCGGACTGTTCTCCCACACCGGCGAACTGTTCTCTCACATCGTCAGACTCAACAGTTACGAACCTTGGTGAAGAAGGGTGTTCTGAAGTTGTCCCCTGCGGAAGTATATCCTGAACGAAGAGTTCACTCCATGCTCTTGCTCCGTCGGCACTCCGAGCCGTGCGAGTCAATGCTCTTCTGTCTGAATTCTCTTCCCTTGGCGAACACAAATTCAAAAACTCCTCCCGTGCTTCTTCCACCAATTCCACCCACTACTAAGTCTCCTCCAACAATGCCTCCACACTCCTGTTTCCATCGGCAATCTTCTGGAATCTCCTTTGACTGTCTGCCTGCTGTGCCAGAATTAAATTTTCTTGTCTAGTATGAATTCCATCTTTTCCCTTGGCCTTATTTCGATCCTTGTCAAGCTGATTTGGCATTAATCTTCATTCCTCCCACCTTCCAGATTCATAAGGCAACGGCGCCAAATGTTTACCACATAGGTTAATGATGCAGGAGCATCCAGAGGTATAAGGGCAATCCTGTGTCGCCCAAAAAAAATGTACTTAGACTTAGTTTCTGTTTCATGTGTTTTTATTTTTGGACACCCATTTGGGTCAAATAAAGGTTCCAACTCTAACAGTTCAACTATCAGTGTGCTAGAAAATCCCGAAAAAATAGGAGCATGCAATTTGGCCATCATTTTGGTGACCTAGAAAGTGTGAATTGGCCAGATGAATGTAATTGTGATTTAGAGCATTCCAGAAAAAGAATCAGGTCAAAAGGCTCCACGGTTTGAAAGTTATTGCAGTTTTTCGTGTTTTGGAGAACTCCTAAGAATGTTTCAAAGTTAGGTTAGGGGCATTAAATGACCTCGAAAAGGGCTGAAAAATGGGGGACGAGCGAAGCTTGTCCATATGGCTATAGAGCGCTTCGAGAGCTTTTCGAAAATGTAAACGGTTCGTCAATTGGAGCTACGGTTCAAAAGTTATGCCTCCCAGAAGTTCGGTTACCGTTTCTGGATTCTTCTAGATTTGCACCAACTTCTAACGCAGCTTCTGGAACCTTCTATTTGGTCGGTGGATGCCTACTAGCACTTTCTAGAATGTACTCCTAGTCCTTAACCCTCCGGGGTCTATTTAAGGAGATTTCTAGCATTGTAAAAAAGCAGTTCGGAGTGGAGTTTGAGAGAGGTACTGAAAGGAGAAACTATCTCCAGATTTATGCTATTGTAAGCCCTTAGAGCATGTCTTGAAGTTTATTTTCTCTGTACTGTTTGTACTAGCTTATTTTCTCAGTTAATACAATTTCCCTTTTCTGTTGTGTTATTTTGTTCTTGGGTTGTGTCCCCATCAATTAATTAAGAAATGCACACAGATAATGAACACGAACAACAGAACTCATTAGATTATATTCACATATGCCAGAACATTACATTATCCTTCATAAGATAAGATGAATGATGATTTACAATGATCCTAGATGGGATATAAATACTATTCGCCGAACCTTCTCGAAGGAGTCCGTCAGCCACAAATATTATGTCCGCTACAAACTATTTACCCGTCGGCTACAAAAACACGGACGACAATCCAGTCGACTGACATGGTGTGCATGTTTGTTCTCTTTTTGTATGGCGTTTCTGATGTGGTTAAGGAAGGGAGTCGTAATCACCTGCTAGTCGGGATCTACACGATGCACCACTTCCTGCCATTGCCTATTTAGCTTAGCATATATATATATATATCTATATATATATATATATTGTATGTACATGCATGGATTTTATGCAGGTTGCAAGTACTGGGTATCGACTTCCCTGAATTGCTAGGATAAGCGTACCCTATCGCACTATCTCAGTGGTAAGAGAGGGGAGATAAATTCTCAAGTCCAAATCCTAAACCCTTAAACCATTTGTCCTACAGAGGTAGGGCAAATATCTGAGATGTCTTACCCACCGAATGCGTCGGATGATATAATTCGTGATTTTTAACCCCTTACACTGATTTTGTGTGGATTGTTCTATGATGGGTTTTCATATTTTATTTTGGAGGTCTATGGTGAATTTTCTATTAAGTCTAAAATTAAAAGATTTAATTAATAATTTCATTATTTTGGAAAAATTAATATAATGTTATGATATTTTGATATTTTGATTTTAATTAAGTGAGAAATTAATTGAGTAAAAGGATAAAATAAAAGAAATTAGAATTAATAATAATAAAAGTAATAATAAAATAATAAATAAATAATAATAATATTAATAATAAAAGAATTAAAATAAAAATCATAAGTCTACCTAGGAGTAAGCACACCTCTTGAATGCACGTATGTCGACAATGCAGGAGTTAGTGCACAAATTAAGCACATGGTATCTACAACCTTGTGACTCATCTAGAAGGTTGGAAAAGACTCGTGCTTAGTTGTCAATGCTTATCTCATCTTCTGGTTGTTTCTAGAGACATTCTAAGTGTTTCCTAAGAGGTCCTTATATTCATGCACTCCTAGAAGCTCGGAGAGCGTGTTTTGGGTGGATCCGCAAATGTTGGAGAAGGAAGGAGCTTGCTTTGCAAATTCTGAGGAGAAGTGAATTAGCATCAGTGTCCAAGTAGACACTTGTAATTCTACCTATGTTATTTCCGCTTCTTGCACTTCCTGTCTTCTTCGTGTCTTCTGAATGCTTTCTGAGGATTCCATGCATGAATGTTTTAGCTATATTTAGTCTTGTTGTGAATATTTAATTTTCTGTACGAGAAACCCCCACATGCGTAGATCTGAGGAATCTATGGGACTAGGGTTTAACATGTTTATAAGCAAATCTATTAGAAGGAATAAAAGATAATAAAAAATTTAAAAGGGGGTACGCTGTATTTATATCTCAAATTTGAGCTTGATCTGAATGTGTATATATGTAAACTTTTTTTTAAAAAAATTGCTGTACAATTTCGTAAGTAAAATTATAAAAGAGTTTATATTAAATATGGGTAAAAATTTTAGTTAAAATATTTGGGAGGGACAGACCTGTACCCCAATGACCTCATGCGTGGCAGAAGGAGTAAATTTGCAGGTACCTACGTATCGTAGTGTACCTACGATAGGAATCGTTGTTTGTTTTTTAAAAAAGCTTTATAAAAAAATATATATTAAAATAAGGATGGGAGGGGGGTTTTTACCCCACCCCATCCCCTCCTTTTTAAGTCCACCGGCAGCCACGAACCTGCTATCGCAGGTACTATGACTGCTGTTGCAGGCCCTACGACAAAGGTAGGCTGCACGGCACTGCCATATATAATGGCGGTGCGAGTATAATTAAACTCGCCCTTCTTTTTTTTATATACATTGATGTTGCTATGAATCGATCATTCATAACTCAATTTCTTTTATTAAGAATTTATATTATTAAATATTAATAATTTTTATATATTAATTGTTATATATATTAATAATTTTTATATATTAATTGTTATATATATTAATAATTATTAAATATTATTATATAATTATTATAAAGGAAATTTGATTATTTCTTTTAACAATTAAATATCTAACGATCCACTAATGGATAGTTTACTAATATAAATTTAACTTAGTTATTTAGACATTAATATAAATTAAATTTAAATAAATAAAGCTAATTTGCTCAAGGATGGAAGATAGATAATGGTGAGAAAATTTTGTATTCGTCCATGTTATATTTTCAATGTGTCCTTGAGACATGATGGGGTTCGTTACTTAAATAACGTATATTCCTAGAACATTTAGAAAATTGAATTCTAAGAGTTATAGGGAGAAACTTTTATCTATCAAAAAACAAGCACATGGGTTAGAGAAAAAAACATATAAACGTTCCCTCACTTGACATTTAAATCCGAAATGAAAACTGGAACCCCATATTTCATTAAACCAAGTTATTTTAAACAAACCAAAACATGTGCTTGCATTTTGCGTTTTCTCTAGGCTATCTGTTTTGAGTTTTTGGGTTGACTAGATTGTTGACCAGTTATAGGACGTCTACCAAAGACTTAGGGGTTATGATTGTGATGTCATGATGATGTCTTTTGTTCTCGATCTTTTTAAACCCAACCATGGTTATGATATGGTATGCTCTATGGTGTGTGTGTGGTTTACTGATTGATATTGTTTCCAGTCTTCTTGTGTAAGCTGTGACATATGTAACCATTTATGAGTATCGATCAGTTGTATTTGGATTATTTTCCAGTCACCTTGAAGGGATTGAATTGTTTATCTGCTCTTGATGATGTCATATTGTGACATGTTTTGACTCGACCATTTTGGAGTCTTCAATCAGTATTATTATTTGCTTGATATGCCTTTTGGTTGCTTGATGAGAACCAATGGATATTGTGATTTTCATTGATACCTTCAGTTGACAATAGAGAACTGTTGAGGTCATGATTATCTATGGATGTATTCCAGTTGCTCATGGAGATTTGATGTTCTTATTGTGGATTATCTTTTGGTATTTTTCTAATCGCTTGTATAGGACTATGGTGATTTTGTGATTTATGATTCCATGAGCCTAGGGTAGGTTATCTACTTGTAGTGTCAGGAAGTGGCTTGCAATGGGGGCCGGGGCCCTAAGTGGCTGCTAGGGTAACTCATTGTAAGTTGTTTTAATAAGTGAAAACATTATACCTAATACTGACTTAAATGAACCTAATAAGATAATTGTTTGTTCTCGCCCATGCCTTAAGTGCTAGTACAGACTAGGATGGGAGTAGAGAGAATGCTTGGTTGCGACCTTGCATTCTGTAGTATGCCTCATCAGTATGAGAGGATACTAGTGGCCGGATAGGGATCACTACGAGGCCGGGGTCTATAGAGAGACTACCAGGGTAACTCTAGCGTGATCCGTGCAATGACACTTTCCTGCTTGCATAGTAGGTTTCCTACATGTCTTTGTTGTGCCTCTGGGATTAGATGTCGGTTTATGTTGGAACTTTTGAGTTAGTGTACTTTTAGGATTCCTGGACTTAGAAAGTATTTGTGATATGTGATTTGATAGCCTGTTTGGAACTTGAGATTATCTCCTCAGCGCGGTGGGAGTGGACCATTTAGGTTCCACGCGATCGGGTGGTAGTTCTTTTTCACTCTTACCATTTGAGATCCGTCTGAGACACCGTGGCTAATGCATTCTTTGTTGGCATCTATCCTCATTCTGTTCTTGGATTATGATGGTGGACACGTACCCTTATATTGATGATTAGCATATGTTAGATGATGTTATCTTATGCTTTATTTTGCATGAATAGATTTCCTATGTACAAGTTGTAGTATGTTAAATTCTTTCTGCATATGATGTAGTATGTTTTAGGAGTGACATTCCTACTATGATAATACTGATGATCTCTTCGGTGACTTGGGATGTTACGCACGGAAGGATGGCTAGGGCCCACGATGGTCTAATGATGTTATTTACAGTTGGGAGGAACCGTGCACTTAGTTATGTTTGTGATGTATGGTTTATACTTTACGATGAATGTTTATATTTTCTATGATGATGTTCATGTATGGTATTTGGTTTCATTTACTTTATTGCACTTGCATCATGGATTTAGAATAGGATGATGTACTTTATTTTCACACATATATTCTTTTGTGTCTTTCATACCCTATGACATGTATAGTGGATGATTGAGCATTCTGAAATGTAATTTACTAAGGGACATTTGGAACCAAAGTATATTGTTTTAAGAATGTTGGACTTTTCATTATTATTTCATGTGGATGTGGTATTAGATGGAATTAATAATAGTTACTTAAAAGTGATTCAACATTAAGGGATCCTTAAAGAATGTAACTTGTTATGTATGTTTATGTACACTTTCAGTTAAATGTTGTTATTATTTCCGCTACTACGATATGAATGGTTTTACTTTCATATTTCAAAAAAAAAAAAAAAATGCTACCAAATTTAGTGAAACTTTAGGTTGATTCTTTGGATCCCTTAGCGGGGTGTTACACTTACACTAAGGATGAAGTTGTGCTTAGACCATTGGATCATACTCAGGGTTGCGGGAGGCACCATTCTCATTCATCTGAATTTTGCTTCTTTTCTTTCAACGGAGAAATATGAAGACAATCGTGCCGGTGAAATGGTATTCGAAAAATAAACTTAGCAACTATCTTGAAAGAAGAATATCAATTTAATTTACGACATAGTATATTGTTTTCAAGAAGTTCTCACACTACAAGGTTAAAGACTCACATATAATCAAGTAGTTGAAGTTAAAAGTCAAATTTTAAAAAGAAGACAATACAATTTAATTGTTAGTAATGAAACGACATAAACTTTAGACTTCGAAAGTCACTTCCCTTGTCAAAAAGGATATAAATAGAACTTATTTCATTTTACAACCAAAGGAATAAGAATCAACGTATGTGAAGACAGATCAGAACACTTTATATTCTCTCAAAAAGGAGCATTTTTATATTTTATATTATTGTATGGAGGAATAAGGGGCTCATTATGATTTTGTAATAAAAATTACATTATTTTATTTTTAAAATAAAATAAAATGTCTTTTGTTTATTCTTAAATGTCGTGGAGATTTAAACTACAGGCGAATTGTCATTCATAATTATATTTTAGAATTCTGTACATGATTTTGATATCAGATAAGTGGACATGGTCAATTAGCATTTTAGATTTGATCATCATAGGTGTTGCGAAATATTAAATTGTTTCCGTACCTCTGTCCAGTTTGTCTCCTCAACGGAGTTAAAATTCAATCTGGACTAATTTAAGATTGCATCATAATTGGTCTATCGCATCTAGATTATTGAAATTGTTGGCAGTATAAGTGCATTGAACATTATGAAGTTGTACGTTTTAGTTCCCCGAAGTTGACTCTATCGTCCGGATTAACAAAGCATTGGCCTTTTGTTATTAAAGTCAGAAAATCTATATATATTCCTTGTGCAAGCATCAAATTCATTATTAACAAAATTTATACAAAACATTCAATTATTATCTAGCATCCAGTTTCAGTTTTATCGAGTTCGAGGACCTTGCCAGTCGAAGAACTCCAAGTTTTCGCTATAGAAAAACCTTGAACCGGACAATCAGCATTCAAGGAGAAGGTCTACCCGCCTAGGTGTAGTAGAGCCTAAAGTGCAAGGGAATCGAGATGTATTCCCGTTTGTTGGCCAGAACTAATTGAGAAGTCCTATCGGAGAAGTGGCAGGTTCTTGGATTTCCAACCTGCGGTTTTGGGAACCAACAAAAGGTATGTACAAACTTGTTTTTAATTTGCTCACTAAACGATCAGCAACCTCTTGTTCTTTTATAAATCCGGCTAACTATGCATCGCTTAACCTTTTTCCATCTTTGCTTCCCTTGCACAATGTTATTCCTTTACCAGTAGGGCCCATAAAATGAGCTTTGACCCGAGAATATGAGTTGTTGAATGGTTTACTATGACATACATTGCCTTTCCAAATGTATGACCCACCTCCTAAAACCTGTGATAATCTTGTGGTGTGTCTCCATAATGGAGATGCCACATCAATATTGAAGTTATCACTTCGTTCAGCTTGCCCTGCTACTGAACTTTGACTACTAGTGGTGACCATTCTTGCACAATAGAAACTATGAATCTAATAAGAAAATAGAAAAAATTAACATAGAAATGTTTTAAAAACTATGAACATGAAACATACAAGTGCAAATATACAATACAAAAATACTAAAAAAAGATAGCGAAACTTTCTTCATTTCTTTAAAAAAAAATTACAAAAAATCTAGAAAACATTCTTTCAAAACTTGAAAAAATCATGAACATCTTAAAAAAAACTCATTAAAAAAGCTCATGAAATGGATCAAATGCTTACCTTAGATGCTTAATCATCCTTTGTGGAAGCTCAATAGATACCCTACGAATGATTCTCTTCAGCAGCTAATAATCAGCATACATCTTATCGTATGGAGAGCAAAAACCAGACCTTGGAAAATAAATCAGAAAATCATTGGTGGGCAATGAGTCCCAAGATTGGGTTTTGGATGGACATGCAGCTACCTTGGAAGAAGTATGGGAAGATGCTATCATATCAGCAGCTTCTATCTTACCAATTGAGCAATCCGTTGAGATGCTTAGTAGTAGTGCCTAGGATGTCAATGTGTGCGGTGATGATAGCACACATGTTGATCATGAGGTGAGTGTTGAGAATACAACATCATATCATATTGCATATTTTGATATGAAAAGTTTGCATGGAAGTCACAAGTTTCAGGGTACTCATCATTTGGTTGGGCAACTTAAGGTTAACGACAACATGATTGCAATAACCATAGGGCACTTTGATGTTGCTAGTAAGATGTTGACTATATTTGGTTATGGTACTCCTATGTCAAATGAGCATAGTAATAGTGGTCTTTCTCTTACAAAGTTTCACACTTTGAGAAGCTATTTGAATAATGAAACAAAACTTTTTATAGTTACTGGTTGATAAATACTATCTTCTCAAGTGGGATTGTACTTGCTATGATGTGTAAAAGAGAAAGGAGGTGATTAATGAGCTCACTCATGAGATGGAGGTGACTATGGATTCATTAAAGAGTGCCAAGTTGGCCCTTTATGAGTCACAATGACAATTGGAGGAGCTTACTGTGGAATTGAGTTTGACACAGTCTTCACCAGCTACAACTACAGTCTTGCTCCTACACAAGTTGTCTTAAGACAACTGTGCGTAATGTGTATTAAGTCTTGGCAGCCTGTCATGATGTAAAACAAGTCTAAAAATTAAAGGTTAGATGACTCATAAAAATAAATAGAAATTTGAAAATACATTTAAAAAACAGAACTACCTTCAACAACTCCAATTTGAATAATATCTTGATGATGGCTTGTGACACATTACAAATGATTGTTCTTTATGAGCATTTGTGCTTCTCTCTTGTATACTAATTTGTGTTATTTTGGTTTTGTAACATATGCATTCATGGTAAATATCTGTTAATTTGCACTAATTTATTAGGTTATTCTTCTTTTTATATTCTAAAGATCGATGCTTGCTTAGTGCGAGAATAGGTTTAGTTTCCATATTTAAGAGACTTGGCAAGGTTGGGGCTAATTATTTTGCAAGAAAGTTTCCCAAAAACCCAATATACTCCTCTTGAATATTCAAATGATCTGGACATTACATTTTTTTGAAGGAAATATTTTTTCTCTCTAGGGTTTTGTATTTACATTTTTTGAATATGGGTGTTTACCATATTCCAGTAATCATGGTGGCTTTTTCATAAATTCCATAGCATCCATATTAAGTTAGAGTGTATTTAGGTCAAAAGGACCCTGCCAATGACAAACAATCTATGCCGATCTTTTTTAATATCAAGTTGAGTGAGTGTAAAAATTATGCCCACATGAACCTTCCGTTACTGAATGAGCTATGCTACAATTTTTATTGTTGTTTACTATGACTTGGGCAATGTTTTTAGGGCCAACCATCCAAATGGATTGTATGAGCATTTTGGTAATGACTGTTGTATCCTTCAATTACTCCTCACAACCTACTACCTTCAAAAATATTGCCCCTGTAGAGGCATTGCAATGACATTTATAATCTTTTTTCCCAATCCTTCCATCTAATATGATAGAACTCAAGTTTTACACTATGTATGCTTTAAATAATGTTTCTATAGAAACTTTCTCCTTGGCCAATAAGGTAGCCCACAACTTTTCATACCTAGGACTAATGTAACAAGAAAGTGCATTGGCAATTGTTGTCATCAAAGCCCACCAATATGGTGATCTAACAAGGTTTAAAGAAATCCTATTGCCATAAATGAAAGTGTTCTCATCTCCAACCTCTCTCATATCATTCTTGAAGGCCTTTATGAATGTACACCTTTAATAGGAAAGAAAAAAGGTATTCTCTTCTCAAGAAGATGATGGTATGATAGGGGAGGATATAGGCTTGCCCATTGTGTTAAGCCAGAATGAGCTTTTTGCAATCCTTTCTTGGAACTTGTAAATATCCATTTTTTTGCCCATTTCAACATCCTTGGAAAACGCCCAACTTTCTTACAGAGTGGCAACTTTGTCTTAAAGTAATTTTGGCAGTGGCAGAGAGTTCCTAGACCCAAGTTGAATACAATGGTAAGTCTAAAGTTATGTCGCATGCATCACAATGATATTAGTGAGTGTTCTTGACAATATGCATAAGTGTAATCTATTTGTGGAATTATAAATCCAGATTTAGTGCTTATAAAAAGGTGTGTGTCTCATTAACTCCAGAAATCAGTAACTCACCTGTTCTTGCTTGAAAGCCTTACAATTTGGCTCACAAGAATGATTGATGCAGCTTTGCAGTGGAAAGAAAGCAGTGCCTGCAACAATTCAAAAACATACATCAACATGGATAAAAGCATTTATCTAAATTATTTTTTAGCGGATGAAAAGTATGCATCACTTCACAGAAAATCTAGAAAGGTTAAATGCCTATCCAGTAATGCAATATAAACCTCATGCCATTACAATAAAGTCCAACTCTTAGCTGAAAAACAACAATTGCATACTTCTATGAACAGTTGTATTAACATAATGATAAATGCAAAAGTCTTTAATCTGACAAGGACTATTTCTTCCATTGCCAAGAGATGAATGGTTAAATGTAGTAAAGTGGATAGCTGTGTTATGAAATTCAAGAACAGAGATTTCTGGTTTGAATGAAGAGATTCTTACATGCAAAATGGAACTGCCATTGGATTTGAACTACGACAGAAAATACTCGCCATCAATTCAGTTCACCTCTCGTAAATGTGTTTTAGTTTTAATCATATAAGCATATCAAGTTAATTGCTCAAAATAAAGAAATCATCAATGAAGCATAAATAACATCACACCAAATTGAAGTTTATAATTATTGCACCACTTTGGTCACCAAAAAATATGGACAAACTTTAAAAAATCAATATCTACAAGAGTGTATCAACGAGATGACAGCACCAGGGAAGATTTGACATATCACATGTATTCTACATTATGTTGAATTACATCATAGAAATAGTTGGTTAGCTTGTGGGAAACTTGGTTTACTCTCACTGGACCTATGCACCAAAAATCTAAAAACTAGAACAATCAGGCAAAACTTGCAAGTACTTTTGATAATTCAAACCTCTTTACATCACATAATAATTACCTTAGACAATGAAACAAGAATCATGTAGGAAAACAATATTTCTACAGAAAATCATCCCGGCTAGAAATAGTTGGTTAGCTTGTGGGAAACTTGGTTTACTCTCACTGGACCTATGCACCAAAAATCTAAAAACAAGAACAATCAGACAAAACTTGCAACTACTTTTGTTAATTTAAACCTCTTAACATCACATAATAATTACCTTAGACAATCAAACAAGAATCATGTAGGAAAACAAAATTTCTACAGAAAATCATCCCGGCTTCAATCCAAGGGGTATACTTTGAAATCCTTGTTTAAAAATGCTCTGGTCTACTGCACATACTATTTGAAATACTCACAACAAAGTTTCATTGGAGTCTTCCAAAGGCACTAATCTTGAAGCCCAAGTAATAGCATTGAAAAGATATATTTGCAGATAGAATGCCAACATTTGATTTTTATAGAATCTCTAGTTTATGTAAACATTCCATTTTTGTTAGACATCATACAAGAGATCCTATGTAGACCATCCAAGACACATCCAATTAGAGTGTCATCGCCACTTGTGATCTCTTACTGTGTGTTTCCCACAATTGAACTCATATAGTTTACTGTTATGTTAGACACTGTTTGCATGATTCTGTGCATACATGATGTAACAGTAACACTCGTTAAATATGAGTCTATTTATCTTCCGTGAAAGTTCTTTATATATATGTCTATCTTCTCTCTTCTCTTAAAGAGTAAAGGAAATATACCAAACTACAATGTGCCAAGAAAAGATATAATAATCAAAAGAAACAAACAATAAAAAAACTCACAAATGGAATAGAAACTTAGCATATATCTATATCCACTGCAGTGTAATATTTGGCTTTGTGAAGGATTTGGCATGTATGATTTGTGTTGCTCATGGCTTCCATATGGAGCACAGATTAAGGAAGATATGACAGAAATAGGTTCTCATCCTTTGAATGGTGTGAGGAATGTTAAATATTAACAATGATATTCACACTGGTCTGAGAAGTGCAGACCACACCTTAACCTTCTCCTTTTATACCATACATTAGGCATTATATACACAACTCTTGACAAATAGATGGGCGGCAATCCTTGGCAGTAATGTTATGTACTAACTATAACTAATTGTTATGTTAGTTAACATTCTTGCTATCTCCTTCACAGGCGCCGATTTCTACAAGTAAAATATGGACCGGCCTAGAGAGGGTCATGTCCCTTTAAGGGACATGCCCTTTGGTCTTGGTATAAGGGGTGGTTGTTATTGTAGTTCAAGGACACACAAAAACATTAAAGTCTGCTCCTTAGAACATACTGCCCTATACGAATTACTGCAGAGATAAACAAGTTTCAGAATAACATTTAATATTCTGAAAATTACATTCTACATTCAAAAAGAAAGAAGAAGATCAAAACATCAACAAATAAAAGATATTATTTCAGATCTCAACCTATAAAATTTGCAGAAACTTTACATGGTATTAGAGCTCTGGTAGTCGAACCTAGGCTCTGCAAATTAATTAATCAAACTTGATATATATCTAGCATCATTCTCCTATCTTTAATGGCATACACAATCAGACCCGAAGGCGGGTTTGATGGAAAAGAACACTTTGATACTTGGAAATTCAGAATCACGATGAATCTTGAAGAAAATGATGTAAAACAATTTGTTGATTCAGCATCCAAACAACCTAATGTTGAACCTCATAAAACTATTTGAAGTAAAGGAAATACAAAAGCCATTCAAATCATATTGGAGTGAAAAATGATATTGTACCTATGCTAGCGAAACATCAGACAACATTTGATATAATGAATGCATTATTAAATGCATATGACACCAACAATGCAACTAAAGTTCTCGCATTGAAAAGACAACTAAATCACATACAAATAAAGAAAGGAGAATCGATGAATTCTTACTTCCTAAGGGTTGCCAATCTAAGAGATAAACTTGGAAGTATAGGAACTATCATTAGTGACACATAACTAACATTGATGGCTATAGATGGATACCAGATTGATGGAAAACATTTGCACAAGGAGTAAGTGCGAGAGACAAACTTCCTAACTTCAATAGACTTAAAGGAGATTACCTTCAGGACGAATCCAGAAAAATTAAGAATGGAGGAAAATTGAAAACAGTAAATGAATAACTTCATGTTGTTAATACAAATTCCTATAAAGGCAAGAAGAAGCATTTCAAGAAGAAATCAAAAGAATGACAAACCTATGAAACATCTATCCAAAATAAAATGCTTCAAATGCGAAAAGTTTGAACACTACAGATCTAATTGCCCTCAGAATTCTAAACAGCAAGTGAACTGTAAAAACATTATGAAGGAAGAAGATAACTATGATCTTGAGAATCATGTATTGTATTCAGCGATATCAAATGAAGTCTCAAGTAAAGCATGGGTGATTGATAGTGGATCATCTCGACATATTTCAGGATACAAAGAAGCACTAGACTTTATATCAAAAAAGGTTAATTGCGAAGTCACCATCGATGATAATTGAACACATTCCATCAAAGGAATTGAAAATTGCACCTCGAAACTAAAGTCAGGTAATTCTCTTATTCTCAAAGGAGTACTCTTTATACACGAAATAAAAAGAAATCTAATCTCGGTTACAACACTTGAAGATGATGGACATAATGTTGCATTCATGGATGGTAAAGTCATAACTTAGGCTAAGAACTCCTCAATTAAGAAAAAAAAATTGATTGGTCAAAGAAAAGGGTATTTGTATGAATAACTTAGAACCCAGTCAAACTATTCAAGCCTTAATTCATGAAGCTGCAGATATAAATGAAATATGGCACAAAAGATTAGGACATCTAAATTTCAAAACTTTATCAACTATGGAGAAGATGGTTACTGGTTTACCTAAACTGAATAAAGATCACTCAAACATATGCAAAGGATGCGCTCTGGTTAAGAACACCAAAAGTCCATTTCATGATAGCACTAGAAAAACTAATAATATTTTGGAATTAATCCACTCAGATTTATGTGGACCTATGTTTGTTCCTTCTCTTGGAGGATTATGGTACTATATACTTTTTATAGATGACTTCTCTAGGAAAACTTGGATTTACTTCTTAAAATGCAAAGAATCAGAAGAAATCCTAAAGAGATTTAAAGAATTTAAAACCTTAATTGAAAACTTATCAGGACATAAAATTAAAACTCTTAGAACTGACAATGGAGGGGAATACACCTCAGATTTGTTTAAAGGTTTTGTAAAGAAACAAGAATTAAGAGGGAGTATATTGTTCCTTATAACCTACAACAAAACAAGGTAGCAAAAAGGAAGAATAGAACAATTATAGAAGCTACTAGAGCTGATATTTGATCAAAATCTAGAATATTATCTTTGGACAGAAGCCTCTTGTACTATTGTCTATATTCAAAACAAAAGCCCTCACTCCTACCTTAGAGATAAAACTCTTGAAGAAGTCTTTACTAAGGTTAAACCCAATATAAGTCATCTTAGGATTTTTGGGTGCCCTTTATATATCCATGTTCCAAAAGAAAAAAAAACTAAGTTAGAACCCTTCGGGAGGAAAGGTATTTTTGTAAGGTATAGTGAAACATTTAAAGCATATAGGATTTTCATACCTGGATAGAAAAACATTGAACTTAGTAGGGATATAATTTTCGAAGAAGATCTAGCATTCAAAAGAGCCCCTAAGTATTGAAAAACCCTCTCCTTTACCTAGTTTTGAAAAAAATACTAAAACTGAGTCTCAGAGGAGAACATTGAAGAAATTGAAGACAAAATTCAAAATCTTAATCTTGAAGAAAGTCAAAATTCAAAGAATATACCACTTTGGGCCATTAAAACAGTAGAGGCAGCACAAGACTTTGTTGTACCTTCTTAAACAGTCAAAATTGAGTCTCAGAGGAGAACATTGAAGAAATTGAAGACAAAATTCAAAATCTTAATCTTGAAGAAAGTCAAAATTCAAAGAATATACCACTTTGGGCCATTAAAACAGTAGAGGCAGCACAAGACTTTGTTGTACCTTCTTAAACAGTCAGAGAAAACAAAAGACCCAAAAGATTTTCTAGTCATACAGCAAACATGAATGATTTGTCTAAATTAGAACCAACCAATATTTTAGATGCTATTAAACATACAGCTTGGAAAGAAGCTATGACAGAAGAATACCAATTTATTATGAAGAATGATTTTTGTGAAATTGTTCCAAGACCTAAAGGAAAATTTGTTGTTTCTTCCAAGTGGATATTTAAAATAAAGCATGCTATTGACGGTAGCATTGAAAAATATAAAACTAGATTTGTAGCCGGGGGATTCTCTCAAAAAGAAGGAATTGATTATGAAGAAACCTTTGCTTCTGTTGCCAAATACACCTCTGTAAGAGCAGTCCTAGCTATCGCAGCATCGAAAGGATGGAAAGTACATCAGATGGATGTAAAGATAGCATTCTTAAATGGAAAGATTATAGAAGAAGTATATTTGGAGCAACCTAAAGTATTTGAAACTCATGATCCTAAAATTTTTGTTTGCAGGCTCAAGAAAGCTCTCTATGGGCTTGAACAGGCTCCAAGGGCTTGCTATGAAAGAATTGATAAGTATCTCACCGGCTTAGGATTCTCCAAAAATGAAGCCAATCCAAATCTATATTATAAAAGGGATAAAGATGATATGCTAATTCTGATACTGTATGTTGATTATTTACTAATAACAGGAGATGATCATCTCATAGATCAATGCAAGAAAGATCTAATTAGAGAATTTGAGATGAAAGACTTGGGACTCCTTCATTACTTCCTAAGACTAGAAGTACAGTAGAATTCTGACAGCATTATACTTAATCAACTGAAGTATACATTAGATATTTTGAAGAGATTTGGAATGTGGAATTGCAAGTCTATGTCTTCTCCAATGGAGACTAATCTACATAAACTTAAAGAAGTAGTAGCAGAATCACCTTCCATAGATTCTAATCTCTACAAGCAGATGATTGGGTCCCTGATGTACTTGGTAAATACACGACCTGATATTTGCTATGTTGTTAATGCCTTAAGTCAGTTTATGTGTGAGCCAAAAGAGATTCACCTAGTTACAGTCAAACACATTATGAGATACTTACAAGGCACTCTTAATCTTGGGCTCAAATATGAGAAAGTTGACTTAGATTTAAATGAATTTACTAACTCGGATTGGGGTGGAAGTGTTAAAGATAGAAAGAGTACTTCAGGATGTTGTTTCAGTTTAGGATCAACAATGATATCTTGGATATGCAGAAAACAGTCTTCAGTAGCACAAAGTTCCACAAAAGCCGAATACATTGTTGTAGCAATGGCCTCTCGGGAAGCAGTTTGGCTTAGAAAGTTACTTATGGGATTAGTTGGGCAAACCATGAATCCTACGATTATTCATTGTGATAATTAAAGTTCCATCAAACTTTCGATGAATCTAGTTTTTTATGACATGTCCAAGCATTTCGAAATTTCTTACCATTATGTAAGAGATATGGTAGACAAAAATACTATAAAATTAGAATACATTTGTACTGCAGATCAAACAACAGATATTCTCACGAAACCTCTTTCTAGAGTGAAGATAGATCACTTCAGTAAAAAACTTGGCATGGTTGAATTGTAATTCACTTGTATTCTTTAAATTATTAATAAAATAATTTTATTGTCAAGCTATTGACTATTATGGGCTCCGCCATTTTGTATTCATTATTTAAGAGGTGACGATCTCTGAGGCAATGAATACTTGTATAAAAGACATTATGAGAGATGACAATTTCTCAAATAATGTATTGAACAGTATAGAACTATTGTTAGATCTAGGTGAGTTCAAGATCATTTGTGACATAAGCATTTCCATGCCTATGAATCACAAACTTGGATAAAGGAAGAGATAAACATACTGCCCTATATGAATTACTGCAGAGATAAACAAGTTTCAGAATAACATTTAATATTCTGAAAATTACATTCTACATTCAGAAAGAAAGAAGAAGATTAGAACATCAATAAATAAAAGATATTATCTCAGATCTGAACCTATAAAATTTGCAGAAACTTTACAAGGAATAACTATGCATGGAGTTCAAAGGCCTGCAATGATAGGTGTGGGGACTGCTTGTGTGGCACATCTTGGTCAACTGGAGTGTATGAGCAGATTTGAACATATTGCACTCATTCTTGTGGGTGCCAAGTTAAGATAGAGAGCCATGGTTATTTAGAGACCCTTGCTGGAGTCGCTGATCTTGTGCTTAATGTTATTGGAGGTTTGTCTAATAGTCTGTGCTGGGTGCATGAAATGAAGAGAAAATATGTGTATACATGAGGAAATTAGAGTGCTGTCTAGCCCATTTCCAATATCACTCTCTTTGTGTTGCTGCTTTAATAACTGTGAGACTTGAGTTTCATATCGAGTGTCATGTATGTTCAGTGTTTCTATCAGCATTTAATATGACCCACTTCAAACCTATGCCAACAATATACTCCATTATTCAAGGTCAGATCTATATGAATGATCTTTGTAACATTTTCTTATTTTTTCACTTTGAAGAATGCACTGGTTATATGCTTATTCATTACTAATATATGTTTGCACAGCAAGTCATGTTTCCTTGCATGTTCTCACTGCAACAACAATCATACAAAACAACAAAATCATTTAAACAGAAAAAAACATTGCTCTTTAAATATCACTAATGTTGAGGAATCTGGGTAAAGTCCTTTAGAGATATTACTTTTCCAAGCAAGAATGTCATGCCATCCCCACAATTTCTTGCAATTTTCTAAGGCATTTCTGCTATGTTTCACATGCATAGAGGGTTTCATGAGATAGCAAGGGAAATTTCCAAGCCATCTCCACATCACAAAATGTTATTAGCATGGAGAAACCTAAAAAAGAGCAAGGTATGTGTCCCCAAGAAATATATTACTTAATATATTATCCTACCCAAAGGAAACCCATAGTTTCAACAGGTTATTAGACGGTGCAGTGTCAGTTATTGGGAAAGGATTCTCCCTGCAATGGTGTGGTATTAAACAGAACATAGACATGTCTTTGATATTGTGAATTTTGCTTCAATATTATTTGTCTTAGACACGCCTTTGATATTGTCGATTTATCTTCCACATTGGTTGCTAAAGGCATAACGTATGCAAATAATCTAAAGTAATACACTGCAATATTGCATGCTAAAACTTTTAATATAGAGGATTTTGCCCAGAATTTGGATAGAGAGTAGCAGAGCTTGTGTAGGAATGGATTTTACATAAGATTATTTCCTTGGAATATGTTGTTTGTATTGTATACATCTGATGAAGGCTGATAGGAACTAGAAGAGGGTTTTAAGAAGCTGCATTATTAGGATTATTGGGGCTCTAACAGGCAATCTTCTCCGTCTCAAAAATAAGAAGTCCAAGGATTTAGTTATTTACAGCCAAAACCTAACCTTATATATTGATAAACTAAGAATATTACTTTAGGATGGTCATTAAGAATTTCAAAGATTCTTAGTCTCTTCACCCTTCTTGCAATTTCCAAACATGTTGTCACCAAATCTGTTCATTGAGAGTTTACAAAGCCTAGGGTCTTGACGATCAAGAAAGACAGCGCAGCTTTTGCAATTGAATAGCCAAATTTATGAAAGGTGTCGAAGTTCACCACCATCTGTTTGTTGTCCCTGTAATGTTTTTCCATGATTTTAGCTTTCCAGTTTTTCTTGTTCCAAGCACTTTTCAGCAAGCCATAGTGTGTTAGTCTTTTCCTTAATCAGGCATGGTCTAATATACCCGTTTTCGAACTGAGTTGAATCAGCAAACCCAAAGCCTATCTCAATTCCCTGTACACTGAAGGGAGCATTTGCAGTGGAACAATATAAAGATAATTTATTGACCATCCAAAAAGCACCTGAAATATAATGTTGAAGAAAATTGATACTTAATTTATGATTACTATATTGGACCAAAAAGCAAATAAAAAGGTGATCTCAAAATATTGAATATTCAAATAAAAAATTATTGATTGCCTATAAGGTAATTTAATAAATAAAGAAACGAAGGGGGAAAACCCTGCCGCATAGCAGTAAGCTGTGAGCCTCTTCTCTAGGAGGTCTTGGGTTTGAGTCTACTCGAGACCCATGTGGATATCGGTATTGGCCCATCACCAATCAAAATAAGAAGAGAAAAGGGATGTATGTCTAGAATAAAATAAAAAAATTAATTACTTTTTAGATTTGGCTGAAAAATTATTAAAAACAAAAATATGGGAAATGTGGGGAAACACCACTCAACACAGTGGTAAGTTGCCAGCCCCACATCTTGGAGGTCTTGGGTTCAAGTTTACTCGAGCCCCATGTTGATATTGGCTTCAGCCCATTACCAATTAAAAAAATGGGGAAAAGAAAAATCATTCTACAAGACTAACCCATAGGCTTTTACCCATCTATGTTCTTCTCTCTTACCACCACTTTCTTCTCTCAAAGAAACGATTGCTCATTGCTTCACGATGCAAATCCCTGTGTGCTACGCTCATTTATAGCCCCAACCTTTTCTAGCACACCTTGTTCCCTAAGTGTCCCACCCCCGCCCTCCACCCTTGACCTCAATTCCCTCACCTTCCACATCTCCACTCTTTACGACATCCCTGGCCAACCCTCTCACCACCTTATCTCACCTCCTCACTGCCACATTTTCACCCCATCCAACATTTATGAGGTTGTCAAATCTATGAGATGCAATAAGGCAGCGGACAAGGAGGGTTTTCAAGATAAGCTCTTTAAGCTTGGTATTTCAGTTTTGGGCTCCTTACTTCCCACGCTCTTTAATAGAGTGGTTTGCACTGGCTTTCCGATTCTTGGTCGAGACATGTGCTCTATCTGATTCATAAGAGCACGTCGGTTTCGAGCCCCGATAACTATAGGACCATCATATTTTGACACACTATTGCTAAACTCTATGCCATGACATTGAATACTATTCTCTTGCCTTGGCTTGTATCCTTCGGTGTTGGATTTCTTTCAATGTAGGAAGGATCCCTAGTCCTTGCCTTGGGATTGGTTCCTTTGTTTCTTTTGCTTCTTGCTTGCTCTTTCCCGGACACCATTTAGTGGTCTTGTGGTCCGCTACTTCTTTGGTTGTATGCTTTCAGTCCCTTAGACCCTTCTGGTGTTCTCTTGGACATTAGTAAATTTATCTTATCTATCTATCATTGTGAAATTTCTAGAATTTCTTGTGCAAAGCATTGGTTCAACAAATTTCCTAGAGAATGAAAACCCGCTCAAATTTCAGGAAATGGGGTACAAAACCCTCTTGTTCTACAATAGACTTCCCATAGGAGTCAAATTTGGGCTTTATAGCTTCAACAAGTTAAAAATTCAAAAAAAAGGAGTTACTCATTTTGCAGGCATTACTACCTTGAAAAAAGTAGGAAAATATCTTTTATTTCTCTGGTAATAAGGAGCCTAAATCAGGCTATACCACTTGTGGTGAATGAAAAAGAGGTTACATATTCATTGCTAGATGCAAAACTCACCAAGTACTTACAAAAACTTGCCAGTATGCATGAGCCAGATTACCAAGCAGGTTACTTGCCCAATAACTCATTGAAAATTTGTTGTAAGACTTGCAATGCTTTTTCCTTATAAAACTGTGATTTTCTGATTACCATCTCGTCCATTTCTTGTTTATGGTTCAAAACTTGGAGTGATTTTCACTTATAGTTTAAAAAAATACAATTTCCACTTCATATTCACATGTGAATGGTGACTTAGGGTACACTGCCCATCGACCCTATTGAGGCTGTTTTTCCCAAACCTCCACAGTACTCAACCACATTAGAGTCTCCACAAGAGAATCCCCGTTAGTTATTAACATATTGGGATCTCTTGTGAAATTGGAAACATGGTTACATTGAAGGGGTGAATACGATTTCAGATATAATTCTTGGAGTCTTGAGTGCACTAAATTAGACATTAGTATCACACAATGAGCCAAAGATCTTTTTAAATGAGGCACCTTCTACATACAATATGGCTGGTGGAAGTGGCATTGTAACCCATTTAAAGGTTATATTTATTTATTGGTCTATGATGTGTTAAACTCCAACTTTGATTTATATGATGGAAATCAATAATGTTCTCTACAAACCTAATAATATATGTGTTTTTGAAGAGTATTTTTACAAGTTTTAATTTCTTATGCGTTGGCATGTTGCTGGCATGACCAATTTTTTCAACTATGGTTGGTCATACCCCTTGAAGAGATGTACCACTAGGAAGGTTACCCTCAGTCTTAAATAATAGCAATCAACAAATCAAAGGGATTTCAATATATTGTAGAGGGGATTTCTGTAGTGAAGCCAGATGTAACCATTTTAGGGGTGATAAGTACATTTTAAAAGGGTACTGTACAAGATAGATTGCTATAAGAGGAGATAAGTCTGCATACATGAATCTTGGTGTGCCATAAAGATTTGTTTTATCTGCTATGAGCTGGTTGACTACCAAAATTCAAGGTCAGCATAAAGGGGATCGCAGGTGGTTTAAGTGAATGACAGATTTGACTCAGCCTAATTAGCAATCCAACGATGGTGACCTGGCATGGCAGGCAACAAAAAAAGTAGAAATGAAGGCTGTGATCCATAATACTGCTACTCAATCACACGCAGAGTTGGATATTAGAAAAAAAATATTGTGCTCATTTTGGAAAGTTCATCATCCCATGATCTGCCACCTCATTTAGCATCAATAAGCCTTCAGGGGTTGCAGGGTACAGAAAAGCATTAGGAGCCTATTTTGGAACAAAGAAATGGAGAACACCTCCCTTCTAGGATCTTTTAAAATAATCTAAATATTATTTCAAGTTGATCCCTGCATGTGAATGTTGCAAGAACTCTGCTAAGTTCTATATTATCTGCTATACTCATGATACAAATATTTTATTCAAACAAAAGACTAGAGAAAAATTGTATTGTCAAAATATTTCAAAATGAAATTGTCGGAAAATCTTATAAGTGATATTTCACATGGGACCCTATAAAATCCACAATTAAATACCAAAGAAAAGCATACACTATATATGTTTTTTTGCACAAAGTTCGATTGGAGATTGAAGACCATCTAACCTTCACAATTAGTGGCATAGCCATCACCTAGTGCTTCAAGTAAAGGCATTGTTATTTTTTCAGCTTCAATCTGCAAAAGGAATTGAAGATAAATAATTTTATCATTGTCATTCTTGTTATTTTTCCCCTAAAAACCTGAGAACTTTGAACCTTCTCTACAAAATGAAAAATATGCTGTGTCCAAACAGAGCAATAAGAGCTGTAATTCACAGATTTCCTGAACCATAAATAACCGCCATCGCTGACTAGTGCAACTAACCTTTTCAGAATGTGGCAGATCATCAATGTAGATGAAATAGTCCTCTACTGGAGAGGCCACTACCAAATCTCTGCATGTGGAACACAAAAGTGTGTTAGCGGAAAAATCAAAACCTCAAAACAAAAATAAAAATGCAATTCCACAAACTGAAACATCTCCACCCAAAGTCAGGCTATCTGACAAATGAATTCCAAGGTGAATTGAACTATTTTATTGCTCAAATATGATTGGACTTTTTGAAGAAAAGGAATAAAGACAAATACTACTCCCATGAATAAGTGAATAACATGGGCTGAAAATGGGGATCAATTAAAGTCTCCACTACTTTGCAAAACTTTAAACAAAAGCACTTTTATAATTACAGTCTTAATAATGTCGTGTACTAGGAAAGAATCAATAATCCTCTTTCAATTATTATCTTTTCTGGCAATTATATATAACATGGTACCGAGTCTCAGATTTATCTGGCATTCACAGAGTATTTTTTCTTCAAACAGATTGTAAAACATAGGTATGATTCAGCATAATAGGCATGACCACTGTCTTCTGGAAACATGGGCATTTTTTAATTACCAACTTTATGAATGTCACAAGTGATGGCAGGAATCACTGAATGACAATTTTTGCCGCTCTCTTCAAGTTCAAAAGCATCAGGAATAATAAAACAAGCATTGCAAGTACAATGAAATTTTTCCATTTCTTTCTATGGTAAACTGCATTGCCATAACTTTGAAAAGATCCATTGCAGAAAGAGGGAGTTTCTGCCATAGGCTGTAAAGAATAAGAAAATACAAACACATTAACTGTCAACAATGGAAGTGTACGAAAAATTAGGAAGAGATAAGAGTTCAACTGAATATAGGCTTGGAACAAGACATGGAGAAAAATTCTCAACATGAAGCCTGCAAGCAAATGCCAGACTATACACTTCCTGACATACTTGTTGGGTGACCATATCAATAGCTTCTGAGATAATGATGATAGCGCTCAGAAATTGAAAATTACACGCAATGCATCTATGGTCAAAATCATACAATTCAAAAACTGATTTTCATCATATTCCCACTAAGTTTTATACACAATTGTGTTAAGCGAGATGATGACCCCAGGGAAATTGCAAGGTAATCTTGTTGTTACAGGTTTCAGAAAAATGATTAGAGAATAGACTATTCTAATTTTCATTCTAAATGCCTTGGATAACACACATTTTGAAATATACACTACAATATGTTGACTGATAAGTCCACTGGGCCAAGGCAGCTAAAACCACAGCAGACCACTCAGCTCGGGTCTCTGTCAGTCTTGCAGACTCACAAAGCCTGAATACTACAATAGATATATTTCACTTTAAATAGAAAGGACGTTGCAAATTTGATGTTATATCTCTACAATGTTTCTCTCATGAATCTGAAACTTACCAGCCATCCCTAGAACACATGTAACGTGCCTTCCTTAGACTGATCAGCAAATGGCAGATGGTTGACCTATTATCCGAGTTCCCATGGATCAACAAATATGAGTAGGTTGAAGAGCACACGATTATACTAAGAGGGGAGGTGAATCGGTATAATAACAACTTTTCCAATTTAACTTTTTTTTATCCAAATAATTACTTTAATAACTTCAATTGCTGAAATCAATAATTATGCACATGAACATAATGACACAAGATTTGTGGAAACCTAATTAAGGGGAAAACCATGGCAAACTAATTGCTTTATATATATACTTGTTTGTTTACAATTTTTTGTAGGTTCCAACCTACTAGAGGCTCCAAGCCCTATGTTTATGACAACTGACTCACTGGAAGCTCCAATTCCCACACTTCACAGGCACCAACCTACTGAAATTACCAACCCACACTGCTGTCTTCATGAGCACCAACCCACTGCACACAAACTTCTTTTCAACCTTGTCAATGTTGCTTACTCAACTAATGATAGACAATTAATTCATCTTCTTCAATCTGATATTTATATCTGCATAACTTCTCATTCACCTCTATTATTTATTATCTAATTAATATTCTGAAATAACCTTCTTTTATTCTTCTATCTCATGCTTTGAATATAATACATATATATAATGGCATATTAAAAAATGTACATATATTTCATATATTCTGCACTTCTCTTTTACAGTCCACTCATATACTCTTCCTTAATACATTTTCTGCTTATCCACTTCCCACACCCATTCATTCACTGCTCATTGCACTTCCTTGCATATTCTTCTTATTACTCAAATCTGCTCACACCTCTTTGTCTGCCGCATACCCTATTCTCTCTTTTCTTACACACGTTTGCAAATGACTTATTTTCTTTTTATATCTTCCACATAGAAAAGACTCGGCTTTTCATTTCCAAATCAATGTATCTTTTCTTTAATTCATTTCATTATTCACTTAGATGATCATGCCAACTTTATTTAATTACCTTTCAATCTAATCATACGTATACTTTTCTTTACTAAATATAGCGAAGTATGTAACTCATGTAAGTGATTGTCACACAGTTTCTTGTAGCATCTTTCATCCAATTTGTTCGACATTCCTTCAAGAATAAAGTGAAGCATTAGTCATCATGATTGGCTATGCTTATAAAATCGCTGTAGATGATTGTGACGGGGCTTTGTTTTGTTTGTTAATTTTATTTCTCTTGGATCCACGTTAGAGATTCAAACTGATATTGACTCTCTTTTTGCAACGTATTTCTCTTAAAATCTCTCTCCCAATGTTGTGTTAAGACAATAATATGTTCTAGCAATCCATCTCGCTTATTTTGAAACTCCCAAACTTGCTCTGCTCTTGTGATTGCTGTAATCCTTTGTGTCGAGAAAATGGCACATCATTTGTTGTAATTACTGTAGACTCAGTTTCCATCGCTGTAGACAAATATATTAAATATACACTTGTCGTAAACTCCAAAGCCGAAGATGCTGCTAGCTGACTCGATATCTATATAGCTGATGTGGTTCATGTAGATGGAATTACTTGAGAAACCCCTGACAGCATGGATTCATTACCAAACTTGATAAATTTAAACCCAAGGTCTGCGGCCTTGTTTTCTTCATTGTCGCACTTGTAATTGTTTTTCTTTACTCATATTGCTGACTTTCCATACTACCAACTGCTCTCTTAAATATATTGTTTCTATCCTTAAATCAAACTTCTTCTTGTCAGTATGCATTTCTAAACTCCCGATGGCATAGACAGGTTTTGTTAGACACATCGCTGCTTACCAGAATTAAACTGCTTACACAATATTTTATCGGGCCTCCCCAATTTATTGAATTTTGTCTTCATCGGGCTCCTTAATAATGACGTGGCAGTCTTCCTCGAACTTTCGTTCACATGCTGATTGTATATTGTCTTCAAATGCCGTTTCGTTACTTAAAAATTGCTGTCCTTAATTAAAGCACCACTTAAGCAGGCTTCTATTGTTATTGTCTATTGCCTTTTTAATAGCAACTCTTGTCTATTAATATGTGCAAATTTATATTTGTCACAGAATTAAATACCCCCCGTTCTCTTGGATTCATTTCCTAATCAGAACGATATATATGTTATTGTTTTGGTGCAGGAATAAGTCTTAAACCGCTATGTCATAGTTAGAATGATATATTCTTTCCCTTTGCCTCAACACTAAATTTGTGCTTCTGTGCTTTCTTGAAAATTTGTTTATGTTATTGCTATACAAATGCCTGACATATTTGGCACTGTTCTGACTTGGAAACTCTTGACACAATCTATATGAATTGTTTTTTACCAAAGCTCTTATTACCACTAGTTCTTCGTTGTTCATATTTAGAAAATCCATGTTTATGAAGGAATATAAACTTGTTTGGTATATTCATGACAAGAACGAACTTCCATCATTCATTATCCTTAATACTTCCTTTCTTTGATATTAATGATGGTAATACTATAGCTTTGTTCATGCTCATAAAATCCTTTGACATCAATGACAATAATTCCATCATAGGGGACTCAAACCCAGGCTTATGGAGCTTTTCAGGGGCTTTCTGAGCTGTTTTGAGCAGTTTCGAGCAGCTTCCTTGGTTTTAGGAGGGATCCCTACTTTAGGGATTGACTAGGAGTTTACCAGAATGCATCAAAGGACCTTCAGATTCATTTTGGAGACTTTGGGGACAGTTACTGCTTTTAAGGGAGAATCCCTACATTTTAGAGAGAAAAACTAGTTGGCCTATAGGTCTCAAGCATCATCCATGATGTGGTGGCTTCAGTCAGACCCCAGATCTGAATCCAAACGACCATTTTATGAATAAATTGTAAAATATTTAAATATTTCGTAAGTAGGATTTAAATAAATAATAATAAAGTGAATTAGTATAGCCACTTTATATTATAATAAGTTAGAGAGCATGGGCCCATTTCCCTAGCAATATTAATATAAGTAGTTTTTAAATAAGAGGCCAATGTAACAATGAATAATTATGCCTTGGAAGCTCAAACCAAAGGAAAAGGCCTATATTTTTTTTTAAACATTAAAAAATAAAATAAGAAACCCTAAGCCATTCAAACTAGATGGAGATAAGATAAGATAAATCTATTAATGTCCAACAAAAGACCACAAAAAGAGACAACGGAACTCTCAAGAATAACAAAAAGGGGTCAACCCATAGCAGGGAAACCAAATAGGACTTGAAGAAAGAAAGCAACAACAATTGAAACAAAAACAAAGAGAGGGGTCCAAGAGAACCTCCCCCCCATCCCCTGAACAGTGCTAAAGGTTCTAAGCACCATGAAGAACCCCAAAGCTGAAAGATAGGCCATAGAGGTAGCCAAAATCCTGGGGCACCTTGAAGTGATCCTAGAAGAGGAAGGTCGTTGTTGATAGGAGCTTTTTCTAGGCTTTACAGTTCTTGAACAAAGGGTGGGGTCAAGCTGGTGCTTGGTGTTGTAGGTTGAGTGAAGTCCTATAAACAAGTAATGAGCTAACAAGGTCGAGGCATTGCAAGATGGCAGTGACAAAGTGTGTAGTCTCAGTGCCTAATAGATTCCTAAAGATAAAGGGCAAGGCACTTTTGTTCTATGTATCTAAAGGTGGAGAATGACCTTGTCTCCTTCAAGAGGCATTAGAACCTCCACATGATCTCATAATATGAAGGGCAGCAGAAGATGAAGTGCTCCTCGAACTCAACCTCCCTGATGTTGTAAACCCAACAAATCTTGTGCACTCTATCTATCTGATGATCAATCTCACACTAGACCAATGTGAGCCCACTTTGATAGAACCAAGGAGGATCTGCAAAAACAATGTGACCAGTGGTGGGATAATTAGAAAGGGTGGACTATAAATTCATACTTCATCTCCAAAAAGTGCTCTACGTAAAAGGCCATCTTAGGGCGAAGACCCTTGTGGGGGTTGACCAAAATAGTATGAATTAACTACTTGTATATGCCCTCTCTGATGCACCTATTCAACTCCTACTAGGGAGAGAGAAGATTGGGGGTGGGGGGCGGGGCGGGGTGGGGTGGGGTGGGGTGGGGTGGGGGGGTGGCAGGCATCAAGAGAATACTCAAAGGGATGGAGGCAATCCATCTCAATCCCAATAAACCCAAGAACGGTCGAGGTATCAAGAAACAAACCACAAGCCCATGTAGAGGAGACAGCAAAAGCAAAGATAGACTCCGATGATTAGTAGGACAGATGAGGGTATTTATTACACCCTTCACCTGAACTAGCAAAGCCCCAAAGGTGATGAACAAATCAAACAAGATCAAAGATGGCCTCAAGCCTAAAGGGACGAACCCCAAAGTGCGCAAGAATTATGTTGTATGGGATGGACTACTTGTGCTAGATGATGTGCAAAAGGAGAATCTAAACCCAGTTGAAGGAAGCCCAATCAAGATCTATGAAGTAAAGATCCCACACCACTAAACTGTAGAGAACAGCAAGTCTAATAAGGGTATCCATAAATGTCATATTGGATAGAGTGTCCTAGAAGTGGTGTCAAAACATTGTCACTTAAGGAGGGCCAACAAACAGTACCTATTATTTATCTGTAGCTAAAGAGCAAATCCCACGATAAAGCGAGGGCCACAGAACTTGACCCTAGGATTGTTTATGAGGAAGAGATCTCCACCTCCAAACCTTTCAAAAAGAAATGGAGGTAAGAAGTCTTATGTGCATTGAATACACTCTTCTCCAAATTAACCATCAAATGCCACAACTTACAAAAGATGCAAGACCATCTAGTTGTCTTTGCCAACCCTCCAGAAAGGAGGCCAAAATAACAATATCATCCTCAAAAATCAGAATAGAGATCGTAACCTAGTGAAGAAGGCAACCATCCCCCTAAAATGTATGATCCTAAAGATACCTCTCTCGCATGTCGATATAGATACCAAATAAAGTAGCCGATAGGGGGAAGCTCTACTTAACCCCAATAATAATGTAATGTCCCCGTTTTGGAGGTAATTTGATTTAATTAATTAAATTAATTAAGTTGTCCAAAATAATGAATATTTTATGAGGATGACTAATTAATTATTTTAATTAAATAAATAAGTGGTATTAAGTTAATTATTTATAAAGTTATCAAATAAATAAATATTAAAAGTTAACTTTATAGTTAATTAATTTAATAAAGTGACTTGAATTATAAATAAAATAAAATAATGTTCTAGAAGTGTCTGGAGGAAGTGGAGAAAAAAGAATAAATAGGCATCCCGGGCTTCATTCTCATCAGGCAGATTGGATGTTGATGATTGATGATTTTTTCTTGAGTATTTGTGGAGCCAAGTGGTCTGCAGATAATCAATTTGTCTTTGGAAACAAAAAAATCCATTGATAGCAATTTTGAGGGTGTGAAATATCACCTAAATTATTGCAGATTGGAGGTGATATTTCAGTCACTTCATTAGGGCAAAAATCTGTGGCCTAAGGCCAATTGTGAAGATCATTGAATTGAAGACTATTAGCATTGAAGAATATTATTGGAGGCATCAATTATTTGAAGAGGAGAACCAGATTTCTATTGAAGAATTTTCTGATGCTAAGTCTGAAGCAACAGGGATGCCATTAGAGACTTCTTTTTCATTCGCTAGAGCTCATATTTGCATCGATTTTCATTGGAGACTGGGGCGCAGCATTCCTAGGGTTATGCTGAATGTGTTAGGACTTAGGAGTTATTGGAGGCTGGGAAGCTGCTTAGATTATTTTATTTCCTCATTCCAGATCTGAACAGGGGCGACTTCTTCAGAAATTCGTGTGCACTGCATATGGTCTTCAACTTCCAGAATATTTACTGCTTCTTCATTGGGAATGCAACTCCTAAAACAAGTTCTTTTGTCATTTTCATGCATGTTAGATGAAATTTAGCTGCATAATTAGGGGTATGGCTGTAGGTGATAGTCTGCATCAGATTTAATCATTAATTCATATGTATCTGCCAAGAGTCTTGGCTATTTGACATTAATATTGTATTGAAGTATTCATGATAATGGAGATATAAGTAGCTGATTTCAATAGGTACTCTTGCATATGATATGATGCATGGCAAGTATTTTACAAAATGTCTATTTGCTGTAGCTTGTCTTTGCATACCTAATTTCCCATATATTTGCATAAAAATCCAAAGAGAATTGCATATTTGCAAGTAGATCAGATTGTGGGCATTGTAGAGGTATTTAAATCAGTCTTAGCATCCATTTCTATCAAGCTACTTCAGACTGAAACACTACATCAGCAAGCTACAAGGTTGCATATAAACTGTTTGAAAAAATTACAAATAGCAATTAGGGCAAATTGTGGTCAGTTTGAGCAAGGGCCATTACAAATAATCCTACCAAAACCCATCTCATAGTCTCGTGACAGCTGTCAGAAGAGTTTTAGAATACCAATGTCCTAAAGCCTCTTAAAATAGGTCTTCCTTGGGACTTAGTCAAAGGCTTTATGGATGTCAACAAAGAAATAATAAACCTTCGAGGAGTGATGACATGCCTCATCAATAATGCCTCGAAGAGTCAAGAAGTGATATATAATCTGATAGTCAAGTCTGAAATAAGCTTACACCTTGGTATGGATGTGACAGTGATCCAACCCTCTAGAAAGAAGAATATAGAGAATCGTGGTGTACAATTTGGAAGTGTGCCCAACCATGATGGTCTTGTGATTATTGGGATCTGCGGCATGGACCCGCCTTGTAGATCAGATGAATAATGTAATGCAACCATGGAGGGAAACCCATGCAAACAACATGGTTGAAGAGATCTGTTTGAGTAAAACCTAGAACCTTGAACACATATTTAGAGAACTCAGCGTGGAAACCCTCCTCATCCACTGCCCAACTAGAGTTAATAGTTCTAACTACCTCCCTGATGGTGAAGTACATGAAAAAGTGACATTGAGAGGAGTGAACTAGAAAGGGCACTGACTAGGGATATCATACAGCACAAAGGTATGGGAGATTAGTAAATTGTGGTCAAGCTAAGAGGCAAGATGGCTATAACAGGGGAAAAAGGTACGCTAAAAGGACTTGAGGGATTAGTGGAGGAAGGCCCTAAAAGTCCGTCTCCACTAGGAAACGAGAAGACATTTCTTATGATGATAACAGGACTTCAGAATAAAAAGGAGTTGGGGGTTTCATTTTGTCCATCTAGATTTCATCATTCCTCATTGCAGATTGAGGTTGGAGATCTGATTTCAGGGTTTGTAGCAGATTTTCTCTTCAAGAACAAAAGCTCTTGAGGATGCAAAGTTGCATGTACCTCCGGCTTGCGTGTAGTTTCAGCATCGACCTTGTGAGGTATTGAGTTGGTTTGGAAAGTTGGCCAAATTTCATTTCAGAATATCAGATCAGACTTATGGCAGAAAGTCAGACTTATTAAGGTACCCAGATCAAGGACATATAGCCTACTGCTCACTCCCATGTGCACACAAGCTAGGGTTTTGTATGCTTCAGTCACAACAATCAAGGCAATCATTGTTGCAGATATTCTTGGTAAGACTAGTAATAACTAGAGATGAGTGTGGATTTCTTACATCTTGCTATTATATTTCTCCATGTTGGTCATACAGCTTGGTACAGCTCTATTTCTCCATGTTTGAGTTCAATAATTGAAATCAGAATTGTTATTTATTTCATCTTCTATCCATTGCCTAGTTTCAGTTGTAATTTGGCAGTTTCCTCTTTTGCAATTCATCAAAAAGACAAGAAAATTAGAAAACAAGAAAACACAAAAAAATACCTAAATTGCAAAGAAAAATAAAATGATTACCCAATGTAAATGCTAGTCAAAGGAATAAATCATAAAACTCATCAAGACTTGCCTTGGCATACTATTTGGGATCTTTCAATGGTAACAGAGCATAATCCTACTAGCTTGATGGTTTTGAGTTTACTTCTATGCATCCGAGAAGTTTTGAGGCATGCATATATTACTTCCACAAAATAGCAAAGGCACAAATTGATTTTGATATAGAGGGCCCAGCAAGTATGGGTGATTTAGATAATGGCAATGTAAGTCCTCGCCATAGGGGACGACAAAACCAACAGAAGGACCCTAACTAAGAGTTATTTAGAGCTCTTGCTAATGCACAACCCCAGATTGCACAAGCAAACAAGTTACAAGATATACTTGATCAATTGGATGTACGGTGACATAGAGATAGGTGTGGTAGGTCAGATAGAGGGAGCAGCTTTGTTTTAGTTACAAGTAGTCTAGGAGCAACAAGTCCCTTTCCTCAGATGGCAATGAATTTGGTTATCCCAAATGGAATAAGACTCACACACACACAATGGATAGACCCCCAATTCTACATTTCCTCTAGAGAGGAACAAGCACCAATTGACCCATTGTAAGCAGTTGATTTTTAGGACACAGTTTTGGCAATCTTTGATGAATCACAAGCCCTTCCACAACATATGAGAGACAAATTCCCACTACCACAGTATTGTGCATAGCACAAAATAGTTTGAGGGCTGGGGAAATAGACGGTATAGACCATCAAAATGAAGATCTAAAGAGAGTGACCAACAAACTCATCTTATCCACTTTTAATGGTAGCAAGAAGATGTGCGCGCAAGTTTTGGTGCACAAACTTGACATATAGTTGTCACTTAATCGTATACCAGAGCAGGACACTATCCAATTATTGTGAGGAAATTGATTAGTTAGACAGTTGGTCTACTTGAGGGAATTACATGGATGCGATGGTTCACCTCGCATCCCCTCGAACACTATATGTATGCATTCTTCCTTTGATCGGGACATGGTTGTACGGATACACTTGTGTATGGTAACCAATCAATGAATATAATGCTTTTGTGTTCTCTTTACATTCTATGTCAAATACTTTACTTCTTGTATGCAACTAACTTTTGTTACCCCATGAGGGTAAACATTTGGCATCATTCCCTACTTTGAATTGAGGAAGAGTGATGCAAAAAATGGCATATAAAGAATAGAATAAATGGGAATACCTATCCTAGAGACTTTGAGATCTAACAACAGCAGAGTGACCAAGCTATATGAAGGGGAGCATGAACTTATGGCAAATTTCCACATTTTGTTTCGGGCAAGTATTGAAACCTTTGTACGGAAAGAAGTCATACGTGAAGAGATTCCTAACGACACTGTTTGGGATGCATTGAATGTGAATCCCTCCACAAACCGATTGTTGCATCAATTTCCTCGACTATTCGCACAAGCATTCCTGGTGTAGATGAGGAAAAGGAAAGAAAAAAGAGGGAGCAACACAAGCAACAAATTCTCAGAAACTTTCTAGAACTTAACCATCGAGAATTCGAGGATCACGATAAAACCCAATGGAGGTCTAACCATGAGCCCTAGGTCGTAGGAACATGAGTGGAGTGTGAGTGAAAAGAGAATTGAAACTCTGTAATGATCACATAGACGACTCATGATGTATCGAGACAATATATAAATAAAAGTGTTCTTGTTATTTATAATGTGTTTTTAAGAATTGACGCCAAATCAATTGAATAAGGAAAACCATAGAAGAGAACAAAATGATGATGATGTTCATGCCACTCATCAAGCTTTGATTCTTGCACAAGTTGAGCGAAGGCAAAGGCTCAAGCAGCTCGTTGACGAATACCACGGTGGGGTCACGAAGGGTGACCACAGTGACAAAAGAGGTACATTGAATTGAGACGATAGTTCGCCTAACCATTTGTGACTGAGAAACAACAAGGACTTACTAGAGGAGGCATGGTAAAGGTTGAATATGATTGAGGAAACGAGAGAAGTGTTTCTAAAATTGTGTACACTATGGGTGGTGAATCAGGACAGAAGTGAAGAAGGAACCAACATGGCTTAAGGTGTCCAAGGAGCACAAGCGCAAGGTGACCACTTTGTCCCTCATACACCATAAGAGCGAGTATAGGTTCATAATCGAACAATCCTCTTTTCAGAACCCACCGAACCACAGTGTAACGCCGGTGTGCAATGTAATGCACAAGCACAGTCAGCAGCACAATTGGTAGAACAACCAATGGCACAACCAGCATCCATGGTTGGGAAGTAACAGAAATTGCCCAAGTTCACTGGGCAGACGAAGGAGGATCCTATTCACCATTACCAAACTTGTGAAACCATATGGACCGCTAACGACGTCACTGATCAAGAAGAGTGGATCAAATAGTTTCCTACCACATTAAGGGAAGGAGCCATTGATTGGTATTACGATGTAGATAAAACTGGTTTGATAACATGGGCAACAGTGAAGAAAGAGTTCCAAACGAAATTCAAACTGTTAAGAGATGACAACAAGATTCTTGTTGAAATCTATAGCACAAAACAAGGGGATAAATGAGTCTATTAGAGCCTACAAGAGATGAATAAAGGAATTAATCAGGAAAGTGGAATTTGCCCCAGCCGACAAACTAAAGAAGCAATGGTTCATCGAAGGGCTAAAGACTTCCCTCTGAAAGAAATTGAAGATTGTACCCCCGGCATCGTACGAGAATGCATATAACCGTGAAATGGACTTGGAAAGCAAATGCAAAACTTCAAAGAAAATTAAGTCCTCAGACGATGAGTACTCAAAGGGAAGTAGTGAGGAGGAATCTAGTAAGCAAGTGCATGCCCTACAAAAAGACCTCCAGAGGATGATGAAGGAACTTAAGGCAACTAAAGAAGAGTCAAGCAAAACTGAGGAGGATGAGGTGTGGTGCACAAACTGCAAGGAAGTCGAACAAATGAAAGGTTCTTGTCTGAAGAAATCCTGTTGTGACATCTGCCAAATTGCAAGACATTCCACCAAAAGTTGCCCCTAGAATCTGAGGGTTAGAAACCAACAAGTGTTGTTCACATAAGAGCAAGCGTCCACATCTAGAGCTAACGTTCAACAAAATAATAATAATACTGCATCATCGAGCTACACAGAAATAACCGATGGGGAGGCACAGGAAATGACAATAACAACAACAGCCATCGGATCCAGTATGATGCGAAGGGAAGGCCAATGATACAATGCAGAAATTGCAACTAGTTAGAACACTTTAACTCCACAGAAATTGTGTAAGAGGTGCGGACCAAGGGACCATAAGGAGGCCAACTACCTAAAGCCTGGTTGCAACCTCATTGATATGGAAACAAGAGATACAAAGGAATACATCCTGGCAATTACACAAACACAAGCAAAGAACACCACATATCCTGACCCTCGTATAGAGAAATAAAGGGTACTTGAGGAGAAGGCTGAGATTGTAAAGGAAGTAAAGGCCCAAAGGGCCCTAATGGATACCTTCGATTCTTCTACTCAAGCCACAAGAGAACAAAATATCCTAAGGCAAATGATGCAATTGGCAGAATCAGTGAAAGTCGAGGACCTAATTGAAATGATGCCATATTTAAAATCGGACTTGTTCTTTTGGAACTATAACGTAGGCTAGGCTACTGAGAGGGGAGGGGTGAAGGAACCAATAAAACTTTAACTTACTTCACCAATTAATCCTTCATATATTATTCTGATGCATGAAAGAATGAGAGCAATAAAACATTCATGACACATTGACACAAGATATGGTGACCCAGAAACCTTCCAAATAGAAAGTAAAACTGAGGTGGGGATGATACCCACAAGCTTTAGTACTGTAGTATAAAGTTGGCCTGTTAAGGCTTACAATTGACCACCTCTGGTGATCTGCCCTATTTGGAGCAATAAAGATTGTTAGGTCCACCTTGTTAAAGGTTTTACAAACATACAATGAAGTATGCACTCTGTTAGGAGATTTAGTAAAAGATTGTTAAGTCTACCTAGTTAAAGGATTTGATTGATGCACCTGTTAGGATGAATCAATGACTGGTCTCTGATTTGCAACTCTGATTTGCTGAATGAGATTCCTTGAATCGCAATGATCACCTAACTGTGATAGATAAGTCTGAGCAATATATTCAACTTGCACTCATCTGCTTCTTCCTCATTCTCATACATTTCATATTCATATTTGGATATGATACAATACATCACATATATATCAATCCAATTAATTACTTACTGCAGTAGGCTACAATACCAAATTCATCATAATTCACAAAGTCGGTCCATTGTTGTAACTCAGGTTTAGAAGACAAAATCAATGATGTTCTTACACTCGACAAACACTGTCAACCGAGTTAGCACTCGGCATACTCTAGCACTCGGTTGACGTTGAAGCTCGGTCCATACTGATCACTTCGAGTAGCATGAACTTGATCAGCATTGTATGACTTGGTGAACACTAAGAAACTCAATAGATACTGAATCACTCAGTTGACACTACATGACTTGGTCAACACTGAATTCTCTTCATTAACATTGCGAGCTTGGTAGACACTATAGAGATTGGTTAACACTATAGAACTCGGATAACATTAAGATCTTCATCACTATTACTAAATAGCTCAGTAGACTCTGCTATGCTCGGGGATACTGTAAACTATCTCAGATGCTCGGTAGACACAATGAAGCTTAGCATGAATTGCAATCTAATTATTTAGCTCGGTAGCAACTAAAACACTTGGTTAACACTGCTAGATGAATGATAAGTTCGGTAGCAACTGTAGAGCTCGGTAGCAATGAAACCAATTGACTAAGTGTTAAGTCACTAATAGACAAATTGACCTTAATGTCAACATGTTCAACAACACATCCATCCCAGCAAGTACATCGAGACAGATGGAGGTTCTCAACGGTTCCATAGCCCAATGATACTTACCGTCAACAACAGACGAAACCTGACAAAAGTGGAGATGGGCATCTTGGGCATTGTGCTAATGAACACAATTGTTGACAATGGGTCAAGGGTAAATGTCCTACCCGAAGAGACTTGGAAGAGTCTAGGCAAGCCAATGATCTAGCCACCAACCTTCAACTTATTGGGGGCTGACCAACATGGCATCAAACCCCTTAGAACGTTAATGGTGCAACAAGCAACAATCGGGACATAGCCCTTCACATTGGACTTTGTAGTAATCCTTCTCAAGCAAAAGGGATATGACACTAACCTCAAGAAAGGGTGGTTGGTGACAGCTAAGGAAAATCATAACTAGAACAAAAATGCCTTGTCATTCAAGGGAAAAGAAGGTTTGTGATGGACCTTAAAACACAAATGGTTGGAGAGAAAATAGCATCCTCCTCAGACTCAGAGTTTGGCGACGGAGGAGACAAAGGGAAAAGGAATATAGAGCCCAATAACGAAGAGGTATTAGAGTTGGAGGATGATACAAATTCTATGGATGGCCTATTTCATTGGAAAATGAGTGATTACGAACTATTCCCTCTATCTCGTAGTGTGCTCGAGATCGAGGAAAATCTGAACGAGTTCCCTTAGAAATACAAGGAATACAAGGAAGGCGAGGCATGAGTTAAGAAGAGTGCTGCCCATCAATTCTGCAAGGATTAACCGATCCAATACAAAGAGGCGAAGCTGAAGGAGATAAATCTCGGAGACAAGCAGAACCAAAAAATCACCCTGATGGAGGATGACTGGAATTTGGTACTAATGACAATGGCATTCAAAAATTTTACTAAGTTTAAAGATGTCTTCGCCTGGATTTACAATGACACAGCCCTTCACACTGGACTTTGTAGTAATCCCTCTCAAGCGGAAGGGCTATGATGACATGCTCAGGAAAAGGTGGCTGGTGACAGCTAAGGAAATCATAACTCGAAGAAAAATACCTTGTCATTCGAGGGGTGAAGAAAGTTTGTGATGGACCTCAAAACGCAAATGGTTGGAGAGGAAATAGCATCCTCCTCAAACTCGAAGTCTAAGACTGGGGAGATGAAGGGAAAAGAAGTATGGATCCCAATGAAGAAGAGGTATTAGAGTTGGAGGATGATACAAATTCTATGGATGGCCTATTTCACTGGAAAACGATTGATTACGACCTATTCCCTTCGTCTTGTCATGTGCTCAAGATCGAGGAAGATCTGAACAAGTTCCCACAAGAATACAAGGAAGGAGAGGAAGGAGAGGCATGAGTTGAGGAGAGTCTTGCTTGTCAATTCTGCAAGGATGAACCAATATGATACAAAGAGGCAAAGATGAAAGAGATAAACCTCTGAGACAAGCAGAACCCAAAAATCAGCTTGATGGAAGATGACTGGAATATGGTACTAAAGAAAGTAGTGTTCAAAAACTTTATTGATTTCAAAGATGTCTTCACCTGGACTTACAAGGATTTGAAAGGTGTACCCCTGAAGTTATGTGTACACCGAATTCCTCTAGTTCCCGAAGCCCAACCTATGCGGAAAAGCCTGTACAGAATGAACAAAAATTATGTTGCAATGGTAGAAGCCGAAATTGAACGGATGTTGGAAGCAGGTATTATTTTTCTGGTAGAGACAAGTGAGTCGGTTTCACCCATTGTGATCTCCTTAAAAAGGAAGCAAACCAGATCCGCATTTCTGTGGATTTTTGATGTCTTAATGCAGTAATTATTAAAGACTTGTTTCCCATTCCATTTACGAACAACATCCTGGAGGAAGGAGCGGGCAATAAGATTTATTCATTTATGGATGGGTTTTCCAGATATAACCAGATATCCATTGTGGACAAAGACAAATTGAAAATGACCTTTGCAGTACAGGATGGTGTATATGCATACTATAGAATTCCCTTTGGCCTATCTAATGCACCAATGACCTTCTAGTACATCATCTTACACGTCTTTGACAAGATGTCCATGGGAAACTTTAAAGCATTCTTGGACGACTGGTTCATATTTAGCAGAGAGGACAAGCACATTGCAACCCTAGGAGAGTACATGGAACAGTATTGACGAGCTTGTTTGGCACTTAACCCAAAGAAGCGTCAGTTTATGGTGCCCCAAGGGAAGTTGCTCGGGCACAATATACCAGGAAGGACTAAAAATAAATCCTGATAAAGTGCAGGTGATAGTAGAGATGGAGGCTCCTACGGATGTGACTAGCGTCAAATCTTCCCTCAACCACGTTGGGTATTACTATTGGATCATAAGGAACAAGGGGAGGCCTTCCAGGAACTGAAATCAAGGTTACTGGATGCTCCTATTCTATCATTTCCTAATTGGGATAAAGAATTCCATGTGCATGTGGTCACGTCAAATTATGCCATCAGGGCCACCTTGGCTCAACAAGAAGCACACGGGCTGGTTCACCCAATATATCTCACAAGTAGGTTGTTGTTAAAAGATGAGAAGAATTACAACACCACACAACAAAAACCCCTTGGAATGGTTTATTTTGTCCAAAAATTCAAGCACTACTTTCTGGTGACGCAATTCACTTTTTATGTGGACCACCAGGCCCTCATGTACCTGGTCAATAAACCCATTATTCAGGGAAGGGTGACCCGATGGCTTCGCTTACTTTAAGAGTTCACATTCAAGATCATCATACAGCCAAGGTGTAGTCATCTAATCGCTGACCAACTATCATGTATTAAGTCTAGCGAGCCACCTATTGGAGTAAATGACAACTTCCTAGATGTGCATCTGTTTCATATTGTTGTACTCCCTGAGTGGTATACAAGTATAGGGGAGTATCAGTCTACAACCTAGTTTCCCCAGGACATGCCTCTAGGGGAACGAAGGAAGTTGGTCCTCAGGAGTAGGACTTTCCAACTAATAAGCGAATTGTTATATAAAATGGGTCAAGACCAAGTGTTGAGGCGAAGAATGATGGAGGAAGAAGTATCAAGTGTGCTTCACAAAGCCCACGAAGGACCACAAGAAGACATATGGGCCCCGATATGATAGCAAGGAAGGTACTCTTAGCCACTTTATGGTGGCCAACATTATACAATGATGCAAGAGAATGGGTGGTCGGATGTGATACTTGCCAACAAGCAAGAAAACCTCTAAAGTGGGACTTTATGCCCCTCAATCCCTACCAAGACCAAGAGATATTTGAAAGATGGGTACTAGAGTTTGTCAACCCTCTAAAGACCAGTCATGCCCGATAATTGTTGGTATATTATGGTTGCCACTGAATACTTAACAAAATGGGTCAAAGTACGTAGATTGCCAAATAAAGCACTGAGCACTACCAAATTCATTTACAAATAGATTATAATGAGGTATGGCATTCCAATTCAATTAACGAGTGACAGGAGTGGTCATTTTGTCAATCATGTCCTTAAGCTACTAATCATTGAATTCAAAATTTTCCATATGCTGTCGAGTCCATACTATCCTCGGGTGAACGGCTAGGCCCAAGCATCTAATAAAATTTTTGTGGGAGCAATCTATAAGTCGTGTTGGGTAGAAGGTGAAGAATGGGAGGAGAAATTGCCCTCGGAGTTGTGGGTCTAGCATACCTCCTACAAGGTGACCATGGGGCAAACACCTTTCTAGCTCATGCAAACAAGAAGCAGTGGTACCTGCAGAATTCATGGTTTCTAGCCTACAAATAGCTATTGATAACAAACTTGGTGACATGGAGAGTCTAAGGGAGAGATTTTATGCCTTGAACAAGTTGGACAAAAAAAGGGCGATGGTGTAGTGGACAACCAACGTGGCAGAGCAACGACGAAAGTGTTGGCATGATAAGCATCTTCGACGCATGAGGTTCCAACCCGGCCAGCTAGTTTTGAAATTTAATGGACGGAATAAGATTAAACTGGGAAAATTCAAAGTGAAGTGACTCAAACTGTATAAAATTCGAGAGGTTGGAGCTAATGAATCAATAAAGCTTTGGACACTCAACGGTTGAGAAGTCCCCGATGTTGTGAATGGTTCAAAACTAAAGGTCTACCATGAGTGACAGAAGAACCCTCTAAGGCTGGATAATCTAGATTTAGGTATAAATTAAAATCAAAAAAGAGAAGAAAAAAAATAAAAGTTCTAATTTTCTAGCTTGCAAAACAGAATAGAGAAATAAAATGGGGGACAAGTAGGATATTCATAAGGAAGACCATAAGAAATCTTCTAAATGTTAATTGACAACTCCATGAAAAGGATGAGGCCGTGGGCAGGACACTGTGGACAAGCAACTAAATACATAAGGGAAAAAAAAGAGGCCCACGAACATTCTAAGTGCCTTGAAAGGCAACCAAACAAGGCATAACCAATACAAAAGAAAGCTCTTCATGGGCAAAATAAAATATCCTAAAGATTAAAGCTAGGGACCCACAGACGATGCCAACTAGGCCCACAAAATAAAAAGAGAGCTTCTACGGATGAAACAGGAAAAACTCCCATAGAAAACATCAGCCTTGCAGACATCAATGAGACCCTACATATCAAAGCTACACTTCCACAGAAGATAAGTCCCTATGACATCAACTACCACTAAACCCTGCAGAAAGTACAAAGCAGTGAAAAAGGAACACGCGGGAAAGACAACGAAAAAGGAGCACATGGGAAAGACAACAAATGGAGGGAGGAAAAATATAGGCCGCAGTCATTGAAGAGACACGTGGGTAAACACTAAACTCCACAGAAAAGAACAAGTCTCCCGCAAAAGGGATATACAGACCAATGGACAGTTATTGAGGGTCATGCACAACACCTTGTCCACAAACAAGTATCGATGGTCGTGGAAGACATCGAATAAGGCCGCAGATGACATAAAGAAGCTTGTTCACAATACAAAAGAACCAATGAAAGGAAAATAACTTACCATGGAAACAAGGCAAGCTATTGAAACCAAACATAAAAAAACCTGGAGGGGCTGCTATGCACCCAAACTCATAATTAAGAAGAAAAGCCTCCATAGAAAAGATAAGAGCAATGATTGAAGGAGAGCGTCGATGCAAAGGCATTGCATTCAAGCAGTGAAGAGAGAAGGGTTGGAGGCCCATAGGGGTGTATAGCACCAAACAAGGTGATCGTGGCTTTCAGCCCTAACTATTTTCACATAATGGCAAACCACAAAACTGTTACAATATTCATTCAACAAGCAAAAGGAGGCCTTGGAAGGAGAGTTTTATCCTCAGGCGTTCGAGTTGCAAGCCAAATACAAGAAGCAACTTCCAGTAGCAAGAAGAAGGTTTGTTTGAAGATTCAACAAACTCCTCAAAAGGAAGAAATTACACATCTCGCAGTACAGTTTGTGGGGTTTAAACGGGCTTGAATGCCAACAATGGTGGCAAGAAACACCTAACACAGACATGGTAAAGAAGATATTGCAACAGGCATAGGTTCATTGGGCGATTTAGATGCTAGTGTTTTGTACTCGTGTTTTTTAACATATCCTTCGAGTGATGATTCAAGCATACAACAAATATACCAGAGTAGCTCATTTCAACATAGGAAGCATCCTATCACTATCTCTTTCAAAGCCACAAATTTCACAAGGGTTTTTGATATACAAAGGCAGGGAAGATGTAAAGTAGAAATAAACAATCAAAACCTCTCACAGCAACAGAAAGAGCATTGGATCAAGATGGTTGCTCGACAACTCACCCCTACCAAGTTTAACTCTATCGTAAAGGGCATAAGGAGTACAGGAATGAAATGTGAGTTTACCAGAGATGGGTCGTGGCAATGTATTCTTGACGTACTGACCAATCGGCTAATAGGAGCAATTTGGGCTTCGGATATTGCTCTGCTACAAATAGTTTTCATGAATGGCTTGGTTTATGACTAGGCATCCTTGTTGGCGGATAAAATACACAAGTTCATGACATTGCAGCATCGTACTTTTTATATGCCTTACCATGCCATCAGTTTGTTCTTGGAAGCTACACTTCACCAAATTCTTGCCAATGTGTTGGAGGTACCGCCCAAGGGCAAGTTGGCACCAAGGGAGCCTCTGATATTTTACTGGCAACATTTTGATACCGGCAGAACGACGGCTAGTCAGAAGAGGGTAAGTTAGAAGTTGGACACCCATCGCAACATGGATAGCAAAAGGGAGGATACCACAAAGAGTAGTGAGATTGCTTCACAGGGGGACAGTATTTCAATAGAGGAGGACAAGGACGATGAAATGGATGCAGTGTTGGCACCTCTATCATTTTTCACACCTCCTATGTTACCTGCTTCAGCACACTTAGTGCCTACCACTTCCACACCTTCCATTTCACCATTTGGCCAAATCAGAGCACCAATTGACATGACGCCACCATTGGTGTCAATGGCGAGGAATTCCTTAGTTCTCGAGACCGAAGTAGTGGTGACAACACAGATAGTCCCTACAAAGATATGGGAGACAGAGATGGGGCCAGAAATTATAGAAGTGACATCCTCGATGGAAGTCCTTGAGAAGGACAACAAAATAGTACCCTAGGAAGGTGACAGCCCCAGTTGTTCAGGATTAGGCCAATGCAATTGTGGTTGATATAGTCCCAACAGAAGGCGCAATAGATATGCATCAAGAAGGTGAGGCGATGGACATTCCAGAGATAAAAGGGAGTACATCACACTAGATCATGTTGGAAGTGATTCGTACAGAGGTCATGATAACTGTTGATACCACTTTATTGACCAAACCAGTGCATATGGTACCGCCAGAGGTAGTGGAAGTCTCACCTATGATGGACTGTGCCAACGAGTTTTTCCAACAACGACTTTGACTTACCCTGCAGAAGTAGGACCCTCCATTCAATCCCGGAGAAGGGAAGGATGTCTTAGCTAGAGTACCAATGATTGTAGCACTACGGGATATGGGGGTTACACGGTCTAAGGATGCACTAGGTGATGAGGTTGCATTGGATGTGAAATAGCTGCAATAGGAATGGAGGTAGTTGTTGCACTACAAGTTGGGCAGGAAGAAGAGGACAAGATAGACTATGGTTCAGATTCTGAGGGAACGATGACATACCTTAAGACTCTAGGCAAGGTGTTGGAGATGGGTCGTGTAATTGATCATAATGCAATTACCAAAATGAAGGAATTATAGCTACTGTTAGCCTATATATGGAGGAGATGCTTTAAATGCTTTCGATCCTGCTTTGAGGCAAGAGGGTGGCCATAAATGAGACGTCGTAAATGATGGAAGACTAGGCCATGGAACCGAAGTCGGGACTGACCAAAAACACTATGGAGAGGCTTGCCTAAGAGATAGTAGAGGCGTATAAAGGCGTTTACTATTCTCAGCAATGTGTTGAAGCCTATAGAGTGACGGCTAAGAGGTCTAGAGAGGTAGAGGCAAAGTCTTGAGAGAAGTTAGCTAATTAGTTTGCTAAACAGTAGGTAAATTTGATAGCAGAGTGAGCAACACTGTTACAGGATAAGGAAAGGGTTGAAAAGCAGTTAGAGGAGGCCAGTCGACGAGTAGGGTGGCCTATTCACAGAAGGAAGCACAAGCTATGGAGGCAGCACTTTTGCTGAAGGAAGTTGTGGAGGTCAATTCGAGGGCACAAAAAGATTTATGCATTTACAGGGACCAAGACTACAAGCTACATCAGATACTGAACACTCCAGATATGCACCCTACTCCCTCTTAGTCTATTTTTTTTTGGTGTACTTAGTAGTTGTCTCCAATTTTGTAAGTTGTTCAGAGACAACCTTTTTTTTTGGGGGGGATGATATTGTCGGGAAATTAGGTAGTTAGACAATTGGTCTACCCAAGGGATGTTTACCATACAAAGTAAAAGGATACTTATCGCATGTAGTATAGCAAGATATAACATAGGACAAATACTTTATTCATATACGCAATATGTACTCCAATGCTTACAATATGATTATGCTCATTACAATGATGATGATTACAATGATGGTTATCCAAAGTCCCTTCCGACCGGTGTACATATACTTTCCCGAAAGGGTGACTCAACTGTCACGCGCCCATTTGGATACAATTCTACCTGTCAGCTACAATATAGAATTTACTGACAACATCATCCCCCCAAAAAGAAAAGTCGTCTCCAGACAACAATTACAAAATTACCAAGACAGATTAACAAAATGGAATACATTAACTGACTAACTATAACAAGATAGATCTTTTTCCATCACACCACTTTCACATTCGTCCCGTGCCTACACTAAACTGGTCTCCAAAATACGTTGCATCTATAGCCTCTGCTAACAAAATACTATCTCCCTAGCCAAGATAACCTTGATAGCCACTCATGCCGCCTTCTCTACTTCCAACTCCTAGGTACACTGAGCCAAGTGTCGCTCTTCTGCCTTCAACTAGATGATCAGCTCGTCCTGAGCTCTTTATGAATCCACCAAGATAGACTCAAGTCTAATCAACACCTACTCCGAGTGCCTCAAAGCGTAGCATCCTTCTCGAAAGGCTTGCTCCAGTGCTCTCTCCACCTCTAGCAGACAAACACTCCATACCTGCAGCAGCTCCAAGTCTCATCAACTGGTCACACTTCCCACGACTGGTAACTAAATTAACTGAGGGTCTAGGGTGAATTTCTTCTGATCCCATACTCTTTTTTCCAACCACTTATATTTTCTTCACTACCTGTTTATGTCTTTCCCTTCGGCACCATACTTTATTCATTATGAACATTTTTTATTAGTCGTCTTTTTTTTTTAGAACCTCCACGGGTGTCTCCTATTCGGTCGTATGGTGTACGACACTTCATTGCTTCCGATACAGATGATGCTTCTTCTTCTTATACCGCAGCTTTAATTCATGCGATATGCTGCCACACGATGGATTGCTTCTACCATAGCCATATGGCAATTGTCTCGCTTCCAATTGACCGTATGGTGCCTTTCTAGGAGGTTGTACAAAATGTCATACAGTGTCGTATGCTGCACCTATTCAACCTTCTCTTGCCGCATGATGACCTTGCCTGTCTATACGATGAATTTCTTCTCCCTCTATCCATATGGCTTTGCTGTCTGTACGACTTTGCTCTTCAAGTACTGTCATACAGTCCTTACATAAGCCTCCTGTTCTTCAACCGTACGTCATACGGTAATGTCATTGCTATATGGGCGCTTTCCAAATGTCATACAATGTTTTCCTTGTGCTCTCTGCTTGCCTAGAGGCCGTACGATGCAATGTTTAGACGATGTCTTACCTTTATAGTTGCTTTTTGTACGGTCATACGGTATTTATTGTTTCCCAAGTTTGTACGTCTTTATGGTTACTTCTCCTATGGATGTCATATGATGCATGTGTCCGTACGGTACGGTTTTTAACAATATTTTGTGTTTGTAATTGCCCACCATATGGTGGTTTTATAGGATGTTAAATGCTGATACACGCTATTAGTCCTTATTTGCTGCACATACGATCGTACAACAGCATTTCTTCTGTCTGTGGTGGTCGTACGGCTGTAATAACTCTCTTTTTCCTTGGTTTGTTCTAGGTCGTACGGTGACTAATATTAGACTGTCAATGACTGTACTATGTTTTTCTCATTGCTTTATGCGTGTTCCTTTTTTGTATTCTTGCTTCTGCCAACTATGAAAATTTTAATTTCTTTTTATTATTTACACATATTTACACATATACACCAATACTTGTTATTCTACTGCCTCTCGGTTGTAGGTCCTTGGGGAGCTTACTTCTTTCATGATAGATTTTCAGCTTCGACCCATTTACTACGTCGGGCACTTTCTTTCCATCTAGCATCCACAATTTGATTGCCCCATTATCACCAACTTCTTGTATTTGTATAGTCCAACCCATTTAACTATGAACTTTCCTGGCCTAATCTAATTCTGCCTATTATACTTCAGAACTAACTGGCCTGGTTGAAACTTATTCAATTTTAAATGCTTATCATGCCATGCCTTCTATATATTTTGTGTAACTTTTGTGGCCCATCGTGCTTGCAGTCGTCACTCATCCAATTTATTTAAGTTGTACAATCTCTCCCTTAAGCTTTCTATATCTCCAAGCTTGTTTTCGATCGCAACCCTCGAACTTGGTACCATGAATTCCATTAGCTGCCACTCTTTGCCGTCAATAACTATATTCTTGATTTTAGAAACTTCACTCTATATTGCTGAAGTTTTTATTAAGCCCTTCCTCTTTGTTTCCTTTGCAACCCGTACGATGTGTTTTCCTTGCTACCGACACCTTTCTATCCGTGGTGCAGTGTAACCTTTTCTTTCTGCGCGGTTCGTTCACCATGTACCATACGGTGGAATCTTTCCTTTTGTTGGGTTTGTACGGTATGTTCTTCCCTTCAGCTTCAGCTGTAACTGTCTTTCCTTCTTCCACTTCCCTGTATTCCTTCGGACATTCATTTTCCTCTCCTTTCTCACCTTCGTCGACCCTTAACATATTACAGCTCAGAACAAGCTCGTAATGCGCCATCTGCTAGTGGAATAGGCCATTCACCAAGTCTAGGTCATCATCATTCGACCCTCCTAATCTAAATACTCCTTCGTCCGATTCCATTCTCTTCTTTCCTTCATTGTCACCTTCACGTTCGAAATCTGACGACACCGCCTCCTCACCTACCACCTATGTGTGCAGGTCAATTACAAATCTTCTACCTCCACGTTGCATGGATAGGGTATTTCGTTTCCAGTCATGTTTCACTTTTGCTTGTACCAACCAACCCCGTCCAAGGATAGTGTCATACCATTTTCTTTTCAGTGGAATGACCACAAAATCTAATAAAAATGGTTGCGTTCCAATAGTTACTGGCTACGCCATTAGGGTTCCCAACGGTTTGATTTCGTGCTGCTCCGCAATGAGTAACTGGAATTTAGGTAGCCACAATGTAGGTTGTCCCAACTTTTTCCATATATCCTCTGGTAACACGTTCATGCCTGACCCTTCGTCTGCAATTGTTTGTAAGTACTATTCCCAGGGTACCCATCCCAACTACTGTCAGATGCCTTAGCGTCGTGAGTGCCAGTAGCATTGGGTCTACTACAATCGTTCCACTACCGTCCTTTCCTCTTTCCTTCCTTGCTTTCGGAAGTGGTGTCATATTCAAAACCGTCGTCCGTAACTAAGGCATCGTAAGGTGGTCATTTAATTTTATTGGGACTTCTATTTGCATTACCTACCTTATCATGTTTTATTCAACTAGGTTTCTCTTTGAGGTATCGACCATGTCTTTTGCTTGCAACTTCCCTGTTTCTATCCGTTTTTCCAACTCCATTCGTGTTTGCTGCAACCTCTTCTTTTCTTCCTCTACATCAAGGTACTTTGCCTTCTTAGCTTGCTCACGTGTAATGGTTAGTATCTTCTCATTACATGCTTCAATGCTTAACAAATTTACCCCCTACTTCGGGCATTTTGAATCTTCGTGGTCTCTTGGACCACACCATCTACATAATAGCTACGACATCTCCTTTGTGGTACAATATCTGGCGAACTGGCCCCAAAGTTTGCATGCATGGCACTATATCATTGGTTGTCCATTCACGTCGTATTGTATCCAACTCCGGCCTCCATTGTTATTATTATTACCCTTCCACATCGATTATTGTTGCGATAACCTCCCAAGGTTGCATCCTTGTTTGTGTTTGTTCCGGCGAACGCTTCCTACGTCAATATCACTTGTTGGTGTCCTTTTGACTTCATATTAAATGAGCACTCCTTTATGGAATGTCCTACAACCTAGCAGATATCACAAAACTATTTTTTCGAGCATGAGCCCTTTGTGTGGCCTTCCTCTTCACAGTTCGTACACCACAATTCTCTCTTCACCGAGTTAAGATTCTTTTTCAAAATTTTAAATTCTTTCATCATTCGTAGCATATCCTTTTGTAACACTTGAACTTTCTTGCTTGACTCTTCATCACTATTGCTACTTTCGGACGATGAGTCATCTAAATCTGATGATTTGTGCTTCTTCTTGCTTGTTTTATGTTCGCTCTCCAAATCCATCGCCCAATTATACGCATCTGTGTATGATGCTGGAGGTACAATCTTCATTTTCTTCTTCAAAGCCGATCGTAGCCCCTCGTCAAACCATCATTTCTTCAATCTGTCAGCCGTTTGACTCTCCATCTTCCCCACCAGCTCTTTCAGCTGTCTTGCATAAGCATGGATCATTTTGTTCTTTCCTTGCTTTGTGTTATGTATTTCTTCTATAATTTCATTATAGTCCCGTAGTAGTCGAAACTCTACTATGAACTCCTTTCTAATGTCTGCCCATGTAGTCAATTTCTGAGAGTCGGCATCTGCATACCAATCAATTGCCACACCCCATAGGGTCGCTGGAAACTGCCAGACCCAATCATTCTCGTTTGTTACACCATTTGTTGTCCATATTGTTTCACACGTCTTGCAGTGTCTGATCAAATCTACCATTCCACCACCATTAAACTTCAGCAATTTCTTCTTTGGTCTTGCCATTGCTACTTTCTTTTGATTTTGTGGTACTTGTTGTGTACCCGCGTTGTTTTGCACAACCGCGCTACTTCGGACAACTACCCTGCTTCCTACAACCACGTTACCTAGTGAGAGAAGATCTTCCTCAAGCAAAGTTGTTCGATTCTCTGCCTGTATCCATCCGTCAGGTGTATCGGGAATGAAGAGTTCACTCCACACTCGTACTCCTTTAGCACTTCGAGCCGTGCGAGTTACTTCCCTTCCGTTCGGATTCTCTACCCTTGGCGTATACAAGTTAAGGAACTCCTCTCTTGTCTCTTGCACCAAATTCAATCGGTGTCAAGTCTCTTCTAGCAATTCCTCAGCACTCCTCGGTCTGCTAGGTAAATGCACTCCCTCCATTTGTGCTCCTTCACCCCCTTGGTGTCTGTCGACAATCTGTTGAAGCTTTTGTTTGCACTCTGCCTATTGTGCTAAAATTAAAAGTTCTTGTGTTGTACGTATTTCATCCTTATCTTTTATCTTATTCCTATCCTTGTTAAGCATATTCGGCATTAATCTTCATAACATTTCCTTCGTTCCAGGTTCGACTAGCAACGGCGCCAAATGTTTACCGTACAGGGTAAAAGGATACTTATCACATGTAGCATAGCAAGATATAACACTAAACAAATACTTTATTCATTTACGCAATATGCACTCCAATGCTTACAATATGATTATGCTCAAATGATGATGATTACAATGATTACAATGATTATGATCCAAAGTCCCTTTTGGACAATGTACATATACTTTCTTGAAGGGGTTACTCAACTGTCATGTGCCCGTTTGGATACAATTCTACCCGTTGGTTACAATATAGAATTTACCGACAGCAAGGGAGTTACATAGATACGGCTGTTCACCTCGCATCCCCTCGAACACTATATTATGCATTCTTCCTTTGATCGGGACATAGTTGTACAAAATACACTTGTGTATGGTAACCAATCAATAAATATAATGCTATTGTATTCTCTTTACATTCTGTCTTAAATACTTTACTTCCTGTATGCAAATAACCTCTATTACCCCACGAGGGTAAACATTAGTTCACCATGATTTGGTCACCCACAACCATGGGCTTATCCATTCTTATAGGGAGTTCACAGAGAAACTTATTGCTAGATTTGACTGTAAGGATGTGAAGCTATATTACAGAGACCTTGCTTTGATGAGATAGATTGGACACGTTGAGACTTACATTAATGTGTTCTAACAAATTCTTGTCATTGTTCCAAAGATGCCTTCCCAATGTGTACTGATGCTTTTCATTGAGGGGTTGCATGAGTGATTGAGAGGTTTGGACAATGGCTTTAAGCGTACGAGCCTAGAGGAAGCTATCCAGACTACACTTGAGCTTGACACTTCGCCAGCACCTCTTCTTATCACCAGGATAAGAAGTTTTCTAGACACTCCAAGGCTTTTTAGAAGGGCTCTACACAACGCCACCACCTCTTAGAATGGACTAGGAGACACAATGAATTCAAGAAGTTTTGTTTCTCCTATGAGGAGCTGTGGAAGCCTGGACACAATTGCCTTGGGAAAGATGAGGCTCGATATGGATGATGAGTAGTTACAAGATTCAAGTCCTTAGGATAGCAGTGTTGAGGGTGAGTAGGAGACAGAGCAAGTAGGGCTTGGAGAACAATGATATTGTGACTACAATCTAGGGTACCATTACCAATATTTCAGGAGTTCCCAAGATCCACCCCTTTTAACTAAAGAAAGTGATCAAGGGATAGTGTGGGACATGTTTTGTGGCTAGTGGAGCTACACATAATTTTATAGCTAAGCGGTTGGTTGCTAAATGCAGAGTTTAGACAGAGGATTCCGCAAGATTTAGTGTGGCAATGGAAGATGGATTCAATTTGTGAAGCATTAGGAGAGTTCCCTAATTGAGCATATAGTTGGGTGATTACAAATTGACAAATGATTTTTATGTTGTGGGACTAGGAGAGATTGATACAATTTTGCGCAATTCGGTGGCTAAAGTCCCTTAGGAGATATCTAAATGATTTCAGGAGGATGTGATTGGAATTCATGGCTAGTGGTAGGAAGGTTGAGCTTAAGGAACTTTTTAATGGAGGACGATGGTGGTTTCAGCTTGTACGATGCAGTCCACATTCAAGCATGGAGATGTTGCTTGGGAAACACAGTGTTTCATTTTGTCCAAGTCACCTTCTTCACAAGATGATTGGTCATTTCACGTAGATGTTCAAAGGATAGATAAGCAAAGCCATATTTTTTGTGAGATTCTTCCTAGGGTACCATCTAATCGTGGTTTTGAGCACTTGATTGAGCTTGAGGAGGGTGTTAAGCTCATGATTACCACTCCCTATCGCCATCCAATTGAAATTCAAGGATAATATAAAGAAGACCATCTGTGACTTACTAGCTATAGGGCACATCATACCTAATTCTAGTCGCCTTTCTTCTTTTGTGGTGTTGTGAAGAACGATGGCACTATGAACATGTGCATTGACTATTGTACACTAAATAACAAAACAATTAAGAACAAGGTATCCTAATTCAAGCATAGATGATCTATTAGATGAGCTCCATGGTGCAGTATCCTTTTTGAAGTATAATGTCCATTCAGGGTACCATAAGATCTAGGTCGGTGATGAGGACATACATAAGACAACATTTAGATGTTATTACAAGTATTATGAGTTCCTGGTAATGTTATTTGGCCTAATAACGCACTTGCAACCTTCAAGTCGTGCATGAATCACATTCAATAAGGATTTGTGTAAGTTTGTAATTATGATCTTTAACGACATATTGATATACAACAGTTTTTAGGAGGAACACGTGAGACATTCGGATGAGGTACATGGTATTATGAAGGCTCAATCTTTGTTAGTCAAGATATCCAAATGCAAATTTGGACTTACAGAGATCTTATACCTAGGGCAAGTAATTAGTAAGGCCGAAGTTAAGGTGCATGACACGAAAATTCAGACAATTCATGATTGGCCACCACCTAGGAACAATTCAGAGTTGTGTGGTTCTCTAGGCTTATGTGAATACTGTAGGAGGTTCATGAAGGGTTGTTCACAACTTACAGCTCCTTTGATAGATCTCACATGAAAGGGTACTTTCAAATAAACAAATGAGGCACAGGTTGTCTTTGACACTTAAGCTGGTTATGAGCAGCTGTCTAGTTTTGGCTCTTCCAAATTTCTCCCAGCCCTTTCTGTTGGAGTGTGCTGCATCAGGAGAGGGTATTAGAGCAATTCTTCTATTGAATCGTCATCCTATTGCCTAAGAGTGTAGAAAGATGAGAGATAATGAGAGACTCCATTCCACTTATGACAAGGACATGTTCTCCATCATGCATGTGTTGACGCAGTTCTGTCAGTACTTGATAGGTGCAAAGTTTTTGGTGAGGACCAACTGCAGAATTTGAAATACTCCTTGGAATAGAAAGAACTAAATGAGCATTAGAGAAAATGGGTCAACAAGATACAAGCATATATTTTGACATCAAGTATATCAAAGGGAAAAGGAATGTTGTTGTTGACGCACTTTCAAGGTCGTCTACAGCTCCAACTTATCCAAAAGTGAGATTCAGCAGATTAGAAGTCTCAACTATTAGTTGAGTATTCCAAGAATTAGTTTGCATGCAAGATTATGGATAGTTTAGTGCAGGATGATAGCTATACAGTGTCCAATGATATCATTTACTATAAGAGGAGAATTTACCTGGTTCCTAGATCAAAACTTAAGGAGCAGATTCTATGCACCATCCACAATACACCACTTGCAGGACATCAAGAGTACTTCAACATATACATACAGATCAGATAGAGGTTTTCATGGATGGGGCTCAAGGAAGATGATTTTCATCATGTACATGAGTGTGACTTATGAGCAAAAAAATTTGGAGCAAACTTTCCCCAGCAGCTCTTCCGCAACCATTGCTCATTCTAGAAAAGCGTAAAACCCCAACCGATTATAACTCTGACAAACACCAAATCCTATTACAATTCAGCTATTTGACATTTCATCAAACACTTGGGAGGCAAACTCTGATGATTATTAATTTGCAACTTCCTTAATTTGAATACCACTGTTGTAAAATTGAATTATAGAGGCAATAGACGCTAACCAATAATGCCAAACACTATTTGAGAGATGGCAGCCACTGGAAATAGTTGCAGCAGTTGTAATAGGAAGCAAGCAACTAGTTTGCAGATTTAGCAAACGCCACAGCAGGTAGTATGGCTGCCCAGGCATTGGTAGGTTGTAGTCAAATCTCTAGACAATGACGCCCAACAGTAGTGAAACTAACTCCACCAAATAGGGATTTCTCACAAACCAAAATCAGCAAATACTAGATGTGCAGGGAACAGACAATATCACCCTCCATGCAAATTAAGAATTCACTTCTCACAGTCAGAATATAATGCCCAGATGTGCAGAAATAAATAATGCACAAAAGCACAATATTGTCATTTAAAATTACACACCCAGAAAAAAGATTTTATGGCATTAAGATTCAGAAATGATGCCATTCTAGAATGCAGTTTGAACAACCCAAATAAAAGAGATAAACCCTGTCAATTGGCAGATATAAATGGCACTCCAAAGAGGGCCCATGAACATCCACTTCTCCACAATAATTCACTCACCCAGTCACAGAAAATACAGTAGGAATGATGCTCGATTTTCAGAATCCCAATACCAAATTCTTTAGCAACAGTTTGCTTCTCAGCTACAGGAAATACAGTGCTAGAAGCCACCATGAAAATCTAAAAATTCACAAGAAACCAATCTCCACTATACTTCAGCAATGGAAAAAAAACCTCAGATTAAACCCATATACTTCAACAAGAGCACAAACTTCAAACTCTGAAATGTTACAAAGACAACAAGAGCAAAAGAAGATAATCAAATAATCGGATGCCTTTCCTTTCACAATGAGCCCATATTTATAATCTCCAAAAACCACTTGTTTCCCAAACAAAACTCCACTCAAGAAACTTCACCAACACAACATTAATTAGAAGCTTCAATTAGATTCTTCTAATGAATAGTAATTCCTTGCCCCTTTGTATTTAATACTTGGCTTGGCTTATAACTAATTAAATAAATGGCCCCTTCCAATGATGAATCAACCCTCAACTTAAGTGAAATTATAAAATTAAGTTATAACTTTATAATAAGCCATTTACTGATTTATTAATAATTTGGCCACTAAAAATATAATAACTCCCAAAATACTCATCATTTAAATATGCCATCTGAAATAGAAGTCACATTATTTATCCATGTAACCAAATGCACTTTTTGAAAATAGAAAGGGTCCATCTCAATCAACACCAAACTTACCATAAATAGCAAGTACACAAAACTAAGCCCAAGCAAAGTCCAATCTGAGCCAAAGGAAGCCCAACCTATAATTTATTGAATTGTGGAGAAGACAAGACCCTCCCAAGTGAAGTCACTGCCTCAAAAGACCCTCTATCCACAATAATTAGCCTACAAGAATCATAATAATAAGCTAATCTCTCAAACTTTAATGCTAGCAAAAACAGGGACATTATAAAAAGAATTGAGAAGGTATATCTATGGGATTTTTGTACAGGTCTTCTAAGAGTCTAGGGGAAGGATTGTATATATGTGGTTGTGGATAGATTGACGAAGTATGTACATTTCTTCCTTATCACAACCGACTCCACAATATCTCATGTGGCAAAGATATTTTATTGTGAGGTGTACAAACTAGACAGGCTCCTCAAGATCATTGTCAATGACCGAGATAGTAGATTCATAAATATTTTTTCACATGAGTAAAATTGGTTAGCTAGTAAAGAATTGACCCCTAGTACCAGTTAGCACCCTCAAACCGATGGATGGACAAAGGTAGTTAATAAATGGATTGAAGGTTATTTGCAGAATTATATCTCGGCACAACAAAAAGTATGGGTGTGTTGGTTGTATTTGGGTGAGCATTGTTATAATACTACACACCATATGTCCATTGGCATGACTCCCTTTCGCTCTTTTTATGGTTTTGATGCACTATCATTTGTAGACTTGGCATTCAGTGACAAGAGACCACCTAGAGCTCGTGACTTGTTACAGGATTGTTAGGATATCCTTGAGGTATTTAAGGATTATATTCAGAATGCATATAATCAATAAAAGACATATGGGGATCGGCATCAAACAAAGAGGTCATTTGAGGTTGGATGCATGTTCTTCTTGCACCTTCATCCCTACAAACAAAGTACACTTAAAAGGACTGTGGTTAGAAATCTCGAGCAAAGGTTTTATGGGCCATATAAATTATTTAGGAGGATTGGAGAGGTGGCATACGAACTTCAGTTACCTTCTGAGAGAAGGATACATAATGCACTTCAGGTGTCATACTTTAAGAAGAAATTGGGCAACATATTATATCTTCAACTCTCCAATACTAGGGTGAAGACACAATATACATGCCTTTCCTTTCGTCTAAATTTCTAAGGCATAATTATTCATTATTGCATTGGCCCATTATTTGAAAACGACTAACTTTCATCAGTCCTAAGGAAATGGGTCCATGGCCTAATTATAACTTATTATAATATAAAGACATTATAACAATTCACTTTATTATTATTTATTTAAATCTAACTTAGGAAATATTTAAATATTTCCCAATTTATTCGTAAACTGCTCATCTAGACTCAAATTTGAAATATGACTGAAGTCACCTAATTATGGATAATGCTTGCATCCTGCAGGCCAACCAATATTCCTCCCTAAAAAAATAAGGATGCTCCCTAAAATGTCAAAATTGCTCACCAAAGGACCTCCAGGTTCATTTTGGGGACTTTGGTGGCAATTCTGACTTTTTAGGGAGCATCCTTAGTTTTTAGGGAGAACTATTGGTTGGCCTGCAGGATGCAACCATCATAAATGATTAGGTGGCTTCAGTCATATTTCAAATTTGAGTCTAGATGAGCATTTTACGAATAAATTGGGAAATATTTAAATATTTCCTAAATTGGATTTAAATAAATAATAATAAAGTGAATTGTTATAATCACATTATATTATAATAAGTAATAATTAGGCCATGGACCCATTTCCTTAGGAGTGATGAATGTTAGTTGTTTTCAAATAATGGGCCAATGTAATAATGAATAATTATGCCTTAGAAATTTGGAGGAAGGGAAAGGCATATATTTTGTTAAAACTCATTAAAAATACAGTAAGAAGCCCTAAGCCATTCGAACTAAATGGAGAGAAGGATAAAAAGTTGGGGGTTTCATTTTATCCATCCAAATTTCATTATACATCATTGCAGATTGAGGTTGAAGTTCTGATTATAGGGTTTGCAGCAGATTTTCTCTTCAAGAACAAAAACTCTTGAGGATACCAACTTGGATGTACCCCCAGCTTGCATGTAGATTGTGTTTTTTCATTGCTACATCAGCTGGAAAGAGCAATTTGGACATCGATTTTTGTGAGGTAATTGTGTTGATTCAGAAAAGATGCAGGATTCCATTTCAGAATATCAGATCAGACCTGTGGAAGCAAATCAGACTTATTCAGCTGCCCAGATCAGGGCTGTACCGCCTCCAGCATACTCCCACGTCCACCCCACCTAGGGTTTTCTATGCAGAATTTAGTCAGAGCAATCAAGGCAATCATTGTTGCAGACTTTCTCAGTGGGATGGCTAGTAATAATCAGATGTCAGTGTGGATTTCTCACATCTTGCTACTTTATTTCTCCATACTGGTCGTACAGCGTAATATGGCTATGTTTCTCCAGATTTGAATTCAATAATTGAAATCAGAATTGATATTAACTTCATCTGCTATTTGTTTCTCAGTTTCAATTGTAATTTGGCAATTTCCTATTTTGCAATTCATCAAAAAGAATTAAAAATAGACAAAAGAAACTAGAAAACAACAGAAAGATCACAAATTGCAAAAAGTCCAAAAAAAATAGATTACCTGTTTGAAATGCTGGTCAAAGGAAGAATTCAGACAAATCATCAAAAATTGCCTTGGCATCCTATTTGGGATCTTTCCCACAAGAAGAAACTCAATATTACAAACTTTTTTCCTACTACGAAAACTACATGGGCCTTGTGTGTTAGGGTAGCTTCTAAACAAAGTCGTTATGCTCCACATAGGCTATCCCGGTGTAGCCTTTTGACCTATTATACTCCCTAACTAGCATCATATCTCATAATGAGCAAGGATGGCTCAGACAAGCCCTCCATTTCAAACACAGACAAGAACATTCGATGAAATTTTCTTCCATTCTTTACAAGAACATGTTTATCACACTATTAGTCACCCTTCATTGCTATTTGTGCTTTTTCCATGTCATATATAGTTTTATTATTTTAAATCTAGGGTTCTCTCTTCCTCAAACTTCCTATTATCAACTTTGTAATCTTTGGTCACATTGGCCTAGTTTTTGCCATCTTTGGACATTAATGTAATTAATTACATTCATTTTTTCTCATAGTTACCTTGTTTTTATGAGAAGTAACACTGTGCAATATCCCCATCATTAAATAAAAATAAAATAATAACTTTTAGTTGGGGTCCCGATTGATTGATTTATGTATATCTCAAGCCCATCTTTAATTTTCCATAGGCAAAGGTGTTCGTCATGTCATGAGTTGACACATTTCTCCCTTGGGACTTTTCCTCCATCGGCATATATATATGTACATTGGGTTAGCTGTTGTAGGTATGCGACTTGGTTTATTTTATCATATCTTCAAATTCTGTGTAATTTTTCTATTGTTCACCATTTCGGAAGTGAAGGACCTTCCCTACTTGGCTATTCAGTTTTGGTGGCATTCAACCCTCACCCTATTCTGTTTTTGTATTACTTTTCTCTGATCTAGAAAATTCTAGCCCCACCTTTATCTACAAATATAATTGTTTCTAGAACAAGTACAACTCGTAGGTATTCAATATTCATTATGTGCATTGTGGCAAATTCTCTATGTCTTGAGCATAGCTATGATTGTTAAACATTTGTAATTTCACGGTCCATACACTTCCCAATTCTCTTTGTCCATCGTTATCTGTACGTCATCCTGTCATCCATACATTGTCCTGTCATCCGGTCAGCTAGACGCCATCCTGCTAGTAGTATGTCATCTTGCCAGTCGTACGCCATCTTGCCAACCTATACATCCATTCTAGCTATGCACAGTACAATCTCATAGCCTTGTCCTACGGAAAAACCTTTATGCCTTCTGCTTATTGATGAGTTAAGTACCATTGGGAACATTACAGTGGTATCAGAGCCAGTGATTCTGCGAGCCTATGGAAGTGAATGCAAGTGTATACGCAAAGAAGAAGACGAGATCACTTCGCTGGTAAAATGGGGATCCAAAGGATCCTACAGCAAAAGTCATGAATCTTCTAAGAGAGCTCACCAAAAACCAAATTTAGATCAACAAAACCCAATGGCTTATGCAAGAAACATTACAAAAATTAACTGAGGGAAAACCAATTGGAGAAAAAAATGGGCATAGCAACAACTCTGTTATGGGAAGGACAAACCATAAACTCTCGACCTTGGTACCAATCTTCCCTCCAAGGACAAAAGCACTATGCAACGAACGAGAGCACACCTTCCAAGAAATGCAAGAAAAACTTTGAGAAGATTAGAGGAACATGAATATGGAAGGCGATATATCCTACAAAGAATATGTTGATCTAAGAATGAGATATTCATGCGGGGGAAATACTAGTTAATTTAATGATGACCGTAGGAGAAACATCGGAAAAGTGGACTTAGCAGCATTTGATGGATCTGGAGCAATTACCGTAAAAGCATGGGTTCTAAAGGTGAACACTTATTTTCAGCTCAACTCAATGCCCAAAGAAGCAATCAAGTTCACCGCACTCCATTTGGAAGGAGTGGCGCATGAATGTTAACATCACCGACAGATCGCTCTCGACCACAACCAAGTGACCTCTTATACCGAGTTCACCAAGAGACTCATCAACCGTTTTGACAGGAAGGACCTTGAACTAAACTTCAAAGATCTAGCACAGCTAAGTCCAACAAGTACTGTAGACAATTACATCACAAAGTTCCAAAGGCTATTAGTTTTGGTCAGGGACATCTCCAAGAGACGTTGGATTGTGTTATTCATGGATGGGCTAAGGGAACCTTTGAGAGGTTGATCAAAGGGTTCAACACGTGCACACTCAATGAAGCTATTAAAATGGTGCGTGACATGGTTGAATCTCTTCCAAAACCTGCATAGCTACTCCAATACCTCCCCCACAGGAAGACAAAGACAAGGATCCAATTCTAAAAAAGCCTCCGCTGGATGAAGACTATCAGCAAGAGCTTTGGAGGAGAAAGCTTTGTTTCGCTTGGAAGGAGCCTTGGGGACTGGGCCACCATTGTCTTGGGAAGAGGGAGTTCATTACATTGAGGTGTTTCCTGATGATGATGAAGGTCAAGTATCCAAAATGCCTAGTGAAGAAACTAATAAATGCACTCATACAAAAAGGGGGTTCCATTGCTATCCTCACTAAAATGGTTGGAAGTAGTATCTTCTGGGTCCATGGCACACTTCATAGAAAACAAGTCACAGTCATGATTGATAGTGGCACCACACCCAATTTCATAAATTTATAAGTGGTTGCTAATAAGGATTTGAGGTTAAGGTTACGGGAGAAACTTTGTTACCTTGCACTTGTGTGATTCCACAGCTCAACATTACCATGGGAAACTATACCCTGACAAATGACTTCTTTATCATAGATTTGGTTGACATGGATATCATATTGGGTATCCAATGGATGGAGACCATTCATTAGTATACCCAAAGCTTCAAGAGCATGAACTTTTCATTTGAGACAGATGGCAAGAAGATGTTGCTAAGAGGAATGTCAAATAAAGGATTGGGGGAAGTCACAATCAAGAAGATCCAAGCAATTTTTAAACAAAATATGATCACAACATCTAACTTCAATAGTATGGAGGCAAGTAAAAACATGACATTCAATGCTATACCCCATTCTTTGAATGATTGGCGAGCTCATTTGTTGGTCGAGTACTCCAAAAACACTTTTGCATGTTAGTTGATGGATGGCTATATACAGGATGATAGATACAAGGTGAACAATGATATCATTTACTATGGTGATAAAATCTACTTGGTGCCTAAACCTAAATTGAAGAAGTTGATCACAGGAGATCTTCAACAATTGGATTTGCAATTGCTTGAGGGCAACAAATTTTTGGGATGGGAGGATTGTAATATCCCTGTCATTAATAATAATTTTATTTGGGGTCTCAACTGATTTATGTAAATCTCAGGCCCATCTTTAATTTTCTATAGGCATAGGTGTTTGTTGTGTCATGAGCCAACACATTGTTTCTCGCTTGAGAATTTTCCTCCCACAGGGTATATATGTTCATAGAGTTAGTTGTTCTAGGTATGTGACTTGGTTTATTTTATTATGTCTGTGAATTTTGTGGAGTTCTACTATTATTCGCCATTTCAAAAGTGAAAGACCTTCCCTACTTGGCTATTCAATTTTGGTGGGATTCAACCCTAACCCTATTTCGTTCCTACATTACTTTACTTGGATCTAGCAAATTCGAGCACCATCTTTATTTGCAAATATAATTGTTTCTAGGACAAGTACAACTCGTTGGTTTTCAACATTCATTCTATGCATTTGGAGGATTCTTTATATCTTCAGTATATTTGTGATTATCAAACATTTGTATTTCACAGTCCATACCCTTCCCAGTTCTCTTCGTACATCGCCATCCTGACATCTATACGCCATCCTTCCATCCTATCGTCCATATGCCATCCTGCCATCCATATGCCATCTTGCCATTTGTAGGCCATCCTACCAATGCTACGCCATCCGATCAGCCGTACATCATCTTGTCAACTTGTACAAACATTTTGTCCATGCATAGTACAGCCATTTAGCCCTTCCCTATGCAATAACCTTTATGCCTTTTTCTTTTTTGCAAGTTGAGTACCATTGGGAACTTTACACATTGCTATTAACAATATGGTGCAACTAATATGTAGGAAACATTTTGAAATGAAATGAAGAAAAAAAGGGACAACATTTCACATTTAATTTCATTTATAAAATTGCATTTAACATAATATCTTACTTTCTCTTTTCATCACATATTTTTTTGATAGAACTAACATTGTTACCTATAATATATTGTAGCTGATATATAGAAAAAAAATTGAAATGAAAAGAATAATTAAGGAGACTGCAATATTTCACATGTAATTTCATTTATGATTTTTTCCATTTTATAATATAATCCATAGTTTGCAGTCTCACACTTAGAGAGTACTCAACAAACCCAAAATTTTCAACTCAGCAAAAACTCGGAGAAAACTCAATGAAAACTTCACTTAGAAATAAATAAAACTTACTATCTCTTAAAGAAACATATTTGTTTTGTAAAATTCGATTACAAAATGTATTAAATTACAAATTGACATCTTGAAAGAGAAAATGTATAGTTTTAAAGCAAAAACAGCACGTGAAAAAACACATTAACCAGCATTTTAACTGCATCAACATTTTTACGTATGGTTTTTTGTGTCTATAAAAACACAAGAATTAAACTTCTGAGTACTCGCTTAGCAAATAAAGTAGAGAGTACTCAGCAACTCGGGGAGTACTCAAAGAGTTTGCATGCTATGATATAATCAATAGATAAAGCATTATTTTTTTATGTTTTCAACAAATAATAATAGCTTTCCACTTGAGATCTTTCTAATGAAAAAAATGTACTTTTTGTTCAATTGCTTCTAAGTAAAACTAATAATAACCAAACCAAAAAGTTCAGAGAGTAACTTACAGGTTATTTAACTCAAACATGCCAATGATGTTCCCATAGACTTGAAGAGAAAATACTTCAGAAAGTGAATTATAGAAAACAAAGAATGAGGCCAAGCCTGTGAGAAATATTGAGAAAGGTATTTGAATGAAATTTCATAGCTACAACTAGCAGGATATTCAAATATGGTTTCAAAATTTCAAAGAATCCTTTTGAAATTGTCTGTCATAATTAACATCTGGCCTTATGGAAGTTAATTTCTATTGCTGTACAAATGGATACGTGGTGCATATTCTTCTTCAAAAATTGCTCCTTTGAGAAGTTGCAAGGACTGCAGTGAAAGATTGAATATCAGAAAAGAGATTTTTATGTACTATGATATGTCTCCATTTCCATAGATCTACCATAATAAATCAGGATTCAGAACACTAAGCACAGCACACGGAAAAACAAATATTAGCATCACTTCAAGCTAAATCACAGGAGTCACCTATTGTTACAAGACAGCAAGGCAAGATCCAGAGGTTAAACCAGGTCATAATAGTTTGATTTCTCAATTGGCATCCTCATTAATGACAAACTGGTTCTTATTTGAAAAGAAATGAGCAGATATATAGAGCCAAATGTTCTGTTAATGTACTAAAGCAACACTAATGTATGCCCTTGGATATTTCAACTGGCAAATGCATAAAGATAATCTTACTGTCCATGCAAGTTCCTTCATTTCCTTTCTAAATTCAGACTCTTCAATGGGATCGATATCTTCCGGTAATGCAACACACTCCCACCATCTGCAAGCAAATGCAATTGCCTACTTAATTGAACATGGTAGATTTTTAATTTCAAAATTACCTATGCTATTACTTATTCCATATGCGCTATGAATTACAAATCAAAACATTATATTAACAATACAAACCATAGAAAAAATCATAAATGCTCAGCAAGACAATATAAAGAATTTATCAAAAACTATAGTTGAGACAGTCCTTCAACAACACAAACAATAGAAGAAAATACTACAATATCAAATAACACACTATGAAGACTTCATGTAAAACAATAGTTGAGACGATTCCTTTATGTTGGCAGCACCCAATCAATGAAACTGTCATTATGCATTTTGGGGCTATTGTCAATGAATATATGCACACACTTATCATAGAGGATTTTGGCATTGACTAAATTATGGTGTGCAAATCCTTGTAGGCATCATTCAATTTGATAAGGTTCCGAGCATACAATTTCTTATATCCCATGGAAAACGGCTCCGATATATTCAATACTTCAGACCAATTCAAACCCTTATGAAGATTTTCTTTCGCCTTTCTACCTTTAAGAATGACTGTAGAAATGACCTGCAAAAGTGAAACAATATAAGCATACTATAAGTCCATAAATGGTTATATAAACACAAGTTTAACTGCATATATTCCAATCATAATTCCACTATGTAGGAAATCTTTGAAATAAGTCCAAAGATGAATGTGGAACTAAAAACTAACCATTTCTTTTAAACTCTTTTATTTATTTGCAATCCTCACATTCTACAGACAAACACAAACAACATAATATTTTGCATCACAACAGACAACTGAATGAAAATGTGACTACAAGTGACATAATGGACTAATCACAACCAACTATATTATAGCCTGAGCTAGTTGTCATTCAGAAGAGCGCTTCTTATAAAATGATACAATTCTTGTACAGACATGCCCAATTACGATTGCAACTCATAGAATTTTCCAATTCTATTATGAAGGATCACGTTCGTAAGCATTTGGAACCATACAAAATTTCAATTTTCCAGTATCAAAGATGATTTAACATATTTTGAAATGAAACATGAAATTTGCACAAACCAACGTCAAATTTTGGATTGAAGAGGTAGTTTAGAAGCAAAAGAAAGATATTAATGTATATGATTCACATTAATACGATCATTTGGTATCCTATATTTTCTTGTGTGCATACATCTTGTTTTTTGTGCATATTATATAGGCGATGTTATTGTTATTGAACACGGGACTAGCTCGTGCTCAAGCAATTTATTGTCAGAAGCTACACACTTTAATTACAATTGAACACTCAAGTGCATGTTCCTAAGCTCCTATTTCATCATGACAATTTCCAGTTTTATATAGGATTGCCTACTGTAAACTATGAATAACTTTCATGTAGCATATTGTAGTAATACTAGCTTGCACAAAATTCAGAGGTGCAATGATTGGCCAAGAGACAAACTCAAGTTGAGTAATATGTTAGATGTAATAATTAACAATTGTTATTTGAAACAACAGTATTATTAACATAAACCTATCATACATATGGAAATGTACACAGCATTCTCATTTGAGAAGGCAAATCAGAATTTTTTTCAAAATCAAATTAAACACACACAAACTGAAAACCACAAATCTTCAACAGAACAAATGCGAGCAATTATATATAGAATGTTTAAATAATAAAACTCTCTCTTGAATTTAATAATTAAACTATTCAAGTAATACCCCAGATAAGTAAACTGACCGATTAACTTCTTAAAAATTCAATTTTTACAATGTTTTTAAGCATGCAACATAATACAGAAATAATGAACCTGAGCTTTGCATTGCAATGTGGATCTTAATAAAATGCATCACATATTTGTTAGAGAATAAAATTTCAATCTTTTAATTCAATTTCTTATCAGAATATTACTGATATATATATATATATATTGACTGTGAATGCAGTAATATACTAACTGAACATGTGACAAACGGATTTCCATATCTAATTCATAGATGGTTTTAGCTGAAAACTCCCAGCATTATCTGTAGATAACTGAATCCCTTTCCCATGATATTAACTGCTTTCAACGTTTAACTGAAATTAACTGTAATCATATTCAAGATCAATGATTAACTATTCATAACTGTGGTTCATGATCAACTGAAATAAATTGATTAACGACTAACTATCATAGCTGTATACATGATCAACAGAAAATAACTGTAATCATATTCAATTGAAATAACTAGATCAATGATTAACTATTCATAACTATAATCATATTCAGCTGAAATAAGTTGATTAACGACTAACTATCATATCTGTATTTATGATCAACTGATTAACAAGTAAAGGAAATGCTAAACAAGAAAAGAACGAACATACATGCATCATCGGAGGATCTTTAGCTGGTTGTGCAAGTCTCGACATTGGTGAGAGGAGAAGCATTCACATAGGCTTAACCTCCCAACCTCGGACCACACTTATCCCACACATTCTATTAAATTAGAATGGCCCTCCCTACCTCAGGATCGGGCTTGGGATGTTCTTCAGTCCAGGCACCTGAGCATCCTGGTGTTTTGAATGTCTGTTTAGTTATGAAACGAGCATGCTTACATAACTAGCGCTACTGACATCAAGTGATCATTAGATGGCAAACATGCCTATAAACTACCTTGGCCAAGGATTTCCGATGGGTTCATTGACCCGATCACCACCGCTCGACTTGAGAACAGGTTCCATTACAAGGATAAGCATGAGCTATTATATTTCTTTTAAGTTAATCATGTCTAATTTCTCCTTGTTTTCTTGCAGATTTATTCCACCTCTTCACCATTTCATGGCTACCAGACGGTGAGTCCCAAGTGCATTAAAAAGTTTATGAGCTCTCTACTCTTTTAACACCTCTTCACCATTCCATGGCTACATTGCCGGTAAATCCCAAGTGTTTTGAAAAAGTCATGAGCATTCTACTCTTAATATCTTTAATCATAATTTGTGACAACATAAAACTTGTTCTTGAGATCAGCATTATTCATTGGATAGTTTTGCAGATTTTATTGTATGTGAAAAAAAACTTACATAAGGGTGGCATCTAATTTACTATGAGATTTAAGGGAATGGCAGATAAAAAAGGATGTTGAATAAGTAGCAAAACTTATATTGTATCTTGAAAAATATATTTGGAAAGAAGAAAATCCCAGATTTCTAACTGGCTGTTTTGGAAAGCATTAAAAAATAATAATAATACTGAAATGTCAAAACATGACCTGATGTATACACTGGATATGTCTAAATCCCTGCTATCTGATTTGGGAATCTACTCTCCTTTTGGCGTTGCAAACGTATCAATGCGGAATACTTCCAAAAAGCCGAGTACATGCAGCAGAAATACTGTTGATATGGACGCCTAGGCTGGAAGGGAGAATGAGACTTCGGCTCATGGGTTTGTATGAATACGGGTGCTGGAGATGGTAATATGAAATAAGAAATGCAGTAAGAAAGAAAGTTCAGATATGCAGAAAAACTATCAATGAATGAGTCTGAACGTTAAGGCAATTGAGCATAAATAATAAGTGCCGAACTTCATACACGGCTTAAGTTAAAGGAAAGTCGTGCTTTCTTGGCTTCCGCCAGTTATATAACATATGTCAATTCGAATTACCAAGTGTTTAAATTGATTAAGAAAAGAAAGGGAAGAAAAAAATAAAAGGTTGGAAGGAAGAGTTGGAAAGACTATAGTTTCAAACATTTATTATTATAATGTATACTTACATACGTTCATGTAAGTATATTAATAGGGTGACATCATTAAATTACGTTATTATAATTTATTGGTGCCATTTCACTTTTATATTTATGTGTACATATGTAAGTATTTATTATAATAATATGATGAAGATCAATTTAAAATCTCTTGACGTATGTATTATATTTTAATTTAGATTATTTTATGTTTTTCTTAATAGCTTATGCGGTCCCAAAAATGTATCCTGTGATCAAGTCATTGCGTCCTTTCCAAAGAAGTTTAAGGTCATACATGTCAATACTGATGACTGAACTTAAGTGAACATCTCATTCCGATGATCTCGTTTAGCAATGCTTCCCCCCATCTTCATCTTCTCCTACATTCACCCATATAAACACTTCTGCCATAATAATAATTCATAAAAACATATTAATCGTTATCTTAAATAAAACAACTGCTAATCACCTAATAACAGTTATTGGTTAACGACCATCTTCATTCATAGTTAATACAACGTTTATAAATAACTACCTATTTCACATGATCATGAAAGAATAATTCATTAAATCCAACGGTTATGAACAAGTTTAAAATTAGGTCAAAAATTTGGGATGTAATAGAACATATATTTAAACTATATACTGAATCAGAGTTTATATGCTGCTGAAAATAAATATGCCAATGATGAACTTGATAATATGCTGCTTTGAATGATACTAAGTAAGGGGTTCAACCGTGTGCTTTGCTGAAGGAAATGTAATACCACGGTTATTGATTCATTCCCAAAAAGCATCAATTGTATGTAATTATATAATTGTGGAGCAGTTATGTCCACGTAGGGACATGACTCCTCCGTGACTTATGTTACGAAGAGTCATGGCTCTACATGGCCATAGCTAATCCCTTAACAAGACACCGATTCATTCGGTCTTAAACATTGTTTGATATTGTGCAAAGAATGAGGAAAGATATCACCATAGACTTACTCATGAAACCTAATAATGGATATTCTCTTGGAGCACTTGAGTATATATTATATTATTAATTTTTCACTCAACATAGATGTGTGTGTGTGTGTGTATAATTATAATTCACATATATGTGACAACTTAATAACACATTACATGCTTCAATCTGAACAAAGCTACATTCTCAACATTCCCTCTTAGCAAAAGAGGATTGGTCATAAGTATTTCATGATCGGAATTTGCGATGACATCATCTTGTAGTGAGGATTTCTAACACTATGAGTTATCACATTACCGACACTCCAGGACAACATTTAAATGAGGTCTATCAAATAACGATTTTGATCCTAGGATAAAAATAGAATCTCCAATGTCATACATGTTACAATGCTACACATAAGATAGTCCATCTTGAAATATAAATTATCATGACATCTAACACATCTGACTTTGCTCACTTAACTAGGCCATCTTCGGCATGTCTTCTTAATTTGTCTAAATGTGCTCAACCAGATTCTATCTCTGTTAGGAGATATAATCCAAACATCAGCAACTACTTCTTAGGAACTCTATCAGAACATTGTCTTTACCAAATCTTCTATAACTCGAGCAAGTCTTCACATTTCCATACACACACATAGCTGTACCATCTAGACACTCTATAGAATGAGTCCTCAACTGCACATAAGCTGATTTTCATTCCATGAACCATGCTAAACCAATCTCTATCTACTGCTCTGTCAATCTTCATAGAATAACATATATGTTAACATCAATGACAAACTTTGTCATGAATGCAACACACGACCTCTAAATCATGTCTCCAAAAATGCTAGAATACTCCCCCATAGGAATACCATTAGGATTCATGCTAAGAGGATGTTTTAGCTTGGTGTCCATATTCAAAGTACAAATTTTATGTTGCCTCTAGCTACTTAGCTTTGGATAATTAGTTGCATAGTTGGGGAGGTGTGCCTTGGTGGGAGCAAGTTTGGAATAATTTCTCTTGCCCTAAGTGCAACATTTTCCTTTAGCTAGTTGGCCAAAGTAAGTGCCTCGCTTGGGAGATTTTGAAAAAGAAAAGCTTTAAAGGCCCTTTTATATGTGTTCTTCATAAAAGAAAGAAGCATGTAATCTTCACCTTTTCTTTCACTATCCTTACTTGAGAGAAAATTGACACCCGTGGTGCAGTGGAATCGATCCTATGTTCATGCCACTTCTTTAGTTGATTTTTGGGAACCTTTAGGCCACCTTCCAGCTAAGACCTCTTTTTTCCTCAATTTCCTCAAGAACTTGGCCTGACTTTCATCACCTAGAATTTATAGTTAGAAAAGAATCAAAGAATCTTTCAAGGCTCTAAAATAGGGAGCTTTCTCATGTGAAGAAAGATTATCAATAGGCTCTAGGAATCTATTTGAGCAAAATGGGAAATGACTATAACTATGGATTCTAGTGATCTAGTTGTCGTTGTAAAGAGTTTCAATCTAGTCAACAATGGGATGGGTCATTCTACCAAAAGGAGATAGAGATAGACAAAATAGAAAACTCACATAGAGGGGAGGTGCTTCCCTCCTCCTATGGGAGCTTTGAAAGTTAACATTGATGGATCTTCTCGGGAGAATCTAGGTCATGCGAGAACTAGTGGCATTGGTAGGGGCACTGACAATAATAATGTTTCTTTTCTCTACTTACAAAACTTAACATTCTAATAATTTGATGGAGGCCCTTAATATTTTGAATGTTGTTGAGAGAGGACGCTCTCTAGTTGGAGGAGCATTATTTGTGAGTTTGATTCACATATTGTGGTTGACATGGTGAATGATCGTTAGTTGAATAGAGTTAATTGGTAGTTACCCTTAGTGGCTAAAAGATCTTGAATCTATGTTGCTCCTTGGATTATATTTCTTTTTTCCATATTCCTAGGGAGTGGAACAAAGTGGCAGATTATCTGTCATGAGCCATGATTAACATATTTATAATACAAAAATATAATTTTTTAAGCATCTATGAATTATTCCAAATTATACATTTCTTTGAATATATAATTAATTACTTATCAATTATTGATATCAAAGTAACAAGAATCGGAATCGGATCGGAATCGGCAAGGCCGAATCAAATCGTGAATCGGCCATGAATCACCAATTCACAAAAAATCGTTTGGCTTGAATCGAATCGCCGAATCGCGTGAATCGCATGAATCGCCGTGATTCTTGGAACTATGATTGATATAAATTTATATATTAGCAAATATCGCTTATTACATAAGTTATATAAATGAATAATATTATATCATTCTCATAATATAAACAATAAATATCAATAATAAATAATTATGTTATATATATATATATATATATATATATATATATATATATATATATATATATATATATATATATATATATATATATATATATATATATATATATATATATATAACTATATTATAATCATTAATAAATAAATAAAAATATATCAAATTTCACCCATGTATACCTTTTGGGCAATTAATCTCTTTGGATGAAAAACATATGTTTGATAGTTTAACATATAGTTCACAACATTATTAACTAATCTCTTATTTCCCAAAAGGTACAATTAAGGAAAGGGACATTAAAAAAAGATGCAACCACTCGAAGACATATATTAAGGCTAATTCCTTTCAAACATAAGCATGGGCGATATTTAGAAAATGTACTGGACTTAGAAAATACCAATTTAAAGACATGGCACTGAACAACAAAATATGTAATGTAGAAGCGGAATATATAATATAAACAATATAAAAAAAAAGAGTGAATAGCTTGGTACGACTACAAGTGATTACCCGACCTTGTTAGAAAAGGCACATTGATTATAAAATGGGTATTTAGTATGTACTTTGTGTTGGAGTTGAGGAAAGCCAACTCCGAAGACACCAAGATCACCTGCATGCGAACCTGTCAAAGAGAAGCCATAGAAGGGGAGGAGCATGGAGCACGGGCAAAAACCCTAAACGGACATGAGAGCCAAAAATGTAAACACAATAAGAAATGTATTTACAATAAGAAATGATATGATGATGTTCTGATACAATGAGAGAGAGCTCGAATATAAAGAGCTCATGGAAGCTTGTAGAACAAGCTGGAAGGAGGGAGAAGATAAGATTGACAACTCAGCACACATCCACAAAAAGTGGAATATGCTAAAAAAGGAACAAACTCCCGAGTTGTCAACAACTAACCACTACATGCATTAAATACAAAAGTATTAAATAAATGCATGACCTAAGTAAACTTAAGCAATAGAATAAATAATTAGATATTAATTATTTACTCTAACACCCCCCCTTAAGTGCAACTTAGGGAAATGCCTTAAGCTCACAAAGCTAAGATGAAATGCATAATGGGTCCCGGCAACGAGGCCATTTTAGGTACCCAAGTACAATGCAAGAAGATGAAACCTCTGTAAGCAGGGAAAGAGAGAAAACCACATGGGAAAAACCCTCCCCTAAAAAGAGGTGAGAACCCAGTGAAGAACTGAAGAAGTCTCCAACTAGGGAAAATGTCCCCTAAAACAGGAACAATGAGTGATCATGAAGAAGCAGCATCACTGAAGCATGAAGAACCGCAAATCTGCCAAACTGCTGATCTGAAGAAACCTCCATGGAAGAAGAAGGCACGAACGGAGCATGTCTATATGGTAGATGATCCATCTCACCGAAATGCATAGGTAGCCAGCCACTGCAATCGCCTTGTATGTAGGATCAACCACTGAATACATAGTTCACACTATCGAACCATCGAACCATGGATGCATTAGAACACAACATAATCCCCCCTTAATGCAGACGGGGTGTGATGACAGGCAACTGAGAAGGTGAGCCAAAATCTTCTGCAAACGAACCAAGAACGAGGAGAGAGGAAAGAAGTACAGACACCGATAAAGACACGGTCTAACTGACTCTGCATGGGCTAATGTCGTGGAAGGGACACTCACTTGACAAAGGGAGAATGCCTAAAACAGCAAACAAATAATCCCCCCCATGGTGCTTTATGAAAATAGTGCAAGTACACCTGTCTCAAAACAACGTTCATGACTCCCAGAATGCAAAAGTGACAACTTATCTCAGTGCGAAAAAGAAAAGTGCTTCAAAAAGATAGCTACAATGATCAGAACTGAAAAAAAGCTGAACAAAAAGAAAGTACAGCCGAAAATAAAGCAAACCATGCCAGGAAAACGATCCTCGGGCCTAAAACACTCAAAATATTCACCATAGAGCAAAAACGCCAAAACTATGATAGAAAGAGAAGAGGCCAAAAGTGAGGAAAAAAGACGACAGTTCTGAAAAGAACACAGAACCAGCTTTCCAGAAATATAAAGTTTTCCAAAAACAGACATGGGACGCAAAAGATATGCATGCTGGAGTTAAAAACAGGACTTCGGACTTCAACAGAAAAAACAGGCAATAAAAAAGCATCAAAACCTAAAAATACCTGCACCAAAATCTCCGTCTCGGAACCAGCTTTCCGGCGCTTCTTTCGGATCGAAAAAATACCTCCGTATGCAAGAGTTATGGCCAAAAAACCACAAGTAGGTCCAAAAGTGAATCAGGAGAGGTGCATGCAAGGGCTGATGCAGCGCTGACGTCAGCAAGTCACGCGATTAAATTTGACGGCTTGGAGGCCGTCGCCGCAAAAAAGAAGTGCCACGTGGCATTGCCACGTGGCAGTACGGACGATGACGTGGCAGGTGCCACGTGGCAATGTGCCACGTGGCGCGCCTACCACGTGTCAGTCACACGACGCGGCAGAAAACGCCACGTGTCGCTGACTGGGCAATAACTGCTGCACTGTCGGAGCGGCGCTGGCGGGCGGAGGCGGCCGCAGGGCGGCGGAGGCAGGTTGCGCCGCTGGTGGAGGTGGCCGCAGAGCTGAGAGCTGGGAGGAGCCGCGGCGGAGCGCGGGCGGCGCTGCCTGCTGCGGCCACTGCGGGCGGCGCGCGGGTGGCGCGGCGGCGGCGCTCGAAATAAAATTTTTTTTAAAAAAATCCGCGCTGCGTCCGTACGATCCGTACGGCAGCGAACCCGGGATCCTCAAAAAATCGCCAAAATTGCCCTGTCTCCAAAAACGACAAGTTTTATATGAATCCTGACTGCAAACGGCCTTCCGGATTCAATGGTGATGTCCGTTCGGGCCCAAAGTGCTCCAAAAAATTGCTGATCCCCTGATTTGAAGAAAAATTGCACAAACAAACTAGGGTTTGTGACTTCAAATCATGGCTTCAAAATTTCTTCAACGAAGCAGCAGCAGGAAGGCTCTGATACCATGTTGGAGTTGAGGAAAGCCAACTCCGAAGACGCCAAGATCACCTGCATGCGAACCTGTCAAAGAGAAGCCATAGAAGGGGAGGAGCATGGAGCACGGGCAAAAACCCTAAACGGACATGAGAGCCAAAAATGCAAACACAATAAGAAATGTATTTACAATAAGAAATGATATGATGATGTTCTGATACAATGAGAGAGAGCTCGAATATAAAGAGCTCATGGAAGCTTGTAGAACAAGCTGGAAGGAGGGAGAAGATAAGATTGACAACTCAGCACACATCCACAAAAAGTGGAATATGCTAAAAAAGGAACAAACTCCCGAGTTGTCAACAACTAACCACTACATGCATTAAATACAAAAGTATTAAATAAATGCATGACCTAAGTAAACTTAAGCAATAGAATAAATAATTAGATATTAATTATTTACTCTAACACTTTGCACCACCGTAGCATTCAATGAGGAAAAGCATACAGGTTACTACTAGCTAGATAAAGCACACCATTTGCACCTTTACCAAGGCTACTATGACACAACTAAACAATCTTTATAATGGCATCACCATTGAATAATAATAATATAATATCCTATGAAGTGGGACATACCATTTTATAATGGAGGAGATAGGCATATAATACAAATGTAATAAAGAGCTTCCAAGGAAAAATTCATATTTAATATGACCACCGATTAAGGAGGAAGAAACAAGACCCAAAATTATAGGGGGTAAGTTATGGAGGTATATGATGTCAAAGTAACATGTTTATTTAATCAAAATAAATGCTATCTTTTATCTAAGAAATTTATTATATAATTTTTTCTTTTATATTATTGATAAGAATAGGATATACATCAAGGGAAATTCACAAAGATATTTAGGATTTAATCTTATACATATTAGGAAAATAATTTCTAATTCAAAGAATGATAATATTATAAGAGTAATTAATAAGTTGTAATATAATTTCTTATGGATTAAATAATTATAAAATCCTCATATTATGCAGGAAGTGAGATCCTCGTATAAATTGCTACCGTGCTAGTGCGAGAGATAAGTAACCCTATATGAATGGTTGGATGAGAAATGGATAATATTGTGTCATTCTATAGGATTGACACCATGGAGATTAGTGAGACTCGAAGCATGGGCTATGTGAGATGTTAAGATCTTCATCTGACCACCATGGCCGGTAATCAATAGATAATCTCCATGTTCTAGAATATTCTGATGTTGTCAACATATGCATATGTGATTGGCCTTGGATAGAGGATGTCCCATCCAAGAAGAATATTAAGAGGTGCGCTCCCAAGAAGATGACGAGGTAGCTATGAGCTAGTAAGCCTGATCTAGAGACGTCCTTAAGATTGGGGTTAAATGAGAGGGTTATAATTGTTAAATTGTTTGCAAGTATTACTTGTCCCATATAGTGGGGACATTACATTATCTGGCTCAGGGGGCTTTTAAGAACTTAGAGGGATGGCATGTTTATTGTTGGGGGGCTTTACCTCCAAATTAGTTGGAGACTTCAGTAAGGCTAACTATGGAAGATAGAGATTTGTAATTACTCCTTTCAGGATTTGCTCATTTCGGGACTTTCTTTGTCTACCTTGTTTGAAGGTTGCAATAGACTTGAGGCCTCTTCCTTTATATTGTCTAACTTCTCTTGAATAAATGTTTACCCCCTGTTTACCGTACCGGTAAAGAAATCAACGCATACAGACAATTGAACAAAATAGCAAAATTATATTCACATATGCCAGACATACATTATGCTTCATAAGATCAATAATAGTAGATAGAATATGATTTACAATGATCCCAGACGGGATATAAATACTATCCGCCGAACCTTCCCGAAGGAGTCCGTCGGCCACAAACATTATGTCCGCTACAAACTATTTACCCGTCGGCTACAAAAACACCACCGAGACCATCCAGTCGACTGACACCATCCCCCCCAAAAAGAAAAGTCGTCTCCTGACGACTAACAAAATATCTGAGACAAATTAACAAACAAAATACATTAACAGAGTGACTACAACAAAAAATCTGCTTCTGTCACATCACTTCCACATTCATCCCATTACATCTGTAGCCTCTGCTAACACAATACTGTCTCTTCAAGCTGACCTTGATAGCCACCCGTGCTGCTTTCTCTGTTTTCAATTCCTAGGTACCCTGAGCCAAGTGTCACTGCACTGCCTCCAACTGGATGATCAGCTCCTCCAGAGCTCTCTATGCATCCACCAAGACAGCCTCCCGGCCAACACCTACTCCCAGCGCCTCTGGTACACAGAAAGTCCATGCCCGTAGCAACTTCAACTCTTCTCAACTGGTCAGACTCCCACGACTAATATCCGCAATGACTGGGGGTCCAAGGGGCAACACACCATTTCTGCCATTTTCTGCCGATTCCAGACTCTTTCTGGTAACCACGGATGCGTCCCCTTTCCTTTGGCATCATCTGTAACTCATTCTGAACAATTTGAATCTATCGTTTTTTTTTTTTTTTTTTTTTTTAGTTTTTAGAAAACCCCGCACACCCATCTTCTACACAGACTCAACAATCTCTCCTCCGCAAATGAGAAACAGAACTCCAACAATCTTTTGCTGAAACCACTCCTCCAGCAATGAAAACAGACAGATAGATCATGCTACGGAAGACCTCCAACAGAACAGTTCGTCGGAGCTACCCGCGAGACAGTCCACAGACATCTGCCGCGGGACAGTCCGCGAACAGTTACCCGCGGGAGCCACCCACGGGACAGTCCGCAGACCTCTGCCGCGAGACAGTCTGCGGGGACTACCCGCAAGACAGTTCGCGGACCTCTGCCGCGGGAGTCCCTGCGGGACATGTCTACAAACCTCTGCCGCGAGAACTACCCGCGGGACATATCCGCAGACCTTTGCCGCGGGACAGTCTGCGGACAGCTACCCGCTGGACATGTCCGCGGGAGCCACATGCGGGACTTTTACTACTCTTTTTTTTTTTTTTTTTTTTTTTATTATTTTTTTTTTGGACAAAAAATAAAATAAAATAGAAAGACAACACCTCAATTTTGCCTCCAAGCGTCGCCATTCTACAATGACAACGGAGTCAGCTGGCCATTCTGTGACAACGACGGAGTCTTCCTGACACCATATATTTGCAATTTAAATCCGTTGACTACCAGAGGTGCCTCTTGCTCGTCCAATGTCTTCAATTTTATCACCCGATTGTCGCCGACCTCCCGGGTCTAATATGGTCCAACCCATCTTGCGTTAAATCTTTCCTGTTTGATTTCATCCCGACCGTCGTACTTGAGTACCAACTGCCCTAGCTGAAACCTACTGAGTTTGTCATGCCACACCTTATGTTTGTTCTGTGTTACCTCCGTCGCCCACTGTGCTTGCGATTGTCATGCATCTAGCTTCTTTCCTTGCTGTCAACACCCTTTAACCAATTCTATGGTGCGATGCATTCTTTTCTTTTTGTGCGGTCCGTTCACTGTGTACCGGACGATGGAATTTTTCTTTTTTCTAGGTTTGTATTGTATGTCCTTCCCTTCTTCAGCCATAACCTCCTTTGCATCATCTGCTTCTTTGTATTCCTCCGGACACTCATTTTCCTCATTTTTCTCACCTTCGTCGACCCTTAGCATATTACAACTCGGAAAGAGTTCGTAATCTTCTATTTGCCAATGGTAAAGGCCATTGGCCGAGTCTAAGTCGTCATCATTCGATCCTCCGTCTAGTCTCAATATTCCTTCTTCGTCCGGTTCCATTTTCCTCTTTCCTTCATTGTCGTTGCTTTCGTCGTCACTATTGCCTTCACCTTCTGAGTTTGACGATGCTGCCTCCTCACCTACCATTTGTGTGTGCAGGTCAATTATGAATCTTTTGCCTCCACGCTCCATTGATAGGGTATTTCGTTTCCAATAATGTTTTACTTTTGCTTGCACCAACCAATCCTGTCCCAGAATAGCATCATATCCTCTTCTTTTCAATGGAATGATGACGAAATCCAATAAAAATGGTTGCGTACCAATGGTTACTGGTTGCGCTTTCAAGATTCCCAACGGTTTGATTCCATGTTGGTCTGCCATGAGCAACTGAAATGTAGGTGGCGACAACGTCAATTTTCCCAACTTCTTCCAAGTATCCTCTGGCAACACATTCACGCCGGACCCTCCGTCGACAATTGTGTCTGTCAGAACATTTTCCAAAATCCCCATCTCGACAACCGCCGGATGCTGTCCGGAGGTGAGTGCCAACAGCATTGGGTCTGTTGTCATCACTTCCCTATTGTCCCTTCCTATGTCCTTAGTTGCTTTCGAAAATGGTGTATGATTCAGAATGGCCATCCGTAACTGGGGCATTGTGAGAAGGAGGTCACTTATCTTGACCGGTATCTCCGTTTGTAAGATTTGTCGTACAATGTTTTGTTCTGCAAAGTTCCTTGCCAAGGTGCCGGTAATGTCCTTCAACTGAGATGTCCTCGCCGACGATGCCTTTGCAATTTTCGCCTGCGCTTCCCCCAATTTTCTCTTTTCCTCTGCTTGCCTCCGTGTAATTGCCAAAACCTCCTCTACATCCGTGCCGATAGTGATTAAGTTTACTCCAGACTTTGGACACTTAGAATCTTCGTGATCACCAGGTCCACACCATCTGCATAATAATTTTGGTGTGTTTGTTGTTGTACAATCCCACGCAAAATGACCCCACAAATTACATGTTCGGCATTGAACGATCGATCGTCCGTTTGCATCATACTAGGTTCGACTTCGGCTCCCATTATTATTGTTATTGTTTGCATTGTTGTTATTTTGCCCTCTGTTATTATTCCTATACCCTCCGGATGTGGCACCTGCGCTATTTGTATTTCCGCTACTGCCCGACGGGGAAGCCTCCTGTGTGAGAAACACTTGCGGAGATCCTCTTGTCTTCATGTTAAAGGGGCACTCTTTTGTCGAATGGCCCATGATCTGACAAATGTCACAGAATTGGTTCTTTGGACACGATCCTTTAGTATGACCGTCGGTCTTACACTCCGTGCACCACAGCTCACTGCCTTTTGGCTCATTCTGCATGTTTTTAAACTCCATCATGCGAACCATATCCTTCTGTAGGGCACGAACCTTTTTGTTGCTACCTTCGTCGTCGCTGCTATCATCTCCGGCAGGCTCATCGTCATCAGAATCAAAGGAGCTAGTTTTTTTCTTCTTTGTCTTTTGCTCACTTTCAAGGTGCAATGCTCTGTTATACGCGTCCACATATGACGACGATGGCACAATTTTCATTTTCCTCCGCAACTTCAAGCGTAGACCATCCACGAACCATCTTTTCTGCAATCCATCTACCGGCTTGCTTTCCATTTTGTTTATTAAGTCTTTTAATCTCCTGGCGTTGACACGGACAGTTTCGTGCTTCCCCTGTTTGGTATTGAAAATCTCTACTATGATTTCATTATCATCTCGCAAGAGTTTAAATTCCGCCAGGAACTCCTTTTTAATGTTATCCCAGCTATTTAGCTTTTGTGGATCCGTATCTGAAAACCAATCAATCGCCACACCCCGTAGGGTTGCCGGAAATCGCCTTACCCATTCGTTGGCATCTGTGATTCCATTTGCTCGCTAGATCATCTCACATGTCTTACAATGTCGGATGGGGTCGGCTATACCATCACCCTCAAACTTCGACAGCTTTTCTTTGGGTCCCGCCATCACAATACTGGAGGTCTGCACTCCCACACCGGCGGTCGGCACTCCCACACCGGCGGTCTGCACTCCCACACCGGAGGTCTGAACTCCCACACCAGCGGTTTACACTCCCACACCGGAGGTGTCGACAGCTGCGAGCCTTGGTGAAGAAGACGGATCTTCTGAAGTTGTTTCCCGCGGAAGTCTATCTCGAACGAAGAGGTCACTCCACACTCGTGCTCCCTCGGCACTACGAGCCGTGCGAGTTGATGCTCTTCCGTCTGAATTTTCCTCCCTCGACGAACACAAATTCAAGAACTCCTCCCATGCTTCTTCCACCAATTCCACCCGCTGTCGAGTCTCCTCCAACAATTCTTCAGTGCTCCAGTTTCCGTCAGCAATCTTCTAAAATCTCCGTCGGCGTTCGGCTTGCTGTGCCAAAATTAAATTCTCTTGCACAGTCCAGGTTCCATCTTTTTCTTTGACCTTATTCTGATCTTTGTTAAGCTGATTTGGCATTAATCTTCATTCCTCCCGCCTTCCAGATTCATAAGGCAACGACGCCAAATGTTTACTGTATTGGTAAAGAAATCAACACATACAGACAATGGAACAGAACAGCAGAATTATATTCGCATATGCCAGACATACATTATGCTTCATAAGATCAGTAATAGTAGATAGAATATGATTTACAATGATCCCAGACGGGATATAAATACTATCCACCGAACCTTCCTGAAGGAGTCTGTCGGCCACAAACATTATGTCCGCTACAAACTATTTACCCATTGGCTACAAAAACACCGCCGGGACCATCCAGTCGGCTAACACCCCCTTCAAAATATATTATCAAGAGTGGCTCACAAAGGTGCCAATATAATTATTGCCTCAACCGCCAATCAAAATTGTCGTGTAAACCTTAAACTCCAATGTTTGCAAAACTAGTTTAAAGCCAGCATCAGCTTTGGACATACACAATCACCTTAATAAATATTATGAAGGATCACAAATGTATCGCATCCCTTAACACATATGAAATACGCCTCTCCACACATAAACTTTCTAATCACCCAAGACTATATTGATGCCAATAACTTAAGTTCAATGCCGAGTGTAACCTTTGGCAAGGATTCAACCTTTTATCGTGGAGGTATAATTTATTAAATATCTAAAGTCCGAGCCAATAATCTCATCTACCTCCAAACTAAATTGAATCACTAATATTAGAGAGAGGAAATCGAAAGTAGCATTATTCTTCAGAATTTATTTACCAAAATGAAAATCACCTAATAGATTCATAGATCTCCAAACACAAATATCTTTATTTATCTGCAAATTTGCCTTCTGATGAAGACATCACAAATGTGTACAATCTCAAGCAGGCACAATGTGAAATATCTAAATGATTTCCAACTGCAAACTAGGGTGGATATCTCACTACCAAACCTGCAAAACTACCTTCAACCTCTTAGGTTCTGGCAAACAATTGAATGGGTCCAATAATTTTATTATCATATTCCATTTTTTTTATAATTAAATAAATTAATTGAAGTCGCCATTATGAGAATAAATTAATTTTGGACAACTTAAATTAATTAACTTGATTGAGTCCTTTTATAAATATTGGCGACATTACACAATGGCCAGCAATCAAAGAAATTAGAAATTGTGAACGAGTCTGTATCTAGTTTTTATTGATCCATTGAGATGTCTCCCATCAACAGATCAATAAAAACTAGATATCAATTTTGAGATAGATTGGACAGTATAAAGAAAGGTTAAGGTGCATGAAATCTATGTTGCTAGCTGATTAATTTGCAAACCATATTGTTAGAACAGGAATAATTCAAACTAGTTGTTGGGGAAAAGTTATAAGCATCAGCTCAGAAACTAACAAAGATGCAAGGATGTTTTCATTCGGAGATTAATTTGATCAATCGATATATTGTTTGATGTCCACAAGTTTTTGAGAATTGAAAATACCACCTCTTGTAGTATCTTAAAATAAAAGACATTGATTCCATTCTTCCTTTGCTATGTTTCCAGATCTCTAGCGCCCACAATAATTTATTAACAGACAGATTTACTCAACACAAACTATCAGATGTTGTGTGTGTACATGGACATATATAAATGCATTCTTGCTTTCTTACTTTTTTCTTGGGATTTTTCTTAAATATAGAAAGAAATATCTGGAAGACCTGTGTAAAATTGTTTGAGAGATAATTTTCAAGACACTTGCAACTTAAGAAGATTGTACAAACAAACTATTCACTTCTCAAGTATAATATGCAACTCCTTACCAAGCATGGTATTATTTGCATACAATTTCCTTATTTACTCTGTTATCTGGCTACAATACTTGAACCATTTACCACTCTTTTCCACCATTTTAAGTTTTAAATGTATCTGGAAACTTTGCAGTAATCTGTCATATTGAGTTCTAGTGATAAGATTGTTTTTGTACCTGAGCAGCAACATGGAAAATATCGTTTGTCTCTGCAAGAATCAACTATTCAAATGAATCAGATGGAAAAATTATAAACCTAAACAAAATTGAATAAAGGATTCTTACACAAATTAAGAGATCTTATAAAGGGAATAATCCACTTCTATGAATGATTATTACAAATCAAAAGTCATTCTGAAAAGAAGTCTGCATCTTGAACAAATGGAGGACATGGGATTATACCATCCGCATGTTGTTTGAAATCTAATAGTCCAGCTCTGTTCTTACACAGAGATCTTTCCCCAGTACAAAGTAATGAATGGAAAGCTTCCCACGCAGCTTCAGCACAGGATGTGCTATACCAATATTCAATTCAAGATGAGTTAGGAATCAGGGTAGTCAATCAACTCCAAGAATGAAATAATCAAGTGATGACTAAATAAGTAAAACGAATTCTAGCGAAAATAAAACTAATCTTTTATTCTTATTTTAAAAAGCATAGATAATAAAATTATTGCATACAAATTATTACAAAGGATATTTGGATTACATGAAAGAAACATCAACATCATCAGAGACTTGGATGAAGACATGGAAGAGAACTCTTGATTTCAACTTCCAAGTTTTAGCAACTTGCAAATTAATTTTGTGGTTTCTCATCAGATTTAAAAAACAGAAATGAAAAAGAAGAAATGTGACAATATAAGAAAACTCAAAAAAGTTTCATGCAGACTTCACATGGAATAGGTAAATATAAACACCAGTTCTGACTATTTGTTCAGTACCACTGTTCCATGCATGGAGAGCACATCCACATGGAGCAATTTGAATTTACTGATTGAGAAATAGGATATTTGTAAACGTACTCAAGCAACATACCTGATTTGATTTGGAGCTGTGAGGACAGAGCTCAAAATCCAGCCCCCACTAAATGTTACAACCAAGTTTTTGAATAATTATTATCACTAAATTAGATGACAATTAATGGCAGGTGATAATATTGATATTGATTACTGCATCATCAACAGACTAGTTTATTACAGTTGATTATATAATAGTTTATCAGTTCAATTGACTTCTAATTATGATTAGTTCTCATGTTATCATCATTTATGTGTGTCAATGATAATCAGTAATGACTAACCACCACTCTTGGTTGTGAAGTGGTCTGTAGGTGACTCTCATATACAGACAGGGACCTAAAGAAGGGTGTCATTGAGAAAAGGAAAATAGATCAAGTTGAACCGACTCTGTGAAGAATGATAGCCTCACACTCACTATGCATGGATGACATTAGTGTTCTAGTTGTTTAATGTCATTTCATCATTTTACAAAATACCATGCATTTGAACTTTTGCATTGTCACTTTCTACTTCTAATCTTCTTGGAGTGTGTATCTTGTGATTATGTCACAAAGTAATAAGTGCATTTAATTACAAGATACTTTACATGGTGGAATTCATTATTTTGTGTTTTTTTTAAATGGCATCAATTAGCCTTTATCAAATAATTACCAATTTGATAGTCCATGGGATTTTGGTCTTATGTATTTCAATCGACTAATAGTTTAAATTCATTTATTTGATAAGCCATTGGCTAAATGCATTGGTAGTTTGATTTTTGAGAAGCACATGAATGTAACCATGTTCTTAAGCAATTATTATGTTTTGCTTTTTCTTTGAGTTTGTAAAAACCATTTGCCGGCTATAACTTTATAACACCAATTTCTTTTACTGAATTAATAGTTTGGCAATGTTTAAATGTTTTCTAATTTATTCAGTATTTCCCAAGTTTGATATGTAGTAGAAATTACAAGAATTTTGAAATGAGGATTTAAAAAACAGATAAGGACTGAACAGATTAACCTTGCACTTTATTTGATAAAACCATACAATACAAACACTTATTGAAATGGCACCTGGTTTGTATTTGCTATATATCAAGCTGTGTTATGAAGTATCCCTCTATTATTCACATGTGCCTCTTTACTGCCAATACCAGCCGCAGAATTAAGACTGTCATCTGGCTGTTGATGTCCAATGCTGAGAGCATGTGATGTGCAAGAGCTGGTGCTGACTTGTGGTCTCCAAACACCCCACAGGGCTGGTAGGGCAAATCGCAGACTCGGCAATGGTTAACGTGAGCCTTCCAACCGCTGTTTCAACTCCCACGAAAGGCTGGAATATGATATGCAGCTAGACCAGTAAAGCCGTCCCACCTTTATTTGCAGTCAAAATCCATTTTCATCCATGGTGGCCAATATGCAAACTATCCAACACTAATTTGTCCACCACCAAAATAACGTGGACTTCCAGCCAGACATAGCATCCTTCACAATTCAAAACATAGACTCCCAAAAAGAGAATGTAAACCTCCACAAATCAGTAATTGATCACTAACAAAATCTCCAAGCCACAGTAGACACGGTAGGAGAATTCGATAATTGTTTACCTCAGCACAATTATCAAAGACGATCCCAGAAATTCTTCAAACCCTCAGCTAGATGAAATGAGCAAGAAAATTAATTATTCAAGATTATTCTCCTTAGCTATAGGAATACAGTAGGAGAACGTTGGCCAATTGTATACTTCAGCACAATTGCCAAAAACTTCCCAAACGAGACCCTTATACTTCAGCAAGGGCTCACAAGTTAGAAATCAGGAAAAAGGCACAAAGGCACAAAAGCAAATATATAGTCAAGCATGTTTTTCTCAACAAATAGGCTTGTATTTATAACCTCCAAATTCTCTTTTCTTGCCAAAATGTAACTTCACTCAAGAAGTTTCACCACACAACATTAATTAGAAGCTTCCTTAAGATTCTCTCACTTGACTTGGTTTAACTAATTAATAAATGGCACTTTTCAATGATAACTCAACTCTCAACTTAAGTGAAATTGTAAAGTTAAATTATAGCTTTAAAAATAAGTCATTTAATAATTAATAATAATTTGGCTACTAAAAATATAATAACTCCCAAAATACTCATCATTTAAATATGTCCTCTAAAATAGGAGTCATACCTATTATTTCTCCATGTGACCAAATGCACTTTCCAAAAATACAAAAAGGTCCATCTCGATCAACACCAACTTACCACAAATAGTAAGTACACAAAACTAAGCTCAAACAAAGTCTGATCTGAACCAAACAAAGACCAACCTATAGCTTACTGAAATGTGGAGAAGATAAGACCCTCCCAAGCCAAGCCATTGCCACAAAAGATCCTCTATCCACAATAATTTGCCTATAAGGATCACAATAATAGGCTAATCCCTGAAACTCCAATGTTGGGGAAAATGGGGACATTACAGAATTAAAATAAATTAGCTACCATTGTTCAACCCTAGTTTCGAATAGTGAACATTTGATGTTTGTTTGTGATTAGTACACTTTTGTTTATTCATTGTTCCTGGATCTTGAACTAATGGTGGATCATTGGCGCTCAAAATTTGGATCGTCTGCTTCATTCTTATGATATATAGCAGGTTTCCTATGATGTTAAGAAAGGAAGCCTGTAAATATGGATTGTTTGACAATTGCTAAGAATGGAGTTCAAACAGCCTCCACCCTGTTAGCCGATTGGATGGTTCCGGCGGTATTTTGTATTCTGTAGTCGACGGTCCGGCGGTGTTTCTGTAGCCGACGGTCCGGCGATGTTTCTGTAGCCGACGGTCCGGCGGTGTTTCTATATTTTGTAGCCGACGGTCCAGCGGTGTTTCGGTATTCCGTAGCTGACGGTCCGGCGGTAAATAGTTTGTAACGGATAAAATAATTGTGGCCGACGGACTCCTTCGGGAAGGTTCGGCAGTAGTATTTATATCTCATCCGGGATCATTGTAAATCATCATGAATCTACTATTGCGAATATTATTCTGCTATTCTGCTATTATTGTCTGTATGTGTTGACTTCTTTACCTGTACGGTAAACATTTGGCGCCGTTGCCTTATGAATCTGGAAGGTGGGAGGAATGAAGATTAATGCCAAATCAGCTTAACAAGGACCGGAATAAGGCGAAGGGAAAAGATGGAATCCGTATTGCGCAAGAGAATTTGATTCTGGCACAGCAAGCTGAACGCCGACGGAGATTCCAGAAGATTGCTGATGGAAACCGAAGTGCGGAGGAATTGTTGAAGGAGACTCGGCAGCGGGTAGAATTGGTGGAAGAAGCACGGGAGGAGTTCTTGAATTTGTGTTCGCCGAGGGAAGAAAATTCAAACAGAAGAGCATCAACTCGCACGGCTCGCGGTGCCGACGGAGCACGAGCGTGGAGTGACCTCTTCGTCTAGGATAGACTTCCGCGGGAAACAATTTCGGAGGATCCTCCGTCTTCACCAAGGGTTGCAGCTGTTGACACCTCCGATGTGGGAGTGCAGACTGCCGGTGTGGGAGTGCCGACTGTCGGTGTGGGAGTGCAAACCACCAGTGTGGGAGTTCAGCCTGCCCGTGTGGGAGTGCCGACCACTGTAGGAGTGCAGACCTCCAGAGTTATGGCAGGACCCAAAGAAAAATTACCGAAATTTGAAGGTGATGGTACAGTCGACCCCCTCTGACATTGTAAGACATGTGAGACGATCTGACGGGCAAATGGAATCACAGATGCCGACAAATGGGCCAAGCAATTTTCGGCAACCCTACGGGGTGTCGCAATTGATTGATTTTTGGATATGGATCCGTAGAAGCTGGATACATGGGATAACATTAAAAAGGAGTTTTTGGCGGAATTTAAACTCTTACGGGATGATAATGAAATCGTAGCGGAAATTTTCAATACCAAGCAAGGGAAGCACGAAACTGTCCGTGTCTACGCCTGGAGATTGAAAGACTTAATAAACAAAATGGAAAGCAAGCCAGTGGACGGATTGCAGAAAAGGTGGTTTGTGGATGGCCTACGCTCGAAGTTGCGGAGGAAAATGAAAATTGTGCCACCGTCATCATATGTGGACGCGTATAACAGAGCACTGGACTTTGAAAGTGAGCAGAAGACAAAGAAGAAGAAAACTAGCTCCTCTGATTCTGATGACGACGAGCCTGCCGGAGATGATAGTAGCGACGACGAAGGCAGCAGCAGGAAGGTTCGTGCCCTACAGAAGGATATGGTTCGCATGATGAAGGAATTTAAAAACATGCAGAAGGAGCCAAAAGGTAGTGAACTGTGGTGCACGGAATGTAAGACCGACGGTCATACTAAGGGATCGTGTCCGAAGAACCAATTCTGTGACATCTGTCAGATCATGGGCCATTCGACAAAGGACTGTCCCTTTAACATGAAGACAAGAGGACCTCAGCAGGTGTTTCTCACATAGGAGGCTTCCCCGTCGGGTAGTAGCGGAAACACGAATACCGCTAGTGCTACATCTGGAGGATACAGGAATAATAGCAAAGGGCAAAATAACAACAATGCAACCAATAACAATAATGGAAGCCGAAGTCAAACCCAGTATGATGCAAACAGACGGCCGATCGTTCAATGCCAAGCATGTAATTTGTGGGGTCATTTTGCACGAGATTGTACAGCGGCAAACACACCGAAATTATTATGCAGATGGTGCAGACCCGGCGATCACAAAGATTCCAAGTGTCCAAAGGCTGGAGTAAACTTGATCACTGTTGGCACGGATATAGAGGAGGTTCTGGCAATTACACGGAGGCAAACAGAGGAAAAGAGAAAAGTGGGGGAAGCGCAGGCGGAAATTGCAAAGGCATCGTCGGCGGGGACATCTCAGTTGAAGGATATTACTGGCACCTTGGCAAGGAACTTTGCAGAACAAAACATTGTACGACAGATCCTACAAACGGAGATATTGGTCAAGATAAGTGACCTCCTTCTCACAATGCCCCAGTTACGGACGGCCATTCTAAATCATACACTGTTTTCGAAAGCAACGGAGGACACAGGAAGGGACAGTAGGGAAGCGACGGCAACAGACCCAATGCTGTTGGCACTCACCTCCGGACGGCATCCAGCGGTCGTCGAGATGGGGATTTTGGGAAATGTTTTGACAGAGACAATTGTTGATGGAGGGTCCGGCGTGAATGTGTTGCCGGAGGATACTTGGAAGAAGTTGGGAAAGTCGACGCTGTGGCCACCTGCATTTCAGTTGCTCACGGCAGACCAACATGGAATCAAACCGTTGGGAATTCTGAAAGCGCAACCGGTAACAATTGGTACGCAACCATTTTTATTGGATTTTGTGGTCATTCCATTAAAAAGAAAAGGCTATGATGCTATTCTGGGACGGGATTGGTTGGTGCAAGCAAAAGTACAACATGATTGGAAACGCAATACCCTATCAATGGAGCGCGGAGGCAAAAGATTCATAATTGACCTGCATACGCAAATGGTCGGCGAGGAGGCAGCATTGTCAGATTCTGACAGTGAAGGCGAAAGTGATGACGAAGGACAAAGGAGAATGGAACCGGATGAAGGAGGAGTATTGAGACTTGACGGAGGATCGAATGACGACGACCTGGACTCGATTAATGGCCTTTACCACTGGCAGATAGAAGACTACGAACTCTTTCCAAGTTGCAATATGCTAAGGGTCGACGAAGATGAGAAAATGGAGGAAAATGAATGTCCGGAGGAATGCAGGGAAGTGGAAGAAGGAAAAGTTGCCATGGCTGAAGCTGAGGGGAAGAACATACAGTCTGAACACACAAAAACGAAAAATTCCACTGTCCGGTACATGGTGAATGGACCGCGCGGAAAGAAAAGGTTATACCGCAGCGTAAGATTAGTAGAAGGGCACCGACAGCAAAGAAATAATCCAGTTGCGCAACGACCACAGGCACAGTGGGCGACGGTGGTGGCACAGAACAAACGTAAGGTGTACGACGGTCAGAATGAAATCAAAGTGGAAAAGTTTAGGGGCAGATGGGTTGGACCATATCAAATTCGGAAGGTCGGCGACAATGGAGCGATCAGATTATCAACTTTGACGGGCAGAAAGTACCTCCGGCAATCAACAGATCCAAATTTAAAATATATGGGGCCGGGAAGACTCTGTCGCTGTCACAAGATGGCCAGCTGACTCCGTCGTCGTTGCAGAATGGCAACACCGGGAGACAAAACGGAGGTACCTTTGTTATTTGATTTCTTTTAGGGAAGAAAAAAAAAAAAAAAAAATTTGAACAAAAAAAAAAAAAGAAAAAGGTAGCGGCCGGGAAGTCCCGCAGACTGGAAGTCCCGCGGACTGAAAGTCCCGCGGGCAAGAGACTCCCGCGGAGGGTAAAGCCCCGTGGGATAAACTTTACTCCGGCAGAGAAAGGAGGAGGACTGACAGCATAAGTTCCTCCGGCAGAAAAAAAGAAGAGAGAGCCCCCGCGGGCATTATATTTTATAAAATCCTCGCCGTTAACTGCCAGTGAAAGAATAGTCCGCGGGTAAGGAAACAAAGCCCGCGGGTAGGAGAAGAACAGGCCGCGGGGAGAACAAAAAGGCCGCAGGGAGAACATGAAGGCCGCAGGTGAGGAAAGAAAGGTCGTGGAGTAGGACGCGGGCGCCAGTCAGAGGTTCAGTACTAAAAAATTTTAAAAAAAAAAAAAAAGTCGACAAAATCAAGTTGTTCAGAATGAGTGACAGATGATGCCAAAGGGAAGGGGACGTATCCGTGGTTGCCAGAAAGAGTGCAGAATCGGCAGAGAATGACAGAAATGGTGTGATCCCAGGACCCCGCGGGGGCGTTACCCCCTAGACCACCAGTCGTGGCGGATATCAGTCGTGGGAGTCTGACCAATTGAGAAGAGTTGAAGTTGCTGCAGGCATGGACTTTCTGTGTACCAGAGGCAATGGGAGCAAGTGTTGGCTGTGAGGCTGTCTTGGTGGATGCGTAGAGAGCTCGGGAGGAGCTGATCATCCGGTTGGAGGCAGTGCAGAGACACTTGGCTTAGGGTACCGAGGAATTGAAAACAGAGAAAGCAACACAGGTGGCTATCAAGGTCAGCTTGAGGAGACAGTATTGTGTTAGCAGAGGCTACAGATGTAACGGGATGAATGTGGAAGTGATATGACAGAAGCAGATTTCTCTTGTTGTAGTCACTCTATTAATGTATTTTGTTTGTTAATTTGTCTCAGATATTTTGTCAGTCGTCAGGAGACGACTTTTCTTTTTGGGGGGGATGGTGTTAGCCGATTGGATGGTTCCGGCGGTATTTTGTATTCTGTAGTCGACGGTCCGACAGTGTTTCTGTAGCCGACGGTCCGGCGATGTTTCTGTAGCCGACGGTCCGGCGGTGTTTCTGTATTCTGTAGCCGACGGTCCAGCGGTGTTTCGGTATTCCGTAGCCGACGGTCCGGCGGTAAATAGTTTGTAACGGATAAAATAATTGTGGCTGACGGACTCCTTCGGGAAGGTTCGGCAGTAGTATTTATATCCCGTCCGGGATCATTGTAAATCATCATGAATCTACTATTGCGAATATTATTTTGCTATTCTGCTATTATTGTTTGTATGTGTTGACTTCTTTACCTGTACGGTAAACACACCCTCAACCCACTTTAATTGTGTTTATGATTTTCATTCTTTAATTAAGGAATCTCTAATATTCTTTTGGTTTTTTAATGGTTATAAGTGGGTTTTTATGGTGGGGGACAATTCAGCAGAAATAATGAGCACAGAACACAGCGCGATGATTGTTATTTGTCTTTAAATCTAAGCATGAGAGCTATACTTTGTTTCAAACTGCCTTAGGTGTAGGTTTTTTCTAGAGCAGATATAATATCTCCTGTTGGGACTGTTTACCGTACTCGGTAAATGAAATCAATGCATACAGACAATGGATGTTGTTCCCACTCCCTTCGGACGCGGACGATTCCTGTGTGAGGAACACTTGCGGCGGTGTCCTTGTCTTCAGGTTGAAAGGGCATTCCTTTATCGAATGTCCCATGATCTGGCAAATCTCACAAAATTGATCTTTCGAGCAGGATCCTTTCGTATGGCCTTCTTTCTTGCACTCCGTGCACCATAGCTCATTGCCCTTGGTCTCCTTGTGCATGTTCTTGAACTCTTTCATCATCCAAATCATTTCCTTTTGAAGAGCACGGACCTTCTTGCTATTGCCTTCATCATCGCTACTATCTTCTCCTGAAGGTTCCTCATCATCTGAATCGGACAAGCTACTCTTCTTCTTCTTCTTTGTCTTCTACTCATTTTCGAGGTTCATTGCCCGATTGTACGCTTCAGTGTATGTCGATGGCGGCACGATCTTCATTTTCTTTCGTAGCTTCGGATGAAGGCGTTCAATGTGATGGACCCCAAAATTTTAGTCTCCATTTGTGAAATGATGAAATGATCTTTGTCAATATTAGAAAGCTTCATTGTTGTATGGACAAAATGAGTATTAACGGCGATTGAAATACATGATAGATTCATGTCCTATCTCGATTATGTTGATAAGCAACGTTTTCTAGAGCAATAGAAAATTGGGCAACTAGAGTATAGAAGTGAAATCTAGAGGAGATTAAGATGTTTTTTAAGAGTACACCCATGGAAATTTGTAATGACTCAAGAGGAAAATTCGTCATGATCCTGAGGTGTCTTATGGTTCAGATTTCTCCATGATTTGTTGAGGTTATCCTCTGTTATAGCAAAGGGCATTAGCTATGTATATATAATAGTATCTATCTGAGGCAGGCCCTCAAACAACAGCTAATTGTTCAGTTGTTAAAGTAATGGCAGAATATGGAGCCATTTTATCTTCTGTATGTTGGTACTACTACTTCAGCAGTATTATCAGATATATTTCCCATAGTGATTGTCCATTCCAGGATCAATTAAGGCACCGACAATGGATTGCTAGATACACCTCTGAATGGGTTGAGGGTGAAGTTATATATCTGCGGAATGGACATCCCTGTACATCAGAAATATACACTATAGAAACTAAATATTTTACCATTTATCTCAGTAGTATCATATCATGTTTGAGAATCTAAAAAAGCTTTATGCATTCCCTTGCAAGAGAAGGAAATGGATTTGACCATGCTCGAAAAGGCAATATACTTAAATTTGGAGGATTGTAATGAGGCCAGTGCAAAAGTGAAAAAGGAGGACTCAGAGAAATTCAGGAGCAAGCACTTCATGTCCTATATCTTCAACGATTCTCAAATTTCTGCTATAAATCAAGTAGTTAATGCTCTTCTTCTGATATAAAGCTTATACAGGGTCCTCAGGAACAGAAAAAACCTAAATGCTGATCTCACTTCTTTCTATCTTAAGTCATAAGATGTTCAGAGTAATTGTGTGCACACCCAAAAATGCAGCAATATCAGAAACTGCAGTGAGGTTCTTCAGGATAGTCACAAGTCCATCTGGAAGTTATTCTAATGAAGATAATGATCCTTGTGTCATGAATTTGGGTGAAATCGTATTGGTAGGGAATGAGGGGAGATTCAACCCAGATGATATTTTTAATATATTTTCCTTAAATATCAAGTGTTACCTATCACAGACAGGATGGAGGAAAACAAGAATCAGAAATTTTGATCAGTATGGTTGAATCTTTAATAAATCATATCGAAAAACAAAAATATAATAATGTCGAAGAAAATGCCCGAAGAGAATGTTTTTGCAGTGACAGCAAAGGTCTGGGAGAAGCAGAAGAGCTAACAAGCATAATTAATGAGAATATGCTTAGTAATAAGAAAGATATAAAGAAGGTTCCTTGTGCACAGAGAAGTGTGTGTATCCCGTTGTTGAGAAAGCATTTGTCCAGTGAAAATGGTATTGCCCGCATGGCCCAACAGTTCATATCACGTGATACTATAGACTTTCTTCATCAGCTAAAAGGTGTATGTATGTCACCGCACCATTTGACTACCTGATTATTGACAAAGCAGCCCAGATCAATATATTGAGCCCGGTACAATATGCACGCTAAAGGCAAAAGGATGGATGGATTTTCTGAAGAAGAACCGCTCAAGTGTTATTCTTCACCAATCGTTGAGGAACTTTTATTAGTATCTAATGTCTTGCCATATGTATGCAGGTCTCAAGATGCATGCCGGAATTGAAAGGATGCACCCTTCTCCATGGAGATAAAGGCTCCGATCATACAGGCCCGACAGAGAAATGGATCGTATGCAGACCGGTTTAAAGCAAAGATTGGATATGGAAAGCTTCATGTCAATGTTTGAAGATGTACCAAACCTGACCGCCTCATGTGGATCATCTAGAGTTTGCAGTGTCGATACTCCCAGCAGATGTTTTAAGCATTTGGAGTTGCACGTTGGAAGAAGGAGCTCTCACAGATTTGGAGCACGGGAAATCAAAGTGGCTAAACCATTAAAATTAAGCTTCTTCATCATTTAAAGAACATGAAACATTAATCGCTAAGTTAGAAATTATGCTAAAGTTTTGTGTTTATTTGGTTAGTTTTTATTTATGAGGGATTGCGATGTTTCATAAGACAACCGACACCCTTAGCTTCTCTATAAATATGTATAGTGAGAAAATCAAAATATACATTCATTTTTTCATACTTGAACACTTTTCCTAGCCTGTCTTATGATATATTATATTTTATCATCGGCAAAAGAGTGACTTGTTGAACTAAGCATGTGGATGGTGGATTTTTGAGTCAATTTCATTCAGTCGGGATAAATTTGCTGTGGATAGCTCATCCTTAAGGAGTGTCTCTACTTATAATTTGTTCCGGCATAATCTGTAAGCGCATTTATTTCTATTTGCATTAGAGGTTAACTTATTATTGAGTTGTGCCTTTTATAAATATCTTTCATTTATTTTTATAAATATTTTAATATTCAAATAAGTGGATTGGATCATTATCGCATTTTAAATTTGATAAACATAAATATTGTGAAATAATTTATTGTTTCTGTATTTATGTCTAATTTGTCTCAGTAGGAGTTAAAGTGCATTTTAGACTTATTTAAAATTGCATTTAAATAATTGATCCATCGCGTCTGATTATTAAAATTGTTTATAATTTAATATATTTAACTTTATAAAATTGTACGTTTCAACTAATAATTTTGACTCTATTGCCCATCTAATTAAGCACTAGTCTTTTGTTCTTAATTCATAATCCATATGCTGGCAACTGTTTCATTTCTTTCCATTGAAAAATTAAATATATTCATCTGTTGTATTAATTTATATTTATACTTTATTTAAAACGTTATTTCAATCATTTGCTTTTGTTTTCAATTCATAAATCACAAGTCTAAAGTTTTCCTATACTTCTTGCCATTTCGAAAACATGTATTGTGTTCGCATTCTAATCGATCTGTTTTGAGTGTCTTGGATTTAAGTGTTTCATCAAGGATTGGGTACACCCGCCTCGGTCTTGCAGAGCCGGAAGCGCAGGGGATTTAGATCACATTGATCAATCCCGTCAAGTTGGCCTCAACCGATTGGATATCACAGCATCGAGCAGGCAAGGCTCGTAGGATTCCAATCTGCGGTTTTGGGAACCAATACAATGAACCATCTTTTCTGTAGCCCATCAGCCGACTTATTTTCCATCTTATTGATCAGGTCCTTCAACTTCCCGGCAAAGACTCGAACTGTTTCATTCTTCCCCTGCTAAGTATTGAATATCTCTGCTACAATCTCATTATCGTCGTGTAATATTTGAAATTATGCAATAAACTCCTTAATGTTATCCCAACTGTTTAACTTTTGTGGATCTGTATCAGTAAACCAATCAATCGCAACACCTCGTAGGGTGGCCGGAAATTGTCGGACCCATTCGTTTGTATCTGTTATGCCATTCGCCTTCTAGATCATTTCACATGTTTTATAATGTCGAATCGGATCGGCGGTTCCTTCACCATCAAATTTAGGCAACTTTTCTTTTGGTCCCGCCATCCCGACGTTGACGCTTGGTATCCCGACTTTGACACTTGGTCTCCCGGAACCTGTGTTGCTTGGTGAAGAAGGGTTTCCGTTAAGCGAATCTGTCCCTTCTGGAAGTGTATCGTAAACGAAGAGTTCACTCCACGCTCTTGCTCCTTCGGCACTCCGAGCCGTGCAAGTCGATTCTCTTCCATCTGGATTCTCTTCCCTCAGCGAACATCAATTCAAAAATTCCTCCCGTGCTTCTTCCACCAACTCCACCCACTGTCGAGTCTCCTCCAACAATGCTTCCGCACTTTTGTGTCTGTCGGCAGCAATCTTTTGGAAACACTTTCTGCGTTCGGCTTGCTACGCCAAAATTAGATTTGCTTGTGCTGTGTGTATTTCGTCCTTTTCCTTCAGCTTGTTCTTATTCTTGTTCAGCTGATTCAGCATTACTCGTCATTCGCCTACCTTTCCAAGTCCATCAGGTAACGGCGCCAAATGTTTACCGTATTGGGTAAATGAAATCAATTCATACAAACAATGGATCAGAATAGCAATAAGAATAACAGAACTCCTTATATTATTCGCATACGCCAAATATTACATTATGCTTATGATGTTGATGATTACAATGATCACGAAGAGGGGTATTTATACATCCGAGAAACCTTCCCGAAGATGTCCGTCAACTACATACAACATGTCGGCTACATAATAAGGACCTTCTCGATACCAACAACATACATCTCGAAACACACCCTGTCGACCGATACCAACGACATACATCCTGTCGGCTACACAATATTTACCTACGACAGGGACTTACAATAATTTGTTTCTCTATTAAGCTTTTTGCAAACAAATTTTATGGGTATTATTTTTCTCCTTGATATCTTTCAGTGTTTTAAAATTTCTTTATATACAGTGATATTAGAAAAGGTGAGTCTTTTCATTCAATTATTTGTACTATGTATTAATATTAGAATTATAGTTTATTAATTATATTATTATTAGTATTAATATTAATATGATTAATACTCCAATCATTATATTATATTTTATCATTTTATATAATAATTAATTTTTCATGCTTAACATATATTATTATAATATGAATATAAATATTATTTTATTCATTTATATTTTTTATTATATAGATCTCATTTTGATTGTTATCGGGCATTAAAAGTTCCTACCAGCAATTGAGGATGACCAAACCTCTATTTGCAAGCTAGGTCGTGCATTCTTCCTATGCATCTCTTTTCTTTATTTCTGATTATAGTCTCTGAGTTTAAGCACGTAGCATAAATATATGTTAAAGAATAGAGCCAGATGGACTAGGGTCTGAATGTGCATGTTATGACTACATAGTTGATTGTTTAAATACAATAAAATCTATTTGAATTCTTTTGCTGTTTATTATTCCATTTTTAGAATTTAAAATAAAAGACGAACATTTCAGTACTGTGTAATTCTTATATAGAGGCATAATCCATTTGTCTCCGAGATAAGGAGAGGCAAGGAGAGGCACTCTTAGAGAGTAAAAGATAAAAGTTTATGAATTGTCAATGACCCTTTCTTTATATAACTACAATAAGCTCAGGATTGGGAAGAGAAAAACTTGTCTGTAGTAATCAGAGTTTAATGGACAACCACACTGAGATTCATCAAGGATGACCAACAAGGTCAAGATAAAGTGTGTTGGCTGATAACAAATGAATTATGTGAATATAACCTGCAGGATAAAAGGTGGATAATCTATACTAAACTAACCAGGAAATGAAAATAAATAAATAAACCAAACAAATCAGCTCCTAGTGGTCTAAAGGTATTATTTTTGTTGTCAAGTTGAATGGTGGGTGATTGAGCACATAGTGTCCATGTAAATCCCTAGCCAGCAAATGAGTAAACAAACTAAAAAAGCTGATCTAGATATATATAAACGCAATATGTAACAAAACCACATCCTCATGTGGAATGTCAATGGCTGGCAGCCATAGTTAGAGACTCTGAACTCTGAAGAAAACTAAAAATAGCAAATCGTCTTTATAAGCAAATACAAATGTAAAGTACAATATGAAACTAGTCTACATCTTCCTCTTTCCCTTCCTAGTAGCTCTAGTAAAAACTATGGGAGTGGGAAGGGTCTAGCCCTAGCAATCCACTATGGTTGTGGTTGTGACTCGATACCATCCAGAATGTAGCTGGTTTTGGCACTGGCAATGACTCATCATCATCATTTGTATCATAGATGTAGCTGGATGTAGCTTTGAATATACTTCAAATCCACTTGCATTAAATCTAGAAGGTTGCCAATGACTATTTGTCTCCCCTAAAACCCTTCTAGATATACATAAATACAATATGTAACAAAATCGCATCCTCATGTAAAATGTCAATGGCTGACAACCATAGTCAGAGACTCTAAACTCTGAAGAAAACTAAAAATAGCAAATTGTCTTTGTAAAAGGATAAGCAAATACAAATGTAAAGTACAATATGAAACTAGTCTACATCTTCCTCTTTCCCTTCCTAGTAGCTCTAGTAAAAACTATGGGAGTGGGAGGAGGTCTAGCCCTAGCAATCTGCTATGGTTGTGGTTGTGGCTGTGACTCGATATCCATCCAGAATGTAGCTGGTTTTGGCACTAGCAATGACTCCTCATCATCATTTGTATTCTAGATGTAGTTGGATGTACCTTTGAATATACTTAAAATCCACTTGCATTTGATCTACAAGGTTGCCAATGACTATTTCTCTCTACCAAAACCCTTCTCCTCTCCTCCAAAGGCCGCATATTGTTAAATGGGCCAAGAAATGGTAACTGCCAAGGTGTCCTAGCTTTTCTGGTGTTGCCCATGAGATTTTTTTAAATTCTTGGGAGAAGTATGCAACTTCTCGGGAGGAATATGCCACTTCTCACCGAGAATTTGGGAACTTCTCAGCATCAACTTCTTGCAAGAAAACTATAGGCTTTCTCGTTTTCCAAAACTTATCACGAGAAACAAAGTTCTCTACCACTTCTCAAAGAGATTTGATCTATGCTTATAACTATCTTTCATGCATATAAATTATGGAAAGTGACATACTTTTCATCTATATTAAATGGTTAATTATGTTTGGGAATTTTAGCATGTTATACTAATGATGTGTAAAAATGGAGAACTATTCGTACTCAGGGGGTTTAGGCCTTTTACCTATCTATCTATCTATCTATCTATCTATATATATTTATTTATTTTTATTTTTATTTTTATTAGTATTAATATTAATATGATTAATAATCTAATCATTAAATTATATTTTATCATTTTATATAATAATCATTTTTTCCTAAACATATTATAAAACGATTATAAATATTTTATATTTTTTTAATTTATTCATTTATACTTTTAATTCTATAGATTTCATTTTGACGGGGATATCAAGACTTCCCCTCTCAAATTTGCTTGTCCACCAGAAAAAAAAAGATAGAACTTTTCTAGTAAAGCATATAATTGAATGCATGAAAGCATAACGGATTCATGGAGTATGTATAAAACACGAAGAAGACACATAAGTGCATGAAAATACAAAGCAAACACGTGAATGCATGAAAACATGAAGCAAACATGGGAATGCGTGAAAACACTAAGCCTAGACGATGCAAACACATAATACATGCATTCTTGATTAATGTCTTATAGTTTACTAGACTCCAGAAAATAATTTACAAACCTGCAATCATAAGTGATCATTAGTACATTGAGTGTATATGTAAGTTTCAAGAAAATATGAATTGTGATAAATTACTCTAAGCCAATCCCATACTAAGTACAAGAGTGGAACTTTGGTCCCCTTGGCCTCGGTGGTAGTGTTTATGCATCCACGTGAGGTTACCTACTTAGCAAGATGCTAGTTTTGTTTGCTCTTATTATCATTCTTTGTCGAGAAGAATACTTAGGATGTAAACAAATTGCTTACGTACCAAACTCAATGGTCTCCCTCAAGGCTTTTGTGGATCCAAGCCCTTAATCCATCTCGGAATGACTTCAAGGCAACTTGATCCCATCTTGATCAATCCCCAAGGCATCTTACAAGGACGCTGATCCTTTACAGAAAACTAAGTTATTTTAACTATATTACTGAATTAGGAAGAAGGTTAGGATATAGTAGATTGTGTGAAATCAACATCAATGGCCTTTCTCAAGATTTCTAGGGATCCAAGGCATTAATCCCATCTCGGAATGGCCTCAAGGTAACTTGATCCCATCTTGGTCAATCCTCAAGGCATCTTATAGGAATGCTAATCCTTACACATCTTGGAATGATCTATCAATTGGATTAAACAGTCCTTCGCTATTTCTTGTTCTTCTAACTCAGAATTATAGTATGATGATTATGCATTGAATTAATATTAATGATAAAGGGTGAGTGAGACACTTACCTCATTATTTCTAAGTCAAATTGGTGAATTAGAGCATCTACTATGTATACTTATGTTCTTACGCAAAGATAATTATTGGTATAAGAATTCCCTTAAAACCTTTTGATGGCAAACTCACTGAACTATACAAAAACAATTCTACTTATATTCTGTAGAATAATTTCAGCCACTCCTTAACTATGCTTTATCTTTGTTTTTTACTATTTGATTATTCCTAGTAACGACATCTATTCCTTTCTCGTCAATTTCATACTCCTCACATGTTTGTTTTTCCTATATTCCCTATTTTTTCTATTATCATAATAATACTATGTTAATTCATTTCATTATATATAATATTCATCATTTTATACTTACCTTGACGTAACATTGCCATATTCTCCCTTTTAATATTTCATTCCATCCTACGGCCACTAGTCTCCCTAAGGTCACAACATTTTTCATGAATTTTACCATACAACACATTTTGTGCATGTTACACAACTTGCTTATTGTGGATTTTCATTTTTTTTTGTTGCTATATTTTGCAGTGCACGAAGCATTTTTCCAAATGTTTCATGTGTAATGCGTATGATTTTGTACCCACAACCACAACATTTAATCAAGACCTTGAGTGCATTGATGGATGTCATTATATGTCTTTGCATTCCCAATTACAACATGCAAAAAGGCCATTAACAAGAGTCGTGATTCAATTCTTTTTCTTTTTCTATGCTTAATTATCTAGCATGGTGCATCTCTTTGGATTATTTGTACCAAAAGAAAAATTATTTGCACATCGCTGCTTTCTTGCCATGTTAGACAACTCAAGTATGCTTCAAGGATCTTCGTACATTCTAATAAAACACTACATTCCTATGATGTTTGCATGTAAAACCTTCATTATCCCTTGATGTATTATTCCACCTCAATGATTGATCTTCTTCTTATTGCATATTTGATAATATTAGAATCGAAATGTAACAATTGTTCATAGCTACTTACTATGTGTAATGACAATGTTATTTTGTCCTAGCTATCCGAATGAGGAATTATAATGGTCGTTTTAATTCCTGTCTTCATTGCTAGACAATGGATTTAAGTTGAAGACAATAGTTTGTTACAATTCTTCCATTAGCTTGATTGGCATTTATATTTTCTTGAGAAAATCTTTGGTTTCCAATGTAGGCCTTTTCATATACTAAGTTTTGTTTTCATTGAAGAGGTTACCAATATATTCTCTATATTTTGAAATTCACTACTGGCATCTCTTTTGTAGGCATGAATTGCATCTTCTGCGTGAAGTGGTCCACCAGTAGCTTGGACTGCAACTCCAGAAAACACAGTTTGGGAATGACCATTTGCAGATGGAAATTCATTAATATTTAACTAGGTATTGCCTGGTTCCTGATGATTGGTGAACCTATTCTTCCATTTGGTTCACTTCCTCGAGATGATGGAAAACTTTTTTTTTGCTGATAAAGCTCTATCATTTGGTTGCTAACTTCTTCTAACCGCCAGTCTTCTCTTCCATTTTGTGGAGTTATAGCTAAGGGCAGCGGTAGTTGTTTAGAGATTTCTTAAGGAATTTTTTAAAAATATCTTTTGTGAGTAACCTTCAATCATGTATAGAATGAGATTTCTCTCATGATACTTTTGGCATTATGCCAAATGGTTTATGCATTTCTTTTATTATATTTACTTGCTTATCCAAGATTCCCATCTTGGCAAAACGTTGACATGATGGTAGTAAAGAATCAACTCCATGCCTATTGTTTGTATTTTTTTTAAGTTTAAAGCTTCAATCATCATTCCATTTACCAAGAAACTTGGCAATCAAGCATATGACACTTAGCAAGCCAATTAGTATAATGAGATGTGCACCATTTGCGATTCCACGTGATGCCTACATGTTTGGCATGCTTCCATGTTGTGAAGAGCATTTCATAAAACGACAACTCTTGGAGGTGTTTTGTCAAATTATTGGTGTGCTTTGTTTTCCACTTTGGCATGCATCGGGAATGATATTTCTTGGTGTTTGGCTGAACCTGCCAAGACAAGTTGTTCTCATCAATGCAACAATAGCATCTGATAAAAGAATTTCATTGATAATTTTTTACCTTCATCCAAAAACTATTCAAAAAGGGATCATCGCATGAGAAATTGGATGATATTGACAACCGTCATTGAATAGAGCTTTACAACTATCCATGTCATTTTTTCTAAAGCTTCTAAATCATCATTTCCCTTTTTTCCAATGGGGGTACAGAGATTGTTATTGACATCATTTTAAGCTTCCCTAACATAGATCAGTTTTGTCAGTATTTCTTTTTCTTTTTTTTCTTTTTTATGAGCAAACGACATAAAGCTAGATATTTTATTATTAAAAATGAGTTTTACAGAAGTTGGTTCATGGGAGCATACTGACAGGAAAGAACTAGGAAGAAACCCTCTGCTTGTAGCTCCAGACGACGAATCTAATGATACATAAACAAGCAAGGACATACCCTTGTGACACATACATCGTTTGTTCGTATATGATTGAATGATACATACGTAGCTTGTTTGTTCGAAGCTAGCTATGGGGGATAAAAGCCTAATCTAATGATACATAAGAAACAAGGGCATGCCCTTGTATTACATACAACACCCTATTTTATGTAATCGTACAAATCAATACAAGCTTATGTTGGTAAATAATACAACTGAGTAAATAAGAATAGTTTGATATGTATCCGAAGAGACGTCAAAGAGGAAGAATCCATAAATTTGAGATATGAACGGTAATCTTGAAGGAGAGGAAGACCTTCACCTTAAATAAAGATATTCCTACAAAGAGTGTAAAAATAACTCTAGATTGAAAGAGAAAGGAAACTAGGAGATTGGAATAGGGTCAGATAAAGATACCATCAGCCCCACAATTAGCCAAGTTGTCCACATCTCCGTTATCTTCACGATAGATGTGGGAAAAGCTAATATTTTCGAACATTTTAGTAAAGTTTTTTGCTCTGCAATTTAGAGTTTAGAAGCCAATTAGAAGTGTAGCATGTGTGGAGGGCGTTGATGATGATTTCAGAATCTCCTTCCACTGCTAATGTTTTGATGCCCAAAGAGCTACACAGAAGAAGGCATCTGCACAAAGCTTCAAATTCGGCAATGTTATTCGTAATAGAGCCTATGGGTTTGGCAAGCTTGCCATAAATGTTGCCATTTCAATCTCTAATGATGCAACCAACTCCTGTTATCACAGGATTGCCCCAAGAAGCCTCATCAAAGTTGAGCTTATACCATTGAAAGGGCCACAAAGTGATTAGAATTGAATTAGCATATTATATTAAATCATATATTTTAATTAATTCTTGTCTTTAATTAATTCTAATGTCTATTCAATTTGGAATTGTCCATTCAATTTCTAATGAAGATGTAGATAAAGAGACCTTTCAACTTCCATGAAGATGTATAAAGAAGCTCAACTCGAATTCAACAAGGCAAAATGATATAGACATACATCTTGTTTGTTGAGATTGCCAATTTGTATTAGATCTTATATATGGAATTCATGGGTAGACACCTCAACCATGAGATTGTCCAACTCCTATAGAGTTCATGGGCATACATCTCATTCACGAGATATCCCAACTTTTATGAGCTCAAACACACAACTCCACCACGAGTTTGTCCAAATTTGATTGATTTGCAAGCATACATCTCACTTACGAGATTGTCCACAATTGTATGAAATTTTATTTCATACTATGAATGAATACAAGTCATCATATATGGTTTATTACGCACTTACAATACCAATATTTATTATTTCAATATTGTCCTCTGAATTGCTAAAATGATTGGGATTAGTGGTACAAGAGCTGATAAATGATCCAGTTAGACAATTTGTTGACAGAATAATATTATTCTCCTTTCTGTATACGATGAACTGCAACAAGCTATTGAAGATGACATAATCCTTGGGAGCAGATTGAAAAGTTGGATTCACTCAGCTCTGAGTGAACTTTGAAATCAAGTGGTGGATTCATTACTCGCCTACAGAATGGGCACGGTAGGATTGATTTGTATATAGGGGCGCTCCATTGAATTTTAGAATTTTACAAGCGCAAATCAACTGCTGGAGTTTCTTTTACAGGAGTAGGAATGACTTATCTCTTTCTCCATCACAGCAGACTGCCAAGAATATTTTTCTCCAACGCAAGAGAATAAACTGAGAAAGTGGAATTGCATTATATTATAACTGATTACGTTTTATATTATAAATAATTATGTTTTGTATTACGGTTTGATAAACAAACTGGGAAGTCTAGAGGGTTTACACTTTTTATATATAAGACTATGGAAGGAGCTAAGAAGTGTAACATCTAGTTTTCACGGGTCTAAATTAACATCTAACATACTCAAAGAATACAGTTACTACTTCGTTTCATAGGAAGACAGTTATATCATTCATGTTCATGTGAATAAGAATACCATTATAAATCAGGTAGACAAAATTTCTTATCTAAAAACTTGAAATACCATCAAATGAATTTACTACAGAAATTGAAAACCACATACCTTGGAAAACTGAGATCGAAATCAAAACTAAGGATGCTTCTGCAACCAACCAGGTTAGTCCACAAATATACTATAACAATTTCACATGACGACTATCATCTAAAAACCACTATCTTAAAATCAAATAATAATTTCAATTAAATACCACTATATTTTAAATTAGGGCATCACTTACCACCGTATCAATTAGGGCATCATTTACCATCGGTTCATTTAGGGATTATGATACCGCTCCCAATACCACTTATTCAATTATTAAATTAGGGCTCCCAATACCACTTATTCAAATAGGGCTTCCAATACCACGGATTCAATTAGAGCTACCGATACCACTATCATTTAGGGTTCCAATCATCTCTCAATCAATTAGGGCTTCAGATTCCTTTACTTCTAATCACTTAACTATGATAGTATCTCAAGATTAGAAATATAGTTATATTCGATATTCATATAAATGAAAGCAATCCATGAATCTATCTTTAGGTGTAAAATAACAATAACAATGAAATAACTCAATTTAATCTTACCTCATCATAAAAGTGATATTACCTATTTCCGTTAACAATTGACTGCATAGCTTATCTCTGTCTGACTCATGACTAACATCTTGGGGAGAGGTGAAACATTGTCAGGGGCTTAACCACCCAACCTCAAACCACAACTTATCCCCACACGATCTCTAAGAGAAAGGCCCTCCCTACCCGAAATAGACAAGGAACATCTTCCCATCCACTGGGCTTCCCGGTAATTAACTCACCATATGACTTGACAGCAAGAAATCACAATAACAGGAATATGCATGCACTATTGCTTATTTCATATTAAAAATGATAAACGTTGTTCGGTCATATTTGATACTGATTCATATTATAGATGATTCCTTTCTTTCACCTCATCACCCATCTCCTTGACTTCACAACCAGGTGAGTCCCAAGTGTAGAAATCCTCAGAACGACCGGTTCTGCCAATTTTACATGCATCCAGCATTTCACAATCTGTCATTACATAATTATGTTCTTTAAAGATTTCAAAATTGAAGATTTAATTAATTATTTTAAACATAATTGATTTCTCTTCCGCATTCTTGCAGATTAACTCCACCTCTTCACCATTTCATGGCTTCTCTGCCGGTGAATTACTCGGTGTTAATAGTATTCTAAATTTGTTCGGAAAACTATAATAGCATTTGCATTGAAGTTGATTCACTTAAACAATCAGGTTTTTAAAACACTACTATTTGAATTCAAAAATGATGCTCTCTCAAGGATACTCGAAGATGATCTCTTATGCACATTAGGAAAACAACAAGTAGTATATATATATATATATATATATATATATATATATAGTTCTCAAATATCATGCCTATCCAGCTAAGAACGGATATCCAATCAGAAAAGAAAAGAGTTGGAACACATATCTGATTCATTCTCTAACCTATCATTATGTACTAACTAAAAATAGATATTATCCTCAGTGAAAAACAATACTTTACCTGGTGTTGGTATTCATCTAGACAATCCTACATAGCATGATACTAACAAAAACTGATGCACTCATATGTAAAAGACATGGGACAATAAAATTAGCATTGTGTTGTCATGAGCTATCATTAAAGGTAAACGTACAAAGCAGATCACTAACTTTTGGTTTAACAATGAGGAAAAAGAGTAAAGAAAAAATAAACAAGCATCAGATTGGACTTAGCAGAAATCGCATTGAATTGTTTGTGCAGACTTCCTACACCTCCTCACGATTTAGGACATCAAGCCAGTGATTCCTAGGTGCTCACAAGTTCTTTTCCTTGGATTTTGTTTTACACTTCTACACCCTAACATGCATCATTGCTGGTGAACTCTTTGGTGTTTAATTACATGATTTCATCTCTTTGTGATATGAACAAATTATATACACATTTATGTTTTTAATCCTGAATCTGAGATATTTACTACTCATGATTGATATTCTTATTGCTTATCAGATTCCATACGTTATGCTATTACTTGGAACTCGGTCTGTATGGAATTAATGCATGAATGGTGCAAAATATGGAATAAGAATCTAACACGTTGTTGTGGCATATGCACTCGGCTTTTGGTCTCTAAATGGGCCGACTGACTTTGCATTATATACTTTTAGAAGTGACTGATTCACTTTACAGTAATTAAAAAGAATGTGTTATGAATTCATGTGATTCATCAGACTAGCGTTAAGGAAACATTCATACAAAATGGAGTCATGCATTTCCATCAAACTCAGTATTAAGAAACGTAAATAGCAAAATCGTGGTTCGGTTGTTTACTTACTCAGCTTAGCAGATATATCCCAAAATGCTTTGGTTATGCAAACTCAATGACTCTGATTTCTGCAGCAGGAAGCGTGGAAGAAAAGGAAAAGTATGCAAATATTTTCAATCGGTAAATCTTAGAAAGAGCCACCACCAGCAAGGAGAAAGAAAGGAGATGAAGATAAAAAAAAATGTGTTGTGACACAACTATGGGACTCTATAAAAGAGAGGGTCGACTCTCCAACTACCTTCAGTTACATAATCCATTCGAATTCCAATAAGTAAATCGACTATGAAGAGAGAAAAGAATAATAGAAAAATAAGTTGGAAAGAAGAATTGGAAAATTATAATTTGAAAATTATAATAATTCAATTATTATAATTTGAGCATTATTATAATGTACAACTAAACATCACTGTTAAATTATTAAAATATAATGATGCCAATTCATTTTTATATTTAAATGCACGTTTATAAATATTTATTAAAATGATATGATGAAAGATAAATTAAAATCATTGAGATACGTTTTATATTTTAATTAAATTATTTATTTAAATAACTCATCAGGTCCCGCAAATTTTTCCTGGTTCAAGTCGCCAGGTCCTCACCCCATTTGCTCAGTGATGGTGATGCTCCTGCCTAATTGTTTTCTGACAATGCTTCCACCCCATTGACATGCTCTCTGCAAGGAAATTCTCCACCGTTAAATTATATTATCATTTTAAATAATCACAATGGTTAACCATCTTCTAAATTCTATGAATTCGTGATTAACGAGCAACTAACATGTCATCATCACTTGAAATCATAATGACTAACTATCTTACCATTTCACCAGATTATAACAAATTAAACTGCCAACTGACTTCATGTGAACTTCAATGGCTATATTTCAACTTAGGTCAAAAATTGGGATGTAACAAGAAGGTTCTAGGGAGCCTAACAAGAACATTGACGGCCATTCTATGCATTGCAAAAGAGCCACTAAGAATTATAAGAAGTTCAAGCAATTTTGTTGCTTTCACTTGTACTAAAAACATGGTTTTGCAAGATGAGCTTCTTTTCTGTAAGAGGCAAAAAGATGGCAATAATGTGGCAAAGCCTGCAATGCCCAAGGATTCCCTGCCATCAGAATCCCAGTCTCATCGTATCACCATAGCAGTCACCAGTTGTCCTATCTACATCCACTATCTCAATTGGCTTCTAGCAACATTGATCTTTCTATTATTCAAGACGCAGTGAATCCAAGCAGCACAAATAGGCCAACACACACAACGAATGGATATGAATTTTCAACTTTAGGGTCTTTATTAATTTAAATTTTGAGGAGAGTTTTTGAATCCTTTCCAGGATCTAGATTCAGAGCCTTCTCTTCATACGGACATCGTTACTTCATTTCAAAGATGATGGGGCAATGGGGCCCATTGCCTCATAAGGAAGGAGGAATGATAAGAATTGAATTAGCATATTATATTAAATCATATATTTTAATTAATTCTTGTCTTTAATTAATTCTAATGACTCTTCAATTTGGAATTTGTCCATTCAATTTCTAATGAAGATGTAGATAAAGAGACCTTTCAACTTCCATGAAGATGTATAAAGAGGCTCAACTCGAATTCAACAAGGCAAAATGATATGGGCATACATCTCGTTTGTTGAGATTACCAATTTGTATCAAATCTTATATATGGAGTTCATGAGCAGAGACCTCAACCATAGGATTGTCCAACTCCTATAGAGTTCATGGGCATACATCTCATTCACGAGATATCCCAACTTTTATGAGCTTGGACACACAATTCCACCACGAGTTTGTCCAAATTTGATTGATTTGCAGGCATACATCTACCTTACGAGATTGTCCACAATTATATGAAATTTTATTTAATACTAGGAATGAATAAAAGTCATCATATATGGTTTATTATGCACTTACAATACCAATATTTATTATTTCGGTATTGTCCTTTGAATTGCTAAAATGATTCAGATCAGCAAGGACCAATGACAATGGAGTCTAATAGTAGAGGTTGCTTTGCATCCTTGGCCAAATAGGGCGTGGATAATAAAGTTAGGTAAAAAACCATTCTAACCTCATTATCCTAGATAGAGAAAATAGAGTTGTCGCAGTTAAGGGTCCTTAATCTATTGTTTGCAACCTCAATGATGTTCACCTTGATTTTGTTGATGAGTCGAGCTTCATCCAGTTTAGAATTTTGCAATTTTTGCAATTTCACTCCAAGCTTCCAAATCATGATGGAAGGAACAATAATACAAAGGGGATAAAAAGTGGTTTTTATACAAAGAAGGGGCCAGCTTTTGAGAAAGTCAGGAAGGTTGTTGGCGAAAGCTAGTCGCAGATGTAGCTTTTGGAGAAGCTAGAACCGACACTTTTGAGCATAAGGCCAATGAAGAAGGATATGGTCTACCGATTCAAAGGTGGATTTGCATAAGGCGCAATGAGAGGGGCCTTCAAAACCTAGCTTAAGGAACCATTTGGCTGTAATGATATGATTCTGGAGAGCAACCCAAGTGAACATGCCAACCTTAGGGAGACAGTTTATCCTAGCATAAGCGAAGAGGGAGATCAAATGGGGTCCTATACATTTTGTCAACCAAAGTTTGGCAATCGGCTTTACCTATACAAGTGCTTGATTTGGATCCTAGCCTGACCAATAGACCCTCAGAGGGTTTTAGGGGTGATGGATCTAGAGGAGAGGGCGGAGAGAAGATCCTCTTTGTCTTGAGGAGAAAGATGAGTGTTATCTAGAGACTGCTGTACACTCGAAAGTGTCCCACTCTAAACCCTTCTATCCAAACGATTTCATGAGTTTGAAATGCTTGGATGCCGGCTTAGAGCTCCCTATCCACGGAGTGCAAGAGAGTGTATTTCAAGTTCAAGGGCTCTCAGATGAGCCTTAGAGATACTCTTCTTGCTAGTAAACCATGCAATGGGAGGTTCCAAAGACAAGATGCAAGAATGCAAATGTCTCAAAGAGTTCCTCAAGAATGCAATGCAACTAAAGATTAAACTAGAATGAATATGAAAAGTGCAGCTATTCTAAGCATGTATGAGAGTGTTACAATACCATTATTTAAACTATGTGATATTATTGCAAGAAATCAAAGCTAAACTAACATGCAACTATGCTAAGAATGCCATATGATCTTATGCTAATATGATGAAATGAGAGAATGAGACAAGAAATGAGAAGTTCTCCACAAAGCTCCAAAGAAACCTATTAGAAAACCTGTAGCATAACAATATTCAAAAGATGGATTGATGCTTTGAGGGGGAAAGCTCTCTCCCTTTTAAAGTCGTACGGACGGTAGAGATCAAGATGAAGATGGTGGATGATCAACGGTGGAATTCAAAAAGAGGAGTGATCCATGTGCACACACAAGTCAACCAATAGAATTAAAGTTGACTTGTCACATAAGACAAAAGTCTCACAAGCCTTTTCTTTTAATTGTAAAATAGAAAAAGGACTTTATGTGTGCACTTTAAGTGGGTTAGAAGAATGGGGTCTTTTATTTAATTAAAAGGGGACATGTTCTTTTAATCAAATAATGAACTTAGGATAGCACAGTCAAACTATAGGTTATAATCAAATAAATTGATTATTAGCAATTTGGCTTAGGTAAGTGATTAAATTAATTTAGCCAAAATGTTGAAAAGGGGGCTAATAGTCTAAATGACCATTTTTAGGTGATTACATTTGCCCCTCTTTGACTAATGCGTGATCGATCTGGGAACACATTATGTCAAAGAAAATCGAAGCCAAGTAGGCGATGATAGATATAGATGTCTAATTCCGAAGAGTGAAATGCAGAAATAGATATCAAGTCCTGAATGCACAGCCTGATAGCAGTAGTACTGAACACTAGGAAGGTGATGTTAGGATCTGAAAAGAATTCTAACACCTAGCAAAGTGGATAGATCGAGAGCAAGTGATAAGGTCAAACAAATGCTCCTAAGAAATAGATAGCCGTAACAATCAGCAATAGAGTATTTTTGCCCCCTCGGGATTGAAATCGAAATGAGGTAAGGGGACATAGAAACAAGCTAGATATGAGAAAATTAGAATATAGCAATGTCCAAGATGAGAGATAGATGATTAGAACCCAAGAATGACTATAAAAAAAAAATGATAAAATGCCCCAGTTTGACTAGAGTTGACCTTGAAGGATATAGTATAAAAATTAGGTCAAAACGAGTAGAAAGGTGATTTTAGACATAAAATAGTGAATTGAAGTAGATATGAAGTATGGAAATGATGAAGACATGAAGAAATGAAGATGCCCCAGTGATGATTCAAAGATTAGACCTCAAAAGGTCAGCTAACTACTCAGAAGAAAGTAGAATTTTAAAAGACAATTTTGACCATCAAGATGAACTTGAATTTTGATTTCAATCCCGAAAATGAATCTAGGATGTTGAAATTATTTAACAGGTCAAAACTTTATATAATGTGATGATAAGATAGAAAAGAGATGAAGTGAAAGATTAAGAAGGTAAAGGACATGAACAAGAAGAAAGTAAAGAAATATATGAAAGGAGTTAGCTGATATGTCCACAAAAAAGATGAAGAGAGAGCTCTCCCCATATGCAAGAATGCAAGACTAATCTAGAAAATGAACCTAAAATGCAAGCTAATATGCAAAGTGGTTTACCAGCAAGAAGTGTATAACATTTAGACTCTTAATTTCATCATTGAGCATTTATTAGGGACATCATGAGATCATACAACCATCACTAGTATAACTATGAGGATATGAATATGATCGATATCAGATAGGTATGTGGAAATCCAATCTAAGCATCAGAGAGATGTAAGTCAAGATAACTACGTGATTAGATTCCCTAAGTTTAATTTAGCAAGATTACACCTGTATCAAGGCATAAGCGCCAGGATAAACCCTGAGTGCGATCTTGTGAAACAATCAAGGATGATACATTTGTAAGTCAACGTGTTGAATAGGACCAGCATAAATGCTTACAACACTATAGAAAAACAAAATTATACCCACAAGCAGAAATCAAGAAATTATGTCCCATGCCCCCAGTCTTCTAGTCAATGACATCCTTGAAAGACTATTAGGGAGGGAACACATGGCAAAGAAATCATCATAGACAGCACACAAAGTAGATAAAGATCAGCATAGCTCAGTCGTTTAAGTGTTAAAGTGCGTGTGTGCAAGTCACTTGGCCATTTCTTCAAGACTTGATTCTGATAGTGAGAAATATTTCGACATCGGAGACTGTAGGTAAACTATCTGAAAAGTGTTGAAAAGCACTTGATGTCAAAGTGGGAGAAGTGTTGAGAAACACCGTCTTGTGAGTTGTCAAAGAAACCCTAATGTACAAGAATACCTCAATAGGCTAAGTAGCTATGCCCCCGAGACGAGGACAAGAAACAATTCCAAGCCAGGAAATGTGGAGTGTAGTGGATGATTGAGACTGATAGACATAGGTGCAAGGGTTTCAAGTAGCGCTTGTTTCCAGATTTTCACCACTTGACAGATTTTTTCAGGACTTTTTTCAATTTTTTGTATTTTTGTATTTTTGATTTTTTTGGTGATACATCAAAGTGCCTATTGCTAGGTTTTCACTAAGAAGATCTTTTTTTCAGGACATTTTCTAATTTTTAAGATTTTTTTCAAGATCATATATGATTTTTTTTTGGAATTTTTTAGAAGGTTTTAGATATCACTAGTTCTCAAGCAAGATCACATCATTTTCTCCCAATGTCTAGCAAGGTATAGGATATGATGGAGCAACGAGCCAGTGGATAAGCAAAGATGGATGAAAAAAGAGGAGTGATCCATGTGCACACACAAGTCAACCAATAGAATTAAAGTTGACTTGTCACATAAGACAAAAGTCTCACAAACCTTTTCTTTTAATTGTAGAATAGAAAAAGGACTTTATGTGTGCACTTTAAGTGGGTTAGAAGAATGGGGTCTTTTATTTAATTAAAAGGGGACATGTTCTTTTAATCAAATAATGAACTTAGGATAGCATAGTCAAACTATAGGTTATAATCAAATAAATTGATTATTAGCAATTTGGCTTAGGTAAGTGATTAAATTAATTTAGCCAAAATGTTGAAAAGGGGGCTAATAGTCTAGATGACCATTTTTAGGTGATTACAACTGCCACTCCCATTTAAGACTTGGGTCAGAAAGGGGAAAGGATAAATAGCTATCAAGGGTGGAGCCCCAAAGGCAAGAGAGGATCTCTCTGATGTGTGGGGATATGGTGTTGGAGAGAGGAGAATATCCTTCCCAAAAATCATCCCAAAAGAGAACCTTGGATCCCTTACCAATATCCCAAGATAGCTTGTTGGAAACTATATCTTTGCAATCCAACATAAAATTCCAAACCTAAGAACCTCTTAGCAAATTGGAAGTAAGGAAGATTTCTATGGAACCGGAAGGATCTAAGTATTTTTGGGAGAGAATCTTAGCCCATTTGCTGTAAGGATTAAGGTGTTTAGCCCCAAAGGCTTTGTTCCACCACACAAGTTTTTTAATGTTGAGGCCCCCTAAAGTTAGCAGTTTAAAAAAATTATCCCACCTATTAAGAGTCATTTTCTTGTTGTTGGAAGCCCTTTGGCAAAAGAAATAATGCATTTCACTATCAATATCCGCTTTGGCTTTGGTGATAAGGGGGATGCAAGACATTCAGTAAGAGGGAAGGGCAGAGAGGACATATTTGATCACAGTTGATCACAGTTAGGCAGCCTGCGTTAGAAAGCCATTTACCCTTCCAGCTATCCACTTTTTGGTCGAATTTGTTGATTAAAGGATCCCAGATTTTGTTTAATCCGGAATCTTTATCTATTGGAATACCCATGTGCTTGAGGGGAAGCTCACCTTTTTTAAAACCAAGGATACTGCAGATGGTCTGCTTGGAGGTTGAATCTGATTTCAAAAAGAAAATATCAGATTTGCTGGGATTGACCTTCTGGTCAAAGGCTCTCGTATATAGGTCCAAAATCTCTCTATGGTTAGAGGCTTTGACAAGGGAACAGTTGGCGAGGAGGATGGTATCATCAGCGAATTAATGATATGTTATGTTTTCAACATTACTAGTGACTTTGATTTCTTTGATCGTATCAGTGGCCTGGTAAGTTGAGACCGCTCTCTCATAGGCTTCTACCATGATCACGAATAGAAATGAGGAGATTGGATCTCCTTGTCTTAGGCCACGAGAAATGTCGAAGAAACCTTCTCAAGAACCATTAACCAGTACAGAAATTTTGGGGGTGGAAATGCATTGGAAGATTACATTAATTCACTTAGACAAGAAGCTGAAGGCTTCAAGCCATTTGTAGTCTACTTTATCGTAATCTTTTTGAATATCTAATTTTATGAGCGTCCTTGGTTTTTTCGTTTTCTAAATGGTATGGATAAGTTCTTGAATGATGATAATACCATCAAAGATGGATTTGCCAAGCACAAAGCATGTTTGTTCTTCGAAGATAATCTTTGGTAGCAATAGTTTTAATCTATTGGCTATTGCTTTAGACATGATCTTATAAATTGTATTGCATAAGGCAATTAGGTGAAAGTCGCTAAAGGATATTGCATCTTGCTTTTTTGGAATGAGATAGAGAAGGTTATTATTGATTTCTTTAAGGATATGACCCACTTTTCTTGTATTTCCGATATATTCCCATAAATTGTGTCCAAGAAAATGCCAACCATTTTGGAAGAAACTAATGGGGAATCCATCAAGGCTCGGAGCTTTGTCGGATTTCATCTGAAATAATGCAAACTTGATCTCTTCTAATGAGAAGAGTTAATTTAGCATCAGGTTATCCTAGCGAGAAATTAGTTTGGAATATCATCGAGCAGGGTCGTTTGGGTTTGAAGGTATGATAATTCATTAAGAGTGTTGTAGAAGAAGAAAACAACCTCTTGTGCAATAGATGAAGGATCTTCAATTAGATGGTCATCATTGTTTTTGATGGTCGTAATTCTATTAACATTTCTTCTCATTTTAGTGTTGTTGTGAAAGAATTTATTATTGTTGTCACCTACAAAGAGCCAATCTTCTCTAGAATTGTTGTTTCCAGAAGACTTCTTATTTAAGAAGAATATCTTCTTGTTTATGTAGAAGTTATTTTTCCTTGAGATATTTTGCATTATCCATCTCATGTTGGAAGATATCCTCATTCAATTTGTGAATTTCTTCGATTAAGATTTCTTCTTCAAAAATGTTTTTGAAGTGATTATCATTCCAATCTAAAATTTTGTGTTTGAGAATTTTAAGTTTGGACACAAAACTGAACATTTTGGAACCTTCAAACAATGAGGCCTGCCACCACATTCCTAAGAGGGTCATAAAGTGGCTGTCTAGGTACCACATGTTTTCGTATTTGAATTAACTTCTAGAGGTTTAGATGCTTCAATGATTTCGAGAGATATCGGTGAGTGATCCGAACCTGAGCCAGGAATTAGGGATGAACTAAGATTGAAGTCAGAGAGAGCAAGGTTACCATGAAATAAAAAGTGACCAGGTCGTTCTCGAATTAAATCAGAACCTGATCTTTTCTTGTACCAAGTAAATATACCATTGGATGTGGGAAGGTCCAGCAAACAATGGGAAGAAATCCAATGATTAGAATCTTTCATAGATTGGGTAATGGTACGAATACCACTTTCTTTTCCATTGATGCATTTGATCACATTGAAATCACCAACTAGAATGATGGGGCACTGATTATGGGTGCACGGAAAGTTTCTGATTTCAGCCCAGAGTAAGGACTTTCCCATCGTGGCGATGGGACCATATATATTAATTAGAAAAACATGAGGTACCTGTGTATGCTTTTTACAGATCCTGAAATCCAATTGGGTGAAATTTGAAGGTTTTCATATTTAACTCTCCTTCGGTCCCACAGGACAGCAAGGCATCCCGAGGCTGAGTTGGTGGAGGATCCTATAGATTGCCAAATACCAATTCTTTTATTAAAAATATCAAGTTCTAATTTGTTTTGTCTCCCATATCATGATAAGTTAAGATTTGAACATCTTCAAAAATCATTTGAGAAGACGTTTGTTAGGGGCTTTAAGCCCCTAACATTCCACGTAATGAGCCTCATGGCTTAGTGGGAAGGATCTTCCCCTTCCCTGCATGAAATAAAGAGGAAATTTTAATCTGATTTTCAGCTTCGCCATCCTTTTGGCAGAGCTCAGTGGTAGATTTCCTACCTCTCTTTTTCAAGGATTTACCAAAATCAGGTGCATCTAGTCCTTTAATGTTTTGGGCTATCCCCAAAGACTTGTTAACAGAATTTAAAAGTATATCATTATCCAAATTATGATGAGCAGAATCTGTTTTCATGCTCACTGATATGGTTGAGGAGTTCGGCTTGAGGATTATTGCAATTCTCTTCTGATAATACGATGTTATAAGCTGATTCTAGCTTGGGGGAGATAAAGTGTTGTTGCAAAGATGTAATATCGGATGAATTAGCATCCCCCAATTCTAACTTCTTAAAAGAATCATATTCACTAAGTTTATGACATAGAATTAACTCTTTGCTTATGCAATTATGCATATCAATGATTTCCTTCAAAATCTTGCTTAAAGCGTGCATTTTATGCTTGATATTGTTTATAAATACTTCGGATCTGTTGGGGTTGGGAGATCCTAAGGGGAAAGGAGAAGGTGGCAAGGGAGAGGAGAAAGAGGGTGTATGAAGGCTAGGAAAGGGAAGAGGAGAAGGAGGGTTAACGGGGGATCTAGGAGAGGAAGGATTATGAGACAAAAGGTTGGGGGAATGAGACAGGGATGGAGATGTTCTTAGCAGGATGAATGCAATGTGGAGACGTAGCTTTAACCGTACTGGTGGGGAGAGAAGAATGTCAGGTCCGTGGGGAAGACATGTTGGAGAGTAGGAGAGAATTGGTATTGGCAGAGATGGGCAAGGGGAGAGGAAGGAAAGAGGTCATAGGAGAAGCGGAAGAGGGGGCAATCAAGGAAAAGAAGGGGTGGTGGGGGTCAAATCACATGCATGTATAGAGAAAATGTAGAAGAGAACACTAAAGACTGAAGGTGAAGACTAATATACAGATCATGAGAACAAACCAGAAGGCAAGATCAGTTCGATTTGAATAGTTCGATTCAATACAGAACGAATAATAAAAATGTAGAAATGATGAAGAACGTGGTCAAACGTGGCGAAGACCAAAGTTGGAATCAATTCGACGAATCAAACACGTTTGATCATCGACCTCACCAAATTGACAAGTCAAATGAGCAAAACAATGCATTTCATTTGTGCGTTGAAAAGTCAATGTCTTACATGTCAGTTGGACCCCTTTTTTAACATAAGATCATGCATGTCCCAAGGCATCAGATCTTGAAAGATCAACGCACGGCGCTTTCCTACATTTTAGAAGTGCTCGAGAAATAAACATTGCAGGGAAGCGACAATGAGACACGTGTCCGGTGGGCCATCACTTTTCACGAAGTACAGTCAAAATCTAGTCACGAGGTGCCACGGAGTGGAGGTTCAATGTCAGAGTTTCTAAGCAATAAAGTAACACCGCCTGTCTGTCACATGTATGCCACGGTGTACCTAGTTGGAAAAAGGGATCTGTGCCACAAAAAGAGAGACTTAACAGTGATTTATTACCGTCGTTAGATCTTAGAAGATCTACGACATGCGCTTTCCCGCTTTTCAAAGTTGTGCGAAGTTTACAAAATGCGGGAAAGCAACCATTCGACACGTGAAATGGTGGACCCACAGAGGAAGCTATAAACGAAAAGTTATAACGTTTTAATCTTGAGCGTTGATTTGAGATCAACGATGGGAATTCAAGTACTGATGATTGTTGGAATATGAAATATATGGATTTGGCGCGAAACAACATAAAATGAAGAATAAACGATTTTCTACAAGATTTTCTGAGACTGCATGAAGATGAACAGTGATGGTGTGTTTTCAAGAATATCATTTTGATGTTTGCGGTGAAAGTGATTCCATTTACTTTCCTCATATATGATTATGCTTCCTCTCTCGTTCATTTCATATTATGTGAGAAAGTTTCATTGGGATTTGAAAGACAGATGTGTATGAATCTATTAGTAACTTGCTGAATTCCATATAATTAAGTCTAGTAGTCAAAGCAATTACATGTTCCCTCATGTACATCTCTTTTTCCATTTCTCCTTGCATTTAGATAATTAACACTACATTTAGATTAAAAGTACAAGTTACAAATCTTATGATAATCTATTATAGTGATTCCATTGGGTGTGATAGGTTGTCCAAAACTACTTTGGCTAAATTGTTTGTGCCTACAAACAATTTGGTTATCCTTTATTGCTCTCAGGTTAAGAGTTTATCGGTTTAAGACTTCTGATCTCATAAAAACATATTCATTGCACATCATTGTAAATCATAGGGCGCTGCACCTAATCAATTCAGAGGACGGTGATAGAATACATACACTGACGCATTTGTTGGTGAACATCCTTTTGTTGCTCACATATTGGGCATCTAGAGTCAAGGTAAAGCCAAGTTAAAAGGAGGGACAAACTGTTAACCAACAATTTTTGGCGACTCTATTGAAGATAATTAAAATGAAAGTTCTAAATAATTTCCCTTCATAATTAGTTACACTCTAAATATATATACGAGTTACAAGAAAGGACTTGTGGTATTCAGGTGTTTTTCATAAGGACTTGATACCAGTTTATAGCCTCAACCTGTTGAAGAAGTCTAGAAAATTTCAAAGTTGAAGACTGGTAAGATAATTTCAAAAACACCATTTATTTGAACATTTGATACACTCTGGATCCCAAATAAACTAGGAGAGCCAAGGAGAAAGGAAAAATTGACCCAATGTAATAACCCCAACCGGTTATAACTTCATCAAACATCAAATTCTTCTCTAATTCAGTTGTTTGACATTTCATCAAACACGTTGCAACCAAGCTTCAATACCAATGTAATATCCCTTGGCCAAACTGACTGATTTTAGTTCAAGGAATATTCTCGAACACTTGTATGTTGCCTTTCCCCTTTTTTTTTTTTTTGTGTTTTTAGATTGTTTGATATAGTTTGAATGATGCTAAGAAGTTTAGAATATTTGCAAATGATATTACAATACCTCTTACAATGAACTAATATGCAACTACAATTCTTTTTGGTATTTTCAAAGCATATACATGGAAACTAGATATGAAATGCATACCTACAACCAACTGACATTTTGAAAAACAATTAGCATACAGCTATTATGCTGATCATATATGCTATTAGATGGAAATTTCATCAAACAAATGGTATGCAACATATATCTCCTTTATTGAATTCATTTCGATGTACAATGTTGCTATGAATTTGCCAAGACAAATGGGCTTACAATAATGACTACAGCAATGCCAAATTTGATTCTGAGTTATAACTTACAACAGCAAAATTATATGCCTAAGATTACAATGCTAACTACTAAAAGTTGCTAGAGGAACATGGTAATAGTGATGCCCAATGGATGGAGATGAAAGTTGCAATCAAAATTAGGCATAAATATTGTAGCGCGGCACTGTTCACGCATACTGTAGTAGCAAGGAAAAAACGATTACTAATGGCTGCCAAAGATTTATCTTCAGGTCTGCACTCGATAGTCTTTCAATATTCTTCAAACCCTACGGTTATTCCTTAACATTAAGCATAAATAGAACTTCAGAATGAAGCTCTCCTAAATGCCAAATTCAATGGATATTTCACCACCTCAAATGGTTGCAACACTGAAGAATTGATGCTCTCCAATGGCTAACTGAAATCAGAAACTCTTAGTTTCTTCTCCCAAGTTCATATCAAATGCAATTGATGATAATCAGATGCTTAACAATGAAGCTCTCGCATCTATTTATTCTTTTCCTTCACCCTTCTAGAAGGTAATAAAATATTATTTAATTGCACTCTCTAGAAGCTTCCCCCTTTCCAACACAATAATTAGTTGTATTTCTAGAAAATGCACTCTCTAGAAGCTTCCCCCTTTCCAATATAATAATTAGTTGTGTTTCTAGAAAATTAAATTAATTAAATATAGTCACCTTTGGATTTATTTATTTATTGATTTTAATTTTATTTATTTCTCCTTATTTCTCCACTTAGCCTTCGGAGAATGAAAAGCTAAGAACTCCACTAAGGGTCTAAAAGATGGTAAACATTACACCCGATATACGAAGAGCTCAAGAAGGCTAATTTCCCTATCCTAGAGGACTTTTGCAGAAGAGGAAGAACACGTGCAAGGGAAATAGTAACTAAACAACTTAAGATACTCTATTGTCTGCAATTGTTCCTCCAAGAAGAACGTAGAGAAGTCAATCCTCTACTCCTCCTATTGTCAGAAATTCTATTCCTTCTATTTTTGATGCTTTGTTGTTGATTGGTACTGCTCTTCCTATTTCTATTATCTTTCAAACAAATCAAATCACTATACCAGCAATTATGGCACTACCATGGGGAAATGCTATTGGTCCTCTTGCCCTTGGGGCTAATAATGATCTACCAAGAGCATCAAGGAAGAACTTTCCCAGATTCAATAGAGATGGCTCTACTTCTACAGAACAGCACTTGAGTGTTTTCCATAAGGTTTGTAACTTTGTGGTGTAGTAAATCCTCAACATGAGAATGTTGCAATCAGAATGTTTGTAGATACACTGGTGGATAATGTTGCCGTTTGGTTTCAAGACCTACCTGCAGGATGCATCACAAATCGGAACACCATGAAACAAAGGTTTGAGGAAAGATACAAAAGCACAGAAGATGCACAAACCTTTTTACAATTGGCACAAATAAAGAAAGAAACCTCAATTTCTATGAGAGATTTCAATGCAAAATTCAATAAACTTCTCAAAAGAATTCGTGTTGTAAGTGCACGTACTGATGATAATAAGAAAACTTTCTACATTAGCTCCATGCCACTTGATCTAGGATACCAGATTAGAAGAGCAAATGTAGCCAACTTGCAAGCTGCTCAAACACTAGCTGTGGAGATGGAAGATGACATGATAGCCTCTAGTAAGTGGAAAAGAGAGTTTCAATCAATAACTGTGGGCAATACAACTAGTACTTCCAAAACTACAGAAGCCATGCTTCAAAAATTGTCTAATGAGCTCATTTCATTAAAAAAACAAGTCAATAGACTTGCTTATCAACCTCATCAGGAAGGTTATAGAAATCCAAATGGAGGTAAAGCTTTGCAAATACCACCTATTCAACAGAGACTAGCAACCCGCTCCAAAAAGACAAAATATGTGTGCTTTTCACCTAAGAGCAGATCATGATGGAGATACATGTGCTGATATGATCAGATATTGAAAGATGGTGGATAACAAAGAACAAACAATTGAATATCTTGAAAGTGGGGATGATCATGCTCCTTGTGCCGACTTTGAAAATTATTTCTTGGAGTGTGAGTCAAATTCAGAAGCAGAAGAAGATTGTTTTGCTACTCTAGAAGGACCTCAGTTAACAGTAGTGACCAAAGGTCAAAAAAATAGAAATCAAAAAAACAACTCAGTTCCTATCAAGAATAATGCACCATCAAATAAAGTTGATAAAGATAGTGGAATAGTAACTTCATCTTCATAGAAGGAGTATAAAGGTAAGTCTGCTAATTCCTTTGACATAGTACAGTATTGTAAAGAAACAAGAATTCAAATATCTCCATTGGATTATTTGAAATCTAACCCTGATCAATTGAAAAGATTAGTTGAGCATTGCAATAGTAAAGAGACAGATCATGCTAATATTAATGCTAATGTTGAAAATCATAATAAGGCTAGCACTAGTGGAACTTCTTTTGATAATGAAGACTTTGCAATTCCTAGACTATTTCAAGAAGAAGAATCTACTGTTTTAGCTACCTGCCCAAGTCAAAAGCCAGATCCTTTTTATATTTCTTTGTTCATCAATGGAAATAGATTGAGTAATTGCATTATAGATTCAAGAGCCTTTGATAATGTGATGCCTGCTTCTGTTGCAAAAGCTTTAAGACTCCCATTGACTAAAACTTTTGGTAGATGTTACTCAATGGATGCCAAACAAGTGCCATTGCTAGGACAGATCAAAGATGCTCAAGTTGCTCTTGCTACTTACCCCTCTAAGAGATTGAAACTTACCATTCTAGTAGCAAATATCCCCGCAAGCTATGGAATGCTCTTGAGTAGAAGTTTTTGCAAAGACATGGGAGGAGAAATAAAATTAGATTGGTCTAGTGCCACTGTACAAGTTGGAGACAAAAAGGTGAAGCTAGAACTAGAAGAGAAAGCAAAATTGACTGTTTTGAAATCAGATGATCCTAGATCTCAAATCTTGTATCATGAAATGCAGTTTGGCAATTATATGTTGTTCTCTAGTACCTCTGAGATCTTAGAAGTAGCAAAACCAAATAAAGGTGATAAATTGTGGACCTTGGAATTTGATGGCAGTTGTGCAAATGCTGGCTCAGGACTGCGTGTGGTGTTGATATCACCTGATGGAGAAATGACTTGTTTTGCTTATGAGTTGGATTTCAAAAACACCAATAATATTGCAGAATATGAAGCTCTCCTTAGTATAATGGCAGCAAAACAAAAAGGAGTTAAGATGCTCAAAGCTCAAGGAGATGCAGAATTGGTGGTAAGACAAGTCAAAAATCAATATGCAATGAAGAATTCAAGATTGAGAAACTATCGTAGTAAGGTGTGGGGTGAAATTGAGGGTTTTGATGCCATGTCAACTACATCAGTGCTTAGAGAATTCAATTCAAGAGTTGATTCTTTGGCAATCTCTGCATCATTTCTCTTACCACACCCTGATTTCAAAAATCAAACCTATAAAGTAGAAGTTCTATTCAAGCCTAATGTCCCTGATAATGAGGAGTCATGGCAGGTATTTGATAATGATAAACAAATACTCAAATTCATTGAATGGGATATCCTTTTTAATATTTGAATTTTGAAGGAAGCACTAATGTAAAAGGTGGTGATTCAATGGCAAGAGATGAAAAGAATACAGGATCCAATGTGTTTCAGTTGAAAGGTAATAAGATTCCATCTCATTTAATCTCTTTAGAGAGACTCTTTGATAGACATGATGCATATATAAAGAGAGAAAGAGAAAAGAAGGTAAAGACATGTGATGAATATGATGGAATCAACATAGGGACAGAAATTAACCCCAAGATGATAAATATAGGAAAATGTTGCACCTCAAAAGAGAGGGTAGAGATCAAGAAATTACTTATTGAATTTCAAGATGTATTTGCTTGGAGTTATGAAGACCTAAAGAATTTCATGGGTGGTAAGTTCAAACATAAAATCCTTCTTAAACCAGAAGCAACACCATACAGATAGAAACAAAGGAACTATAATCCTATAGATGAAGGAGCAATCTCCAAGGAGATTGACAAAATGTTGCAGGCCAGGATTATATATCCTATTCATCATTCCACTTAGATGGCTAATATTATACCAATGAGGAAAAAGAATGGAGAAATAAGAATTTGTGTAGATTTCAGAAACTTAAATCAAGCCTCACTGAAGGATAATTTCTCTCCCTAATATGGATCATCTATTACAGACTGTTGCAGGATCAAAGATGATGTCCAAGTTGGATGGATTTTCAGGATACAATCAAATTCAAGTAAATGAAGCAGATCAGTTCAAAACTGCATTCACCACACTATGGGGTACTTTTCACTACAATAGAATGCCCTTTGGTCTAATCAATGCAGGTGCAACTTTTCAGCATGGAATTTGGCTTTTGAAAGTTTGAAAAATATAATTATTGTCATATATCTTGATGATTTGACAGTCTTTTCCAAGAAGAGAAAAGATCATATCAGAGATTTAGAAGAGGTGTTGCAAAGATGCAAAGAGCATGGTATCTCTCTGAACCCAAAGAAGTTCGTATTTTGTGTTACAGAAGGCAGGTTGCTTGGTCATATTGTATCCCAAGGAGTAAAGATTGATCCAGCCAAAGTTAAAGCTATTCAGCAATTAAGTCTACCATTGAGTAAAACGGGAGTGAAGTCCTTCTTTGGCCAGGTAAATTTCTTGAGAAGATTTGTTCTTGATTTTTCTCAGATAGTTAAAAATATAGTTGATATGATGAAAGGAAATAAAACTTTCAAATGGAGTGATACTAGGAAAAAGGCCTTTGGAGATATCAAGGATGCCATTACCAAAGCCCTTGTGCTTGTTCATCCTGACTACACCAAAGAGTTCATCATCTACTATTATGCCTCTAAACATACTATGTCAGCTATATTGATGCAAGAGAACAGAGAGCAAATACAGGCTCCAATTGCTTTCATGAGTATACCATTGAAAAACCAAGAACTGAAATATTCTCAAATTGAAAAACATGCATCTGCAGTAATGAGAGCCCTCAAGAATTTCAGATTTTATGTGTTGTATTCTCATTCAATAATATATGTGTCAGATCCTGTAGTGAAAAGTATTTTAACACAACAAGATGTTGGTTGCAATTATAGAGGAGTGCAGATAGCCAAAGTTCAAGAATATGATATAAACATAAAACCAACCAAGCTTGTAAGAGGAAATGCACTCTGTAAAGCCTTAGCAGAAGATCAACAAAGCAAAGAAGAAGATACTTCTAAGATTCTTATGGTAAGTCTTCAAGATCCCTAGTTCTCAAACATTGCTTATTTTTTGACATATGGTGAATGCCTTGATGAATTGACTACTAAGCAAAGAAGGGATCTCAAAACTAAAAGCTTTAGAATATGTAATTCATGATGATGTCTTGTATAAGAGAGCAATTGATGGAACATTTTTAAGATGTGTGGATAAGGAACAACAGGTAAAGTTGTTAAGATCTTTTCATGATGAGGCATGTGGAGGACATTTTTCTCGCACTGTCATTGCATTCAAAATTCTAAGACAAAGTTATTATTGGCTTGGTATGTTTAAAGATGCTTATAAGTGGGTTGCTAATTGTGAAAAATGCAAGATATTTACTGGTAAACCTCAGTTGGCTGCCTTACCTCTTAGGCCAGTAGTAATTGAAGCTCCTTTCCATCAATGGGGTTTGAACTTTATAGGCCCAATTAAACCTCCCTCTAGTCAAGGACATTCATACATACTCACTGCCACAGATTATTTCAAGCAAATGGGTAGAGGCAAAGCGAATGAAGAAAACTTCTTCACAAGTGGTACGTGAATTTATCAAAGAACATATTCTAGTAAGGTTTGGAGTTCCTATGAAGTTAGTAATGGATAATGCATCTTATTTTTTCTCTTCAAAGATCATTGAGTTTTGCTATGATAACAGTATTCAAGTTGGACATTCATCTAATTATTTCGCTCAAGGAAATGGGCAAGCTGAGTCTAGTAATAAAAATCTAATTAATATTTTGAAGAAATTGTTCTTAGATAATCAGAAAGGTTGGCATAAGAAAATTCATGATGCTTTATGGGCTGATAGAACCACACCTAAAAGGGCTATTGGGATCTCACCTTTTGTATTGGTGTATGGAGTAGAAGCTAATTGGCCACTGCCATTAGAACTATCTACTTGTAAATTGAAAACTGCAAGCAGCTACCGTCCTCCTTCTCGCCGCCCGCGGGCGCCCTAAAGTAGATTATTCAGATATATTGCTTAGAGGCCGAAGACTCCAGGATTGGGGTTCGCGGTCTATGGTCGTCGTATTACGATTGACCCTATCATGTTGATGGACCGGACTCCTAACGGCGGCAATTGAAGATCATGTCTTCCAAGATGGGTTAGAGAAGAGGATCTTGTATCTTACTAAACTGCAAGAAGAGAGAGAAGAGATGGTTGAAAAAATTACTAAACATCAAGGAAGAATAAAGAAATTGTTTGATAAAAGGGCAAGGCCTAGAAAATTTATGGAAGGTGACTTGGTGTTGTTATGGGATAAGAGACATGAGCCAAGAGGCATGCATTTCAAGTTTCAGTCTTTGTGGAAAGGACATTTTTAGATCACACAAGAAAATCAAAATAATTCTTTCAAATTGGCATATCCAACTAGAGAAACCCTACCATGTTCTTATAATGGGTAGGATCTAAAGTTGTATCAAATTAAAAATTGAAAAATTGAAAAACAGGTAACCCCTGTGTAGTAAATAGTTAGGTAGATTTTCCTTTTCATGCATTTTGCTTAGTTTAGTTGCTTGTTTTCCTAAGGTAGTTCCTTGCTACTTTCTTAGTTTAGCCTGTTCTTTTTGTTTCTAAGTTATCACCCTTGTGCGGAACCAGAGATTTCTTGGATTCTTTCAAGCATTATCACGCTTAAATCACCAGACAGAGCCAACTGTTGCCCAAGTTTCAATTCATATCTTTTGCCTTAAGGTTTTGAATCAAGTCAAGTGTCAAAGTCTTGAATCTGAGTCTAGATTGCCTATAGGATGTTCTTTCTTCTCATTATTCCTTGGAGTTAACCTGATGCGAGAATCATATGAGCAATGCATCAATCCAAAGCTAGGTGACAGGGTTTTGGGAGGGTTTGTTCATGCTTTATCTTGATAAGAAGAAGGTCTGGATATTCTAGTGATCATATGTTCCTTGTTCCCAATCATGTGAAAAACAAAGATTTATGTTGAGAGGTTGTCCCTCATGAAAGTATTTCTACAACTCTCTAAGAAACCGTAATTCTAAGATCAAATGTTCCATTAAAGCATTGATGCAGATAGAATGAAGAAATCACTTGCATGTATAAAGAAAATGCAGAAGAGAACACTAAAGACTGAAGGTGAAGATTGATATATGGATCATGAGAAGAAACCAAAAAGCAAGACCAGTTTGATTCAATACAGAACAAACACTCAAAATGTAGAAATGATGAAGAACGTGGTCAACGGTAGCAAAGACCAAAGTTGGAATCAATTCGATGAATAAAGCATGTCTAATCATCCACCTCACCAAATTGACACATCAAATGAGCAAAATAATGCATTTCATTGGTGAGTTGAAAAGTCAAAGTCTTACATATCAATTGGGGCCCCATTTGTTAACATAAGATCAATGCATATTCCAAGCCAACAAATCTTGAAAGATCAACGGACGACACTTTCCCACATTCTAGAAATGCTCGAGAAATAAACAATGCGAGGAAGCGACAATGAGGCACATGTCCAGTGGGCCATCACTTTTCACAATACGAATCTTATGATAATCTATTATAGTGATTCCATTGGGTGTGATAGGTTGTCTAAAACTACTTTGCCTCCTACAAACAATTTGATTATCCTTTATTGCTCTTAGGTTAAGAGCTTATTGGGTTAAGACTTCTAATCTCATAAAAACATATTCATTGCACATCATTGCAAATCATAGGGAATTGTACCTAATCAATTTAGAGGGCAGTAATAGAATACATACACTGACCCATTTGTTGCTGAACATTCTTTTGTTCCTCAAATTTTGGGCATCTAGAGTCAAGATAAAGCCAAGTTAAAAGGATGGACAAACTGTTAACCAATAGTTTTTGGCGACTCTACTGGAGATAATTCAAATGAAAGCTCTGAAGAATTTCCCTTCATAATTAGTTACACTCTAAATATATATCCGAGTTGGAAGAAAGGACTTCTGGTATTCAGGTGTTTGCCATAAGGACTTGATACCAGTTTACAGCCTCAACCTATTGAAGAAGTGAACTAAATGTCAAATTTCAAAGTTGAAGACTGGTAAGATAATTTGAAAAACACCATTTATCTGAACATTTGATACACTCTGGATCCCAAATAAACTAGGAGTGCCAAGGAGAAAGGAAAAATTGACCCAATGTAATAACCCAATGGGTTATAACTTCATCAAATATCAAATTCTTCTCTAATTCAGTTGTTTGACATTTCGTCAAACACTTTGCAAACAAACTCTGATACCAATGTAATATCCCTTGCCCAAACTGAATAATTTTAGTTCAAGAAATATTGTCAAATACTTGTATGTTGCCTTTCTCCTTTTTGCTTTTTTGTGTTTTAGATTGTTTGATATAGTTTGAATAATGCTAAGAAGTTTAGAATGTTCGCAAATGATATTACAATACCTCTTACAATGAACTAATATGCAACTGCAATTCTTTTTGGTATTTTCAATGCATATACATGGAAACTAGACATGGAATGCATACCTACAGCCAACTAACATTTTGAAAAACAATTGGCATACAACTATTATGCTGATCATATATGCTATTAGATAGACATTTCGTCAAACAACTGGTATGCAACATATATCTCCTTTATTGAATTCATTTCGATGTACAATGTTGCTATGAATTTGCCAAGACAAATGGGCTTACAATAATGACTACAGCAATGCCAAATTTGATTCTAAGTTATCATTTACAACAGCAAAATTATATGCCTAAGATTACAATGCTAACTACTAATAGTTGCTAGAGGAACCTGATAATAGTGATGCCTAATGGATGGAGATGAAAGTTGCAATCAAAATCAAGCATAAATACTGTAGCACGGCACTGGTCACTTGTACTATAGCAACAAAGAAAAAACGATTACTAATGGCTGTCAAAGATTAATCTTTAGGTCTGCACTCGATAGTCCTTCAATATTCTTCAAACCCTACAGTTATTCTTTAACATTAAGCATAAATAGAACTTCAAAATGAACCTCTACTGAATGCCAAATTCAACGGATATTTCACCACCTCAAATGGTTGCAACACTGAAGAATTGATGCTCTCCAATGGCTAATTGAAATCAGAAACCCTTAGTTTCTTCTCCCAAGTTCATATCAAATGCAATTGATGATAGTCGGATGCTTAACAATGAAGCTCTCGCATCTATTTATTTTTTTCCTTCACCCTTCTAGAAGGTAATAAAATATTATTTAATTACACTCTCTAGAAGCTTCCCCCTTTCCAACACAATAATTAGTTGTACTTCTAGAAAATGCACTCTCTAGAAGCTTTCCCTTTTCCAATACAATAATTAGTTGTGTTTCTAGAAAATTAAATTAATTAAATATAGTCACCTTTAGATTTATTTATTTGTTGACCTTAATTTAATTTATTTCTCCACTTAGCCTTTGGAGAATGAAAAGCTAAGAACTCCATAGAGGGTCTAAAAGATGGGGAACATTACACCCAATATACGAAGAGCTCAAGAAGGCTAATTTTCCTATCCTAAAAGACCTTTGCAGAAGAGGAAGAACACATGCAAGGGAATCTGTAACTAAACAACTTCAAGATACTCTATTGTCTGCAATTGATCCTTCAAGAAGAACACAGAGAAGTCAATCCTCTGCTCCTCCTATTGTCATAAATTCTATTCCTTCTATTTTTTATACTTTGTTGTTGATTGGTATTGCTCTTCCTGTTTTTGTTACCTTTCAAACAAATCAAATCACTGTACCAGCAATTATGGCACTACCATGGGAAAATGCTATTGGTCCTCTTGCCCTTGGGGCTAATAATGATCTGCCAAGAGCATTGAGGAAGAACATTCCCAGATTCAATGGAGATCGCTCTACTTCTACAGAATAGCACTTAAGTGCTTTTCATAAGGCTTGTGGTGTAGTAAATCCTCAACATGAGAATGTGGCAGTTAGAATATTTGTAGATACATTAGTGGATAATGCTGCTGATTGGTTTCAAGACCTACCTGCAGGATGCATCACAAATTGGAACATCGTGAAACAAAGGTTTGGGGAAAGCTACAAAAGCACAAAAGATGTGCAAACCTTATAACGTTATAAAGGAAAAGTTATAACGTTTTAATCTTGAGCATTGATTTGAGATCAACAATGGGAATTACAACTTTTGATGACTATTGGAATATGAAATATATGGATTTGGCGTGAAACGACAAAAAATGAAGAACAAATGATTTTCTACAGAATTTTCTACAACTGCATAAAGATGACCAGTCATGGTGTGTTTTCAAGAATATCATGGATTCAGAATCATCAAAAGAAGGGATGCCACATGTTCATATGACTAGATATTTTCACATTTATTCTCTTTTATATTATGATTGTTTCTCTACCAAAATTAGAAAGGATAACAGCTAGCTATAAATGTAACCTCATTTGATAATACAAAAGTCGGCAAACTTGATGGTGAATGAGTCTGTAATTCCATTTACTTTCTATTTACCAGTCATGTTTTGTTTCCCATTCTTAGATTAGTCTTGCATAAAGAGTTGAAGGAAAATTGTATGTAAACCTGTGATAATCAGGTGGATTCCATTTCATTTTGATGTTTGCAGTGAAAGTGATTCTATTTACTTTCCTCATATATGATTTTGCTTCCTCTCTTGTTCATTTCATATTATGTTAGAAAGTTTCGTTGGGATTTGAAAGACAGATATTTATGAATCTATTAGTAACTTGCTGAATTCCATTTCATTAAGTCTAGTAGTCAAAGCAATTCCATTTGCCTTCATGTACATCTATTTTTCCATTTCTCTTTGCATTTAGATGATTAACACTACATTTAGATTAAAAGTAAGAGTTACGAATCTTATGATAATCTATTACAATGATTCCATTGGCTGTGATAGGTTGTCCAAAACTACTTTGCCTAAATTGTTTGTGCCTATAGACAATTTGGTTATCCTTTACTGCTCTCAGGTTAAGAGCTTATTGGGTTAAGACTTCTGATCTAATAAAAAACATATTTGTTGCACATCATTGCAAATCATAGGGAGCTATACCTAATCAATTCAGAGGGCAGTGATAGAATACATACACTGATCCATTTGTTGGTGAAGGTCCTTTTGTTCCTCACATTTTCGACATCTAAAGTCAAGGTAAAGCCAAGTTAAAAGGAGGGACAAACTATTAATCGACAATAGGTTAAGCCTGGATCAGCGAAAATGATCTTGGAAGAGATATTACCCTCGAAGAATGATGGGGTCAAGACGTATGAGGCATTCTTAGATGAAATTTCGATAGGTTTTAAGTCTCTGGCGCTAGGGTAAATAACCATAATCTTAATAGAATTGGATTCTAACCATAATCTTAATAGAATTGGATTGTAGAAAATTTTCGGTGACGGCTTAAAACCCACCCAATTTTTCTCCAATCTCTTCTAATATTGCAACATTCATGAGCTCAATTGGGAAATTATAGAATTCAAACCACCAATATGCAGAGATGTAAAGTGTTTAGTGTAATTAAAACTTGATTTCCATTTAAAGAAGGAGATTTCAAATCCTTTTACAAATAGAGGAGGGCCTATGAGGATTTTATCTCTACATTTGAGATCTAGGCATTCTAAAAAAATGAAGCCATCTTGAAGAGCTATTGTACTTACCTCCCCTTTGAAAGTGCATTCCAACCACTTGGAGATATCGAAATTTGAGATGTGTGTTCCTCCCTAATATGCAACCAAACCAAGGTTGTGACAATCATTCCAAAGTCGGTTGGATGTAGAATTTTTGATGGTTAATTAATCATAATGAGGTGCACTTGGATGCAAGGCTAGCGGCTCAGGGATTGGAATTGGGACCGATTTACAGGGTAGGTGGAATTTAGCCGATAAAGGGGGGTGCTCAAGGATTAAGGTGAAGCTTGTGAGGAATGGAGGGCCGAGGCTTGAAAATGAGGGTTTGAGGTTGTCTTTGTGACGTGTAACCATAGTCCATCCATTATCTATTGTATTGAAACGCTTGAGAGGAGCAGAATGAGTGGATTGGAGATTCTGTTGGAAACGCTGGTGGTGAGTGTAGCCATTAGCAAGTTGAATCTGGTATGAAGGTTTAATGAGGGTGTATTTCGTTCTATGGAGATAAGGTTGAATGAAGGCTTCCTTTTCGCGCTTGTAAGGTGGATCTAGATTAAAGATGCTCTTGATTGTGATTGGTGGATCAGGGAGCGTGCATGGATTAATGGCTAAAGGAGCAGAACATCAAACATCTACTTCGTCTGAAAGTGAAGCGAAGGGGTTTGATAATTCCAATGCATACTTTGTTTTGAAAAAATGGGATTTTCCCTTTGTTGGATTGAGCAACTTGTGGTATGTGCGAAGATTATCAAACTTTGCATTAGGAGGCACTTTATTTGTGTGAAAATTGCAAGTTTTTACAAAGCGAGCCATTTTTTTATTAGCTCGCGGTATGTTTTGTCAGTACTTCTTGAGTTATGTTTTGGTGATATAAATTGTATTTAGTGATATATTTATTCATCATAAAGAGCCTTTATCAATAGGTCCTCCATTATTAGAACATAATATATTGTTATCTCTTCATATCCGATTGTATTAATAGATGATAACCATTTGTTTTCTCTAATTAAATTCAGCAATTTACTCGTATATTTTTCTGCAAGTTTCTTTTCTCACATGATGACATGATAGTGGCTCTGATACCAGTTGTAATGTCCCCTGTTGGGACCTTAGATAATTTGTCAAATGTTTCACTATTAAGTTTTTTGCAAACAAATTCTATATGTATTATTTTTCACCTAGATATCTTTTCAGTGTTTTAAAAATTCTTTATATACATTGATATTAGAAAAGGTGTGGCTTTTCATTCAATTATTTGTACTATTTATTAATATTAGTATTATAGTTTATTAATAATATTATTAGTAGTAGTATTATTAATATGATTAATAATCTAATCATTATATTATATTTTATCATTTTATATAATAATTAATTTTTCATTCTTAACATATATTATTATAGTATGAATACAAATATTATTTTATTATTATTACTTTATTTATTTGTTCATTTATTATTATTGTTATTTTATTTATTTATTCATTTGTATTTTTTATTATATAGATCTTATTTCGGTAGGGATATCATAGCAGATAGGGTTCAACAAGCTATCCATTAGTGTGATTTTTTATTTGCATTGTAAGAGGATGTTGGAGAACGCATTTGAAGAAAGCTTGGTTGCCTTTTAAATCTCAAGCAACTTCTGTACTGAATGAAATGTTGATTTTCTTCATCACTTTCTTTGTAATTAGAATTTAGTGTTTGGTGTTTACTAAATTGTTGAAAGCCTGATATCAATTTTGTTATGGTACCAATTTGGGTACAAGAGCAGATATGGGTATCGAATCTCCGATAGTAGGAAAAAATTCCCTTGGTAACATGTTTGAGAATGATGTGTATGTGTATGTGTGTGTATGTGTATGTGTATGTGTATGTGCATGTGTATGTGTGTGCGCATGCACATGTGTATGTGTGTTTACATGTGTCTATCTGTGTGTTGTGTTCAAAACTATACTGTAATGTCCCCTTTATAGACAATGTCAGAGTATAAGTTGTTAGCCCATCATTGCAACCCTCGTGGGAAAATTTTATGAATAAGGGGTCTTAGTTGGTTAAGCCAATGGTTATTTTCTTGTCCAGTGGTCAAGATGTTTAGGATTGCCCTTGGTTTGAGTCAGATTGCCACACATACTATTTATAGTAAGTGTCTATTTTAGTAAAGTCATGGTTTCTATCTCAAGCATGGCACCTAAAAAGCTTGGTGGTGGTATTGAGATTCAATATCGTTGACTAGAGAAGCTATTTAGAAACTTAATATTTGTACCAAGAATTGTTGAGGAGTTTCTATATCTGGCAAGGGGCTCCCGGACTCATGGTATGCTCAGTGATTGATTCATTTGTTAGTAGACTTAATTTGAGGGACTTGCTACTTATAGTAAGTCAATTGTGCCCAAGATACTATTTTTGGCAGTATACCTAGACTTGGTATTAGCTAACTGCATGAGTTGATTAAGTGAAATAATTTATTGGATCAAGTTCAAGGTATTAATTATTAATAAAGATTTATTTATTAATAATTAACTATTAAAAGTTATATTATAAAGTTATTTAATGAGTGGGGCCAATTGACTTCAAAAGTGCATTAAATGATTATGATATTAAAGGTGGCCAATTATTTAATGTTTTCCTAAGTCAATATGGCACATGAGAAAGAGAATATCATCTAACAATTTAAACAAAAGCTAAGTGGTATCTCATGTGAAGGGCATTTAATGAATTAATTATCAATGGCGAATATCAACCTACATAAAAAAATTTAATGCATTTAAGTTATGTGAAAAATGAAAAAGAAGCTACTTGGTCAATTTGTGAGGAAGATAAAATTATAATGAGCCTTGCAAAAAAATGGAATTCAATCTACTATGCACTTGTGAATTTGTAAATTTGTTCTTGAGCTGCAGGTTTCAAGTTTGCTGATCTGGAAAAACTGTGACTTCTTCCCAAAGTCGCACTTGAACGAGTGAATCTAACCAACGAATTGTGCATGTGCTTGTTAACATGTACAAGAGGGGCTCAGTGGTCCCACTAGTCAAGATCCGGCTCATGCTAGAGAAACAACATAGAATGATAACAATGGTAAATTGTCCCAAGGATGTTTATGTTGTCTTGGACATTGTTCTTGACAAGGGGATCAAGCAAAGACTCAAAGTGATTCTCTATTTGAAGGATGGAAACAAGTCCTCGTGGATGACTGTGCAATGTCCCTTTTCCTAGACTGGGTAATTAATTCTAAGAACCTGTAACAAGTATTAGTAGATGAGATAGATAACATAAACATTCTTTAACATGTGACCATTATTAATAACTAAAAGATATATAATCATTAAATCATCTCAATGCTAATCCCCACACTACACCAACCTAATTCTTAGAAGGAAACTCTACTTAGATTTACCTAACCCCTTGATGAGAATAGCTCTTGATTAGGCAACCATCATATCGAGAGAACTCCTCTAAGGCCTCTAGGATCTCTATTAATGAGTGAACCCCTTAATAATGATTACTTGGTAGAGATCCCACCTCTAACCAAGCCTCTTATCTCTAACATATGCATATGTTTAACCAATATAATTTATTGCCTCTAAGAGATTCTCTATGAATCTCTCTCTGGATTCTAAATTGGAATCTCGACATTCACAAAGAATGCCGTCTAATTTCTATGAGTTCTCTTAAGAAAACATGACATTCTAATAAATGCCCTCTACCAAGTTCTTGCTTGGTCTCTATGAGAACTATAAAGTTCTCATCACAAGAATGATTATCAATTCTTGACTAATAATTTATCTACCACATGATTCATATATATTTCTAATATAAAAAATTTAAATGAAACATACCTTTGGTTCTCTCTCTAGATTCTAATTTGGAATCTCGACATTCACAAAGAATGCCCTCTAATTTCTATGAGTTCTTTTAAGAAAATACAACATTCTAATGAATGCCCTCTACCAAGTTCTTACTTGGTCTCTACAAGAACTATAAAGTTTTCATCTCAAGCATGATTATCAATTCTTGACCGATAATTTATCTACCACATGATTCATATATATTTCTAATATAAAAAATTTAATGGAAACATACCTTTGGTTCCCTTTAATTCTGCACTGTATATTCCTTCTCAAAATGTATATTATTTTAATTCTCTATATTCCTTCTCAAAACATATTAATTTAGTTCTCTATTTCCTCTACCCTGATTGTTCTGTAATCCAGCTGCCTTTGAATATAATTGTTTTTCAATCCTCCCATATTTTATTTCTTATCTATATCCTTCTAAAAAGTCACATCCCTTCATAATCGCAATCCTTCCAAAACGTCACATATCATAATTACAACCTTGTGAAAGAGTCATAACACTTCATAATTACAGCATTTACACAATCATTCATAATTACAACCCTTTCAAAGAGTCACATCATTTCAACCTTATGAAAAAGTCTCTTCCTTTTTTCTTCTCATTCTTTTCCTCTTCCATTAATCCTTCATTTACTTCTATCTTCTCCTGTTCATTTCTCTTTCAAATGAACTCTCCTTCCTTTTATATCTTAATTTGAAGGAGTCACATCTATTTATTACATATCTCTTGACTTTTGTTTAGATTTAGTTAATTTATATTATTCTATATTATATTGTTTATTTTATGTTTATTGACATTTATTGTTAAATCCTATTTAGAAATAGAGCATTGTTTCTATAATATTATCTCTTATAGTTAATTTTATTTACTTATTCATTCATTGTAATCTTATTCTTATTAGATTATTTTAAATCTTATTTTAAATAGATTATATATGTTGGTATTTATATTATAATAATAATATTTGATTATGATTGAATTCCTATGTTTGAGCCTATTGAGGGTATTGGTGACAAGGCAAGCATGGAGGATGTTGTGGGTATCACTATGAGTTGTGATTGGCATGATGAGAGTGTTAGTTTTCAGGATTGCATGGAAAATGTGGGTTCTTCTACGTCTGATTTCTATGACAATGGTAAGTCATGTTTACAACAGCATGAGACATCAGAGAGCATACAAGTAGAGAATGTTGATACTCCTAATTTAATTACTACCGATGTTATCAATCAAAGAGAATCATGTCGCAATGAGTCTGATTTGTCATATCAGACCTTTTTTTTTATAGATAAAAGGTCGAAGACCTCTTAAATTTCTCATATCAGACTTTAGTAAATGATTCAGAGATGTTATTGGTTGATAATAGGTACCGGGATCATAACTCACACAGACTTGCAATTACATGAGTGGAAGCATGTAAGGAGATGAATATAGCAATAGATTCTACTTATTCAAATGAACCATTCGTTAAGGTACCAAGGAGCAGTGCCTCGGATGTTGAAGTCTGCGAGGATGATTGTACACATGATGTTATATGTCATGAGGTGAGCGATGCAGATACAAATTTCTATCACACTGCAGTTTGTGGGTCAAAGAGCTTACATGAGAGTCGGGGAGTTCAAAGGTAGCTCGTTGTAACATCCCATTTTTCCTAGTCTTAATTAACAACTAACATACTCAAAGGATACAATTATCTCTTCATTTTCATGGGAAACAATTAAATCAGTTTCATTCATATGAAAGGGATTGACGGTTAATACCAGTTAAACAAAATTTCTTAACTAAAAACTTAAAACACCATCCAAATGAATTTACTTTAGAAATTGAAATCCACATACCATAGAAACTAAGATCGAAATCAAACTAAGGATGCTTCTGCAACCATGCGGGTTAGTCCACAAATACCACTATAACATTATCACAAAATGACTTCCATCCAATATTGTTAATTCAAAAATCAAAAGATGATTATCATTAAATACCACTATATAAAATTAGGGCATCACTTACCACTGTAATCATTAGGGCATCAATTTCCATTGAATCTTTTAGGGCTTCTGATACCGTTGTATCACTTAGGGCTTTCGATACCACTGATTCAAATAGGGCTTCCGATACCACGGGTTCAATTAGGGCTCCAGTTATCAATCAATCAATTAGGGCTTCAGATTCCTTTCCTTCCGATTACTTAACTGTGACAGTAACTCAAGATTAGAAAATATGCTTAAAATCAATCCATAAATCTATCTCTTGCATCTAGGTGTAACGATGAAATAACTCAATTAATCTTACCTTCTTGCATATTAATCATAAAAGTGATAATACCTGTTTCCGACAACCAATTGAATGTATGACTTATCTTTGTCTGATGCACGTCCGATAACTTATGGAGAGGTGAAACATTATTAGGGGCTTAACCACCCAACCTCAGACCAAATCTTATCCCCACACGATCTCTAACAAGAAAGGCCCTCCCTACCCGGAATAGACAAGGGTCATCTTACCATTTTGCCAAATTATAACAAATTAAACTGCCAACTGACTTCATGTGAACCTCAATGGCTATATTTCAAATTAGGTCAAAAATTGGGATGTAACACTCGTGGCCAAGCATTGAGGGTGAAATATAGTCAGATTGCTACAGCCATAGAGCATTATGAGTTAAATGTTAGCTACTCATGGATGGGGTACTTTTGTGACAAATGAGCGTTATGATAGCACTCTTTCCCTTACAAAGTTTCACACCCTTCGAGAGGCCATCAGGGTAATGAAACACAACTATTTGCAGCTATTAGCCCAGAGGGACTACCTTCTCGAGTAGTGTTGCACTTGTTATGATGCCTTGTTGCAAAAGGAAGAGAAGGTAGTTGAACTCATGAGCTTGGGGTGACATCCGAGACATTGGAGAGCACCCAACTGGCTCTTCAGGAATCGCAGTTACGGTTAGAGGAGGTTACTATGGACTTGAACCGAGTACAAACTTCACTAATTGAAGTTTCAGTTCAGCCTCCTACTGTGGTAGTTGGCAATGAGTTGATACCCACCAGTTGTAGTGAGGATATGGCTACATTTGTCACTGATTTAGGTGCAATGGATTTAGCTGGGATGAGGATATTGATTGAGAGTTGCAAAGAGCCTCTTGTTGCAAGTTCTCCAATGGTTAGCACATTGACAGACGATGAATGACAGGTTAAGATGTAGAGGTAGATTTGGTTGTGAGTTGTGTAGCAATTCATGATACCACTCCGTATTCTTCACTAGACACATGTCGAGTATCATCTATTTTGCGGGTCATCTGTTTTGGGGGTCAACTGTCATGTTGATTTGTTTCCCTCTCCTAGAAGCAAATTAGCTATTTCGTCACATGTAGTTGATTATGTTCGACAGTTTGTTGAGCCTGAGAGGTGGAGGGACCAGTTGAGGGTTCCAATAGAGAAGGTTGATTCAACATTGTCTCATTTTGACTACACTAAAATTTGTCTATGGAGAAGATGAAGGTCGTAATGAACATAAACCAGAAAATTGAACCTGTGCATAGACATCCTATTGTGCTGCTTAGAGTGTAGGTGCCCAAACATACTTCAATTCCATTCACAACTTGAAGCATTGCATGGTTGGCAATTCTTTAAAGATTTTGTACCTTACCACCAAACATTTCCCACCATGTGTCTAAGATAAGAAAAGGAGAAAAATAAATCATATTTTCCAACATTAAGTTTAAACAATTAATAATAATATGAAAATAGGAAAAATTTAATAGATTTTTAAACATAATGTGTACCCTTAATATATTTTTACTTGGCTGCAATGTCAACCAAATAATATTTTTGCACATGTCACAAGAAAAGAAATATCCTTATGCCAGCCTAAAGGTCTTGATCTCATGGACTATAGGTGTAGTAACATTAGAATCTAGTGACATTTGCTCTAGCCCTGCATAGAGCCCACTCAAAATTTCATCTACCTTGAAATCAAGGCAGTATTGAAATGCTAAATTGAGGTAATAAGCAATTGCATTTTGGGGCATGTGAAGCTAGAGATTCCATCAACTATCAACAATCTCCCAAATGGAATGATACTTGGCCTCAAATCCTACATAGATGGATCTAATGGCCTCCTTGACCCTATCAATGGCCTCATATATGTAGCCCTTTGTGGGCTTCTCCCCATTAACAACCCATACGAGAACCAGCAAAGGCTTAGTGAACTCTAATTCTTATGAAACAATAACTTAAGTGTGAACAAAAATAAGAAAAAAAATGAAAAATATGAATAAAAGTTAAAACCTTATGTAGGATTAGATTTCATTTACCTTTACAATCTCCACAGCAATTACCTAACTCATCAAACATCCATTTTTCCATATAAATCCTCATATTGATCTTAGCATAGGATGAGGAAGTCCACTCACTAACAAACATGAGCCTCAGAGCTCCCTTTGATTGAAGCAAGAAGTACAATGTGATGAAATTTGTTGCACATCAAGATATGTCAAGGCAAGCCAATTCTTTGTCCTTTGAATTGCCTCATTGGATTGAGAAGCCATATGTGACCGTATATGAATTTACAAGTGGTTTTGGCCAACTCCACAAATTTCTTCACCCATGGAATCATATCAAGATCCTCCGGTGTATGGGCAATAGATGGAGTCCAAAATAAGGATGGAGTCCATCAATAGTCTACTTGCAGCAACATAACTTGTTGCATTATTAATCAACACTTACACCAGTCTCCCAATCCACCTCAGCTATAAATTTCTCTAAACCTTCACAGAGGAATATCAAATTTTTCGAAAATTATTGAATCATTAATTCATTTCATGATGACGATGCCACCTGTAAAAAAATCGAAGATTCACTAAAGCGTAAATTAAAAATAATAATCACTAAATCAATGCATTGTAGGAAGAACAATCACTTGATAAAAAAAAATCAGCAATGTCATATTTCTATTAGTCCAATCATTGCTCATAATGGTGCAACCCTAAGTAGACATTGCTCCTCTATTGTGGCTTTTGCATCAACCACCATTTGTGTCAAAATTCAACCCTTTATGTCATATTCACTAGTAGCTTTGAACCTTACCACACAAACAATAATGGCATCAACCATATCTTTTTAATAAGGAGACCTAAGCGTCACAAATAAACTGAATAAAATAAGTATTGTAATATAAAGAGTTTAAAATTTAAAAGCAAGAATCAGAATATAAATTTGAAAACAATCAAACAAAAAAGAATTACATGGCTGCAAGAATGGAATGGTACAATAGTACCAAAAGTCTCCAATAGCACCTCTAATTGCATCGTGTATGTTATTTTTCCAACCTGTTCTCTTAATCGATGGTCTTGCACTACCATTGGCACTAGCACCAACACCATCACCAACATCAAAACTACTGGGCCTAGGGCAAGAAGGACAAAATGGAGGCATGGAAAAAGACTCTCCACTACCACCAATGTCTGCCATCTCCTCCCTTTCCCACTTTTTCACATCTTTTTGGAGCTCAAATGTTTCTAGTTGAACTAACACCTCACAAATAACTTTAGGAAGCACTTGTGAGTATTGCATACCATCATGGACTCATATATGTGCAAGACGATATTTCAAATTATCAATGGTTCCTTCATAATAAATTGTTATGCAATAAATTGTGAGCATTGCATACCATCATGGACTCGTATATGTGCAAGATGATATTTCAAACTATCAATGTCTCCTCCATAATAAATTGTTATGCAGTAAAACCATTTTACTTCTTTCTTTTGCCTAGGGAAAATTTTAGCATATTTCTTGACAATGTGATAAAGACAATTTGAAAATACGAGATCTGCTGCAATAACATATATATTAAAAAATTAATATTTGTGATTTATAATTATTAAACTAATACAAAAACTATAGGGTTTGCAACTATAAAATAAATGTTTTTATGAAAACCACCTAGGGATTGTTCAAGAAATGTGCATTTAATTTCTTTGATCTAATAAAACGAAATAGAAAGTAAGAAATGAAATTTAAAGAAAATGCAATTTGAAATTAACAAAAAAACAAAAAATCCCATCAAAATGCAAACTTACCTCTTAAATCAAGCTTTGAATCAATAGAGAGCTTTCAATCATTGGTAGACACCTTTTGATGCACCAAAAATATTTACCAACCTGCCCAAATGCAATTCAAGAATAGATTTTCATTGTACCTCTTTACTTCCCTACAGTGCATTCTAAATTTTTCTCACAACTCTCTTTTCTCCTTATCCTCTGCCTTGAATGTGACATTATGTTATTTTTAGGGTACAGGATCAAATATAAGTAAGAAAAAACAACTCAAACAATTAGTTTTTTGTTTATTTTGACATTTTCCATGATACTATTGTGCCAGAGTCCAAGCATTGAGACTCGAGTAGCCTAAGCAAGCCTTGTGAGTCTCTAGACATGGCGAGTTTGGGAAAGACACGGCATGTCCAAATCCAGGCAAGTCTCATAACTCTAATAAATTATTAAATAGTGATTATAGTTGGCATCACGTGCAAAAGCATGTGACATCCAGAGTTAAAAGTTTCATTCACTTGAATCTTATGCCCATCATGAAAGATTAAGTTGGTCAAAGCAATGAATGAGATGATGCAATTTCGACTATGTTCCATAAGGGGCATATCCCTTGGGAAAGTACTAGCATTCCAAATCCTAGAAATTTTTGGGGATGGGTACAACTAGGAAAGGTCCCTAGGCCTATCCCCTGTGTGCAAAATATACAGAAATGTTTCCAAGATGATAAAATAAAAAGTCACAAGATGGAAGGGGACAGCCAAGGGACACCTGGATCCCAAGAATTGGTACATCCCAACACTAAGATTACGTAGAATTACTATAAAGTAACACTAAGATTACATAGAAATACTATAAATTACAAATTTCCAAATGCTCCAAAGAAGCATTTCCTAAACGTTGTCAATCAGAGAAGCTTTAAAGGAAATGTTATGCCCATAGATCATCCGATATCAATCTCTCTATGCCATTTCTTATTTTGGTAAGCTAATGAGATTAATTGTTTATTCACTTCCCTAATTGTGAATAGAACACTACATCATCCTTGTTATTATATTTTACACAGGCATTACTTCTATTAATTTGTATATTTGCAGAAGTCTGGTATTTATTGGCGAAGCTGATCCCTTACTATTAATTACAAGATATCTCTTTCCCTGACATGTGTTGGTTTGTGGTGACCAATCATGCAAGTGCTACACTCCTCATGTATCACCGTCAAAGTTTGAGGTTGGTGTTCGGTGTCATGTATGCAATTGATCACATTGTCAACGTCAAAGAGACTTGGTTTGACAGCCAATACTGTTTGAGATCACATTGTCAACGTCAAAGAGACTTGGTTTGACAGCCAATACTGTTTGAAATCACATCTTTGGCAATACCTAGCCTAAGCATCGATTGACTAGCCAAGATATGCACAAGCCTTAAGTATCTCTAATATTGCTATACAATATTGAAATACAAAATTTCCTAAGGAAAGACGACTTTAGGAAGTTACTTCCTTAATCGAATATTTCAAATGGTGTGTGACATATATAGTAGTGCAAGCATCTGAAACAAAACTTACATTGTGAAGGAGTTTCATTAACAGCATTCACATTCATATACTGACATACTACTCATTGGCAACAAACAAAGGCTGGCAGTACAAGGAACGTGGAAGATTGATTCATGATGCCCCCATCATATGAATTCAATCATATAGGAATTTTGTGATTCTTTCCAAGTTTACTTCTAAAATTGTTGAGTTTGACAATAAAGATTTTGTGAATTTGATCTGTTTGTTCCTATATCGGTTTGGGAACATTACAAAAACAATATGGTCATGACTTATTGTAAATGCTTACAGCATGGATAAGCTTGTAGATACTACAATCTTGATAGGTATTCAATAATATTGAATAATTGAATAGTATAATGGGTGAAGCAACTTGTTAGTGGGATGGAAGTTTCTACATTCAATAAAATGAAAGTAAGACAAATGGCAACCCATGCTAGGGATAAACGGTATTAAACAGCATATTGCCACTTCAAAAACAATATTCTGCATGGAATCAATTTAATATTGTTTCTCAAGCAAGTTCATTGTGGTTCAATCTCCTACAAGAATTGTGTATGTTCAGATGAAGAGGAGGAGCAATTCAAATGAGTGAGTGAAAACTATCAGTAAGGCAGTGAGTTTGTAGGCAGCGCTTCAACAGAGTCTATCATATCATTATTAGTAGTGTTTGAGAGCAAAGGCATTATTTAGGATAAACACAAAATATTAAAGGAAAAGTGTGATTAAGAAGGATTGACTAATCATTATCAAAGGGCACAATGAAGAATTACGAATTGGGCTGCAACAAAGGGACACTTCTCATCCAAATTCTTGATACTTAAGTGGGTCAATACTCATTCCCAAAAATATTATCGATTGGGATGATCATGGAATAATCATCGAATCGGAAAATTTTAAATATATTTGATACTAATCACATGGAAAAAAGATCTGAAAGGAATGATGAGAATGTTGATTTATAAATGGTATTCATCAAAGGAGATGAATTATACTATAATACTGTTAATATATATATATATATATATATATATATATATATATATATATATATATCCGTTAATAATTATAAAATAAGAATAATTTCAGTCATGTATTATATACACATATTATATATTTACACACACACACATACATATATATATATAAACATATATACATATTACATATACATATACATACATACATACACACACAAATATATATAGCCTATTCCTTAATCACAAAGCCTGTTAAGAGAGTAGGTTGGTTTTGTCAGGGAGAGGCAGAGTAATTCCTCACAAGACAGGACAGTCCCAAAATTGGTAAGGACATGTATTTCCAATGCCTTGAGGAAAAAGTCCCGGGATGGGTATATACATGTAATTTGGAAACTTTGAGGGAACCTGCTTGTAGAATGGTTACCAAGTGCCCTAAGGACAACTAATTCCCCAATATTCTTAGGGTTGACATTTAGGAGATAAGGATTTGAGGCTTAAGAATGTCAACTGTCAAATGTATTGTGAATCATTCATTGTTTCTTGAATCTTAATTCAATTCAATTAAATGCATACCGATGTGTGCTAATCAGTAAAAATTGTCAGCTTCCAAGCATGGAGCATTACAGAGATATAGTAAATTGCCAGTTCCAAGTGTATCCCTAACCCTAATCGGGAATTTTAGGGTAAATCAAGTAAAGCCCCAGTTAAGGACACTGAAGTTCAGGTGCAAAACAAGTACATGGGAAGAAAAGCCTGGTTTTTCAAATTTAGAACAAACCATAGAAGATCAATGATAATTATTCAAGATAGTAAAACAGTTACAAGTATTAAGAACGAAGTGATATAAATAATTTTCTAGGAAAGGAAACCTCTTTCAAATTTTAATCATCAAAATGATCAATCAGGACCAAGAGAAGGAAGCAGGAATGCAAGGGAACTTATATAGGGTATGGAAAAATCAGCAGCAAGCACGTGCATATATATATTATAAACACAGGCATGGTAAAATCTATACCACTAAAATCACATGCTATCAAGACATGAAGCAAACCTGCAATAACTTTCGTCAGAACACCCCCCAATGCATTTTGTAATCGCAGGCAATGGGAAATGATCTGAAAATGGCAAGCAAAGCTTCCCATTAAGAAGATCTTCCACTACTTCTTTAGGAATGGGTGATGTCATCTTTGATTTGTTTTCAGGTATTTGAAGGCTATGATTATGATTATGCAACCCATCTCCATTCTCCATATGTACAGACCTGGCCACAAGTCCCATGGGGAAATAATTTAAATATTTTTTCATCTCAGACTCACAGAGCTTTAATCCCAGTTAAATTAAGTCTCACCGTAGGAATAATTGTCGTCCAATTTGAATTTCTATTGATCCAATATAACAAAAACAAAAGCTGCAAACAAAAGAATTGCCCTGCAAAGAAAAATGGAAAGCTAAATAAGCTTAAAGTACAAATCTGATACAAGAGAATGAGTAATGAAGTCATTATAATGGCTCTTTTTGTAATCACATAAGAACAGGGCAAAAAAATGGAAGTTATGGAAAAAACTGCATGACCTTCTGTATGTTGATTTAATATACTTGGGAATCAGAAAGAACCCTCCAAGAAATAATATATACCTTGTTAGCAAAATGTTGTGCCCCAACCAACATGCGGTCTTGCAACACCAACTCATCCTGTCGAAAATCCCTCTCTGCAAATACACCTGTAGTATGTATGCACAATGGTTGTTTTCACTATAATGATACTTGCAAAATACTGTGATTTCTTATACACATATATGCTACCAATGAGGAAAACCATTAATTAAATTTACCTAAACCAGGATGCAAGATAGAATTCGCACTGAACAAAATTATCTTGTTTTTCTTAGAAAAAGGGGAAATTAAACGGTCAATTTAATATTGAGAAGATACTGTTGAACCCTGAGGATGGATCCATATTGTTAAAATCAATCATAAAGGCAATGTTTTCTTTTCTTAAGAATCAAACCCAAGGTACGCATTTTAGTAACAGGAGGAGATGCCATCACTAATACTATGAAGCATCCACCTTGGAATTGTAAGAAAGCTTGTTGATGATCAAGGCCTGCCATCTACTGAGGGAGTGAACAACATCGAGTTTGGATAAGGTCTAAGTATTTATAAGTTCTACAGACACAAAGCACTTAAGAAATAAAGAAAACTACAAAATAAAATAAAAGTATAAAATACAAGAAAATACAAGACATATATGGCAAAAATAAATACAACAATTGCCTTAGCACATACTTATTATACAACACTCTAGAGATAGTTGATTAATTGAGCCAAGCTATTGAAAATAAGAACAAGGGTTTGAAGCTATGTTACCCAGGGATCCAACCCCAGCTCTAAAACCTCCGTCTGGGTACTGGAAATGATCCGGGGACTATGGGTTGTCCAGGGCATCCCTTCCTCCTACCCAATTTGCCAAAAATCACTGGAAACATTTCGGAATGTGATATCCCAACATTCTGAAAAGGGTTATGAATTTTAAATAAGTTTGACAAAGAGTAGACGTACCTTGTCCCCTGTACAGAATCTGCATTTTTGTAACGAAGTGTGATGATTGATGGAGCTTGACAATCACTACGACATTCATCCACCATGTAGACAACATGACTATGATGTCATTTATAAATTATAAGTGACCTAAAAGATCACTTGTAAACCTATCACAGCATATTGGCTATATGAGGAACTGATGACTTGACGATTGGTTAAAACCACCAATTATCTTGTGATCACCTTCAGAATATACATTTCATTTAAGATAGCAATCAAGCTACATCCATAGATACATCACCCTGCATACATGTATCCATGATAGATCATACCATATCTGCATTCTGCCATATACATATGTACCATAGTCATTTCACTGTCATGACTATGTATACAGTAGTGGTATCATACCATCATACATACATGGATACAAACTGATGATTGTATCTGCATTCATATTGTGTTATATTCGACCAATAACACATGAGCTTTCATATAATCATGCCACCTTATAACATTGCATATAATCGCATCATAGTATTATTGCAGCACAGTGGCATTCTTCATAAATCGCATTATACCTGTGATTATCTTTACAGAACATAACTAAACATATTATGGCATTACATTATAATTGGTTAATGGCCAATTAGCATAAAAATGATTACTTTATTATTATTGTAATCATTCAGATTAGGGAGGTGTCTTTTCATGCATACACCTACCTCGCATATCGCACATATATTATGATGATCGTATCATTCAATCAAAGCATGATTTGGAGAAATTATATCTCATATCCTGTAAGGATCGCTCTGTAATAGAGCATATTGCCTTTGGCATTCACTCAGTGCAAGCATATAAAGTCTATAGTCAGAGACAACATTATCACTTGAGCATATTATTATTCATATCAGACACAGCTTCCAGCAATATTCAAAATATACAAATAAAGTCATCTCAGAGACGGCCTGCATATTTTGCAAATCATTAATTGTATTTCAGACACTACAAGCGATACAAGGTACTGACATTTCCCTCAGTCATTGCATGCAATTTCCTGTATATTGGCAACAGCATAAATATTAGCTTGATTGTTATGCAATCATAATTATTTTGTATCTGAACCATATTGCATATGCATTTGGAATTATGTATTATCCAAATATTACTTTTAATAGCAGAAATTGTTTCTATATTCATTGAATTGTGAAGAATACAACTAGTGTCTCTGGAATAGAAAAGAGAGGCATTACACTGAAACTTGGGAACGGCTTCAAAATTTTAGGGGAGGCCCATACTTACCAAGGATGCCTTAGATGTCCCTTGACAGTGGCAATAACGAACAAGTATCCCCGACAGGATAGGCAATGTCAGCAATTGAAAAAACACATTTTTCTTTTATAAAATCTTTTCTATTTAATTTTATTGTGGGCCCCTCCTTCCAAATTCACCTTGAGAAGCTTATTACCATTTAGTAGCTAACTCTTGCTATATGAAAACCTTAGATTAGTACTGGTAAAAAATGAAGATTCCAGTAGTTTTGGGCAACATTGGTCTAAGAATCGTGAAATTAAGAATGATGCTACTCATGCTACTTGCTCAAAATCATATAGCAGACTGTTTGCAAGGTGTTGGGAAAGTCTGAAAAGTTCATTACAAGCATGGAACTTGCACCTTTATGTCATTTTGTGGCAATAAATCAATGAAAGGTTCGTTCTAGGTTGATTAGGATCCGTTTTGGAAGATTTAGTGAATATTGGAGGTTGGACCAAGGTGCCATCTTGTTGTAACAGACCTATAGCATGACCAGGTCAATGTAGTCTACCTGTTCATATCAATATGCATCCCATTGTCATTGTAGTATAGTGGTATCCATACCTATTGTACCCCCGAGCTGTCCTAGTGGTGGAGAACTTGTACTCTTGAAAGATGTTAGTTGCAGTTTATGCACCCTCATTTCAAAACTTTCCACCTTGCACATCTCCCCATTCCTAAGAGTCACCCCATTGTTGTCTTGGCCGAAGTCACAACCCACAACATCGTGTCATCACCAATTTTATAAAGCTTGCAAGCCACGACCATGCTTTCAACACTCCCATGTTCCTACGATCCAAACGACACTGTCACCAGTTGCCCTTTTTCCTAAGGTGATAGCTGCTGACTAAAACTTTGAAACTTCGGGAAGTCAACACCTGCCCAATGGCGGGTTTCTCGAAGCACAATTGCCATAATATTACCTTGCATTTAATGAAGCAATACTGGTGTAATCTTGTAAAGGGATATACTCTTGATTTGAGTGTAAAGCACGTCTTGTCATGAGTTGGTGAAGAACAAGGTTTAAATTTCTCATGTGTCACCCTCTTTAATAAGCTAATTGGAGCAGTTATCATGTAATAACCCGACATCGCTTATGGCTCAAACAATCACCAATTTCCACACTAATCAGTGGTTTGACATTACGTCTAACACTTGGCAAGCAATTCTATTACCACTGTACATATAATGTTTAAAAAAATTTAACACAAGACTAGTGATGTTTTACTCACAATTATCAGATGAATCAGACTTCAAAAATTTACATTGATAAATACCCATCACTGATATGTAATTCTGCCCTTTGAATTTATCATATAAAATTCTGAACTGTAAGCCTTCTTTAACTAATAACACTGAGTTCTTATTTGATCACAGTAATGCTGCAATGATATAAATTATTACAAAAATGAACCCCTGGAAAATATCTTTCATAAAATGGTTGTAGCAGACCCTATGTTGCACGCTCCCTCTTCACCAGAAGACTCGTTTTGTAATGTCTGATATAGATCGCAAATCTCTGTGAGTGCAGATAGTAATGCCCAATGATGTCGTGGGCTACCTGTAGATAAATGATACCACAGATTGATATCCGCCCAAGATGAAAGATTCCTCCTGCTACGTGTGTCTCCAAAGCAACAGTAATACATAAATGGAGAGCTACAGCCAGATTGAATTTATTAATTCAATTCAAATACAAACCCTCAGCCAAAAATTGATCCTTTCAGCAGTAGTAAATAGAATTAATGATAATTCAATATTTTTCAGCTACAATATTCTCTCCCAGCCACAGAAAAATACAGTAAGGAGATTTAACCAAATTCAGAATTAAATCACTATACTTCAGCAATGATTCGAAAATACCTCTCAGCTTCAAACCCTTATACTTCAACAAGGGTACAAAATAAGAGCCTTTGAAGTGTCACCAAGACAACTGAAGAAAATAAGATAATCAAATAATCAGATGCTTTACTCATCAACTGGGCTCGTATTTATAATCTTCAAATGGCACAAGTTTCCTATATGAATTCCACTTAAGAAGCTTACTCATCACAACATTAAAATATAATGAAGTGCCATTTTTATAAAATTTATTAATTGCTTTTGGCTTCCAAAAATGACCTTTCCCACCATATCATAATATTCTGAGACACAAGGCCACTGTTTTTTGTGTCCACGATTTCAAACTTTTTGACCCGGTTCCAAAGAGCTAAGATAGTGAGGTGACCAACATACAACACCAACAAAAAATAGCAACCTCAGCATATTTAAATAAATAATAATAATAATAACTCACCCGTCTTATGAAAATAACTAAAGAAGCATCAGAATCAAAATTTGACAACACCAGAGTGATCTTGATGAAAAAAGACGATGAATGAACTTGACGGGGTGACTTACTATAAATAAACACTCCCTCCAAGATTCTTGGAGCCCAAACTAGAAGTCCGAAATAAAAACTAAGAGCATCATTCAACTCCTCTAACTCAACTAAGCTCATCAAAACCAATAGTTTGACTTACTATAAATAGCAAGTCCCTCAAACAGAGCGAAAACACACTATAGGCTACTGAAAAGCCTGTAACCCCACAACTGAGACCCTCAAATCCCACTATCAACTCACGAGGGTCGCAATGGTGAACTAACCAAGCCAACTACAGGAACCTGCTAAAAATGGGAACATTACATATAAATGAAGTACAAATTCATTCTTCAGCCACCTTTTCCTCTAACGATCATTTTGCAAGATACGCTAGTTGCTAATTCTCTCCTGTCGAGATGGGAATTCTTGTTCTAAGGGATACAATAATGAAGAACCCGAGCCCATGCTCCAGCCTGACCTCACAGAAGCAGAAATGGAACAGTTACACATCATCTCCAGTATGTTCAGTGTTGCTTGGGAGTTGAGAACCAACCACGCCCGCTACAAGAGCAACATTGTTGAGTTGGAAGGAGAGAGGGACCGCACTATACTAGCTTAAGTGGAAGAAGAATGGGTCTTAGACTTCTACATGTGAACGTGGACGAAGAGGAAGGAGTGGAAGATGAAGGAAATGTGGAAGTGGACCAAGATGGAATCTAGGATGTTACCTTTCTTGATAACGGAAACAATGTCGTTTCCATTTTTTTGTAATTGTCATCATCAGAAAGGGTAGTTAGTGTTTAATAAACAGATTTTTTGTAAATAGGAAAAGGGTGGGAGAATGAATGGAAGGCATAATTTTGCTTTTTTATTTGCCAATATAGAAGATTGTGATCTTTTTTGGTTTTTTATAGGAATGCATATCGAAATTTTCTGTTGTCACTCTGTGGGCCTTTGTTTCAATGCTTTGTGTGGATTTTTAGATAATTGTCAAAGTTACGAGTTATCTTTGAATAATGACTGATGAGGATTTTAAAGTTTATCACCCTTGTTTGCATTACCAAAAATTTCATGCAAGTGAACTTTGTTTCATTCATATTCATTCTCTGGTTAGAAATAAGTTTATTTTATTGCTCAATGTGCATGTTTACTTCCTACCTTTGCTTTCTCGTTGGAAAGGCCTCAGTAAGATGCATCAAGTCCCATATTGAGATGCCAAATATAGTAAACCTTGTTGACTTACTATAAATAGTATCTAGAAACCCTACTAAATCAGCTCTGATTGGCTTGAAAATGGAATTGCCTAGGTAAAAATCTCTCGCTAATACCTCCAAAGTACTAGTTAGCCCTCAGGACCATGATGAAGGGGCCAACAACATGTCATGTCATGACTGGCTAGAAAAGGGACATTACAACTCGCTTTTTCCTAGTACTAGAAGGCATTGCTATAATTACGCTAGATGCATGAAGGCTATAGATTTGATAACTGGAGAATTAGAAGCTTCTGGAATAGCTTGCCTCTTTTAGATGCAAGTATCGATGTGGTTGTGGAGTTGGTCTACAAGTGGGCCTGGATTTCTTGAACTATCTTTTCCTTATAGGAGATTGTCCTTGCATGATTTAGATTCATGTTCCTTGGATCTGAGGGGTTTATAGATTTTCATTATATACCTATGGTGATGTTTTTATATGATAATACATTGTTCTCGTTTAACTTATTAGATGCTTTTTCAGCCTTTTCAATTTTCTAGGTAAGAAGTGGGTATGGATGTCCTTGGGTGTTTGTGAACACAATGGTTTTGCAGGTTTTACACAATCAATAAAAAACTCATAGTTTTGTGGTTTTACTGGCAAGCTATTTTTCGGACCCTAGTACTTTTGGGATGTTATTGGATGTGAAAGTCATAGTTCTATATGCATGCTCCATGCATGGTAAGAGGAGGTGTGATGCTTTCTGTACATGGGGATATTGATATATGATCAACTACTTTGTATTTTTGTGGTGATGCTTGATGGATTCTATTACTACGGTGCTCAATGTGGACTTGATTAGCAAATCATATCTATGCTTGATTTAGTTCTTAAGTCTTGTTGTCTACATGATTGTTCTCTTTAAGATATTAGATTTGCATGTCACTAGTCTAATAATGGGCTTGCATGTTATAATGATTAGATCTAGGAGTTATGCAGTTATGTGGGTTGATCAACTATTCAACTACAATGGGCTAACATGGATGTGGACTATCTAACTCTATATCCACTAGATTTGATTTGGTGTTGATGCAAACTTTTTAGATGGTTTTTCTTTTGGTCACTTATGAATTGGTGCGATTTCTTTGCGATGAAAGGATGGATGATGAGTGAGTACCCAGATAGTTGGCTATGAGATCCTGTCGTATAGTGTATTTCCTTGGTTTGGAGATTTTGGTTTCACTTGGCATGATTAGTAGTAGACCTATATGTATGTGGACTTGGATGATTTTTCGGATTTGGGAGATGGTGTGTCCTATGCTTGGAAATCTCGGTACCACTATTCAGAAGGAGCTTTACTAATGATTGTGCATTCACTATGTTGTGATGGATGATCTTCTTTAGCGTTGCGAATGATTTGGAGGGTTTCTTAAATCCAATTGCTACAAAAGGGTTCCTTCACCTTTACATGTTCACCATTTGAGGATGTGTAACATCTTAGAGTCTTGACTAACTCTCAAATTCTTTGGTTCAGTTGTTGGCAGTGGTTGATAGATGATGTTGGTTTAGAGTATATTAGTATTATGTCATGATATGATCAATTGCACATTAGAGTTTTGGCATGTATTTTCTTGAGACCCTATTATGTTCACTTGGAGCATGTGATATCCTAGGGCGGGATGGTTAGATTTGTTAGTCCTTAGGGATCAGATTACTAAGAGGGGGGTCAAACTGTAATCAGCCAAACAATCAACTTTTCAACATTTTAAGCCTTAAACTAATAAACAACTTACTAGCATAATAGCAGCACATAAAAGCATTCATCACATGAAAACATCCACAAAATTGACACAAAGATTTTAGTATCATGGAAATCCAACTTGGATCAAAACCGCAATGGGGATTAGTACATGCAAATTGTGTACATTTCTGAAGTACACTATGTAAGAAGCTTAAACCTATTAGGAGTTACTAAAAGAAATTGTTAGGTGTCACCCTGTTAGGGGAGTTAACTCTAGCCCTGTTAAGAGCTTTATCCTATTAGGAGTAGCCTTGTTAAAGGACTTTGAACACTAGCAAAAGTGTCACTTTGTTAAAGGATTTACAACAAAGGAACTGCTAGGATCTACCCAATTAAGGAATTTCACTATTGTAACTGTTATGGAACAATAGAAAGAATGATTTGTGTAAGAGCACTACCTGACCAAATCCACTTAAGCTCAAACTCACTTACTCAACGCGCTTAGCTTATTCCGGACTGGATAGCACCTTGGATTTATTCATCGCACTTTCTTGACCACAATCAACAACACAAGCTATTCATCCTTAACCTATATATATATATATATATTGGTTTTCCAATTCCACTACCTTAATCAAACCCTAAACATGTTACTGATATGGAATTCAAATATCCTGATCGAATCAATCCACCATAAGACAATATATTATGCCCTACAACACATTTACATGATTGCACCAACTAATTCATAGGATTATTTACCAAAGGTCAAACACATTTTGAATAACCACTTGCTTCCTCTAGAATCTTTTCCATAGGTTGTCCTCGAACAATGTGATGTAAGGTCATCACATCCAAATGTTCATCCACGTCATTGGATCATTACTGACTCATCCAAAGTTACTACAACCTTGTCATTGGTCGCTAATCATCAATTAGTTGATTGTTACTCAAGAACTCATTCTTCTTTAACGTGTTCATCAAACATGTTACTGCTTCACCAGTCATCTTTCCATCTTGAAATTGCTTTACCTACAATGATAATGACTTGATACCATAGCCACATCAACTTCATTGACTTCTTCACATCATCCTACTATCGCTGCACTCTATTCAATATGGATTTGACCAGCCAATCAAATCACCTATCGCTTGTCACTAATTGTTCTAGTAGTTGTACTGTGAGTTCACTGATCATCTTAATCGTCACTTCAGTAGCAATCGTCACCATATACACTTCAAGAGACATCCCCAAGGTTGTCTTTACGATCACACCCACTGAACCTTACTACAACACTCTATTCATCATAATTATGCTTGGCAACATAATTAGGTCAATAATTGACATCAATGACAACACAATAACTCATCATCGTGTAATCAAATTCATACCATGACATCAATAGCATCACCAGTTATTATACCACCAATTATATCAATTATGCCAACAAACTCCCCCTTTGGCATTGATGGCAACACCCACTACACTTCTATGCTCAATGTGCACAAACCTGTTCAGCGACAATCAACAAAATGATTGCACTTTTATCTTTCAAATGCTCCCCCTTACATAAAACTTCTCTCCTCTCGAATACATTCTTCCCCTTTGTCTGCAGATTCTTCTTCTCAACCTAATCAACACATTCTCTCCCCCTCTAAAAACAATGCCAAAGGTGCCAATACACAGCAGTTGTCTGATCTGCAAATCTTGACTCTCTAGTACTAGCTAAAACGACAACTACTCCACTTAACTAGTACCCTCCAAATATCAATTCAAACCATAAAGATATTCAATGAGTACTCTTGAATTGATGAAACTACATCCCCATTTAATTCAACTCAAGTAAGGGAATGACCCCTAACCCACCCCTTAGATACTCAAACATATCCTTAGGTAATGTCTTGGTGAATATGTTAGCTACATGTTCCTTAGTTGACACAACTACAACCTTACTTCCTTTGCCTAAACCTTTTGTCTAAGATGGTACTTGATAGCTATGAACTTGGTCTTAGAGTGCATCACTAGATTCTTTGAGATGTTAATAGCACTGGTGTTATCACAGTAGATAACCACCAGTTAAGTTATCTTGTCTTGAATTCCTTCCAAAATTTGCTTGATCCATATCACCTGTGTGCAATTTATTGCAGCAGCCACATACTCAGCTTCATCTATTGATTGTGATGCACAATTTTGTTTCTTGCTTGTCTATGATAGAAGCCTATCACCAAGAAAGAATGCACCTCAACTTGTGCTCTTCCAATCATCTACATTACTTTCCCAATAAGCATCAATTAATGCATTTAATGTGAAATCACCTTTGTGTCTATAGTATATACCATGGTCCATATTCTTCAATTCCCTTGAGATATCTAGAGATTCATTTTACTCCAATCAAATGAGGTTCTTTGGGATTAGAGGAAAATCTAGCCACTAAACCAACTGCCTGTCTATATCCGGTTTGTTGTGCATCACATACTTTATCTTACCAATCATAGATCAATATAGTTGTCTCATCCACTACTTCAAAAATCATATTCCTTGGACACTTTACTACATATTATCATTGGAGTACCAACAAGTTTTGAGTCTTCTAACCCAAACATCTTCGATATCTCTTTCACATACTTAACCCGACTAATGTAGATGTCATCACTGAGTTCATATATCTACAAACTTATGAAGAACTTGATCTCAACGATCATTAACATTTAAAATTCTTTCTTTCTTCATTTCTTCTAAAAATGCCAACACATTCCATCATTTCCTCCAAAAAATGATATTATCTACAAATAATTTTACAATCAACAACTTGTCATCACTTTCAGCCTTAAGGTACACAATGTTGTTATCACTTGTTCTTGTGAGCCCAATATTTATTAAGTATGAATGTAACCTTTCATGTCATGCTCTTGGTGCCTGCTTCAATCCATATAATACTTTTTTGTAGTTTGCACAAATTTTTCATTTTGAATTAGCAAACCCTTCAGGTTGTTCAATGTATACTTCTTTTAAGATACCATTCACAAATGTCAACTTGATATTCGTTTGATAAACCTTAAATCCTTTGTAAGTACCAAATGCAAGAAATATTCTTACCCCTTTAAGTTTGGCCATAGGTGTAAATGTTTCTCCATAGTCTAGGCCTTCTTCTTGTGCATATCCTTTGCCAACTAATATTGCCTTGTTTTTTACCACCTCACCTGTGTCATCCATCTTGTTTCTAAAAACCCTTTTAGTGCCAATCACATTCTTGTCCACTAGTCTGGGCACTAATGTCTAGGGTTGTTTCTTCTCAATCTATTACAATTCCTCTTTCATAGCTTTTACCCAATCTTTATCCTTTAATGCATCCTTTACTCTGTCTTTGGTTCAAATTCAGATAGCAAACAAGTACCTTCTCTTGTCTTTCTTCTTGTCTACACCAGCACTTTTATCACCAAAGATTTGATGCGGGGAGTAATTCAACTTGACATACCTTGGCAATACCAATTTTTCTCTCGGAGCTTCTTTAACCACTTGGACCGCTTCCTGTACATTCGCCTGTTCTTCAATCAGTTTTGTTGTAGCATTTTGTTCAATTGTTGAATGTAGACAAGTCCAAGACAATCCTCTAGTTCCCTTTTGTTGGATTCATCATTATGTTCAAAGTATTCATCAATCCTCACGTTTGCACTCTCTACCATCTTGTTTGTTCTTTTTTTGAAACACTTCTATGCTTGTTCTTAGTGGAGTAAACTATGAATATCCCTCATCACCTCTTGAATCAAACTTGCCAAAATGATCATCTCTCTTTATGTAGCATCTAATTCCTCCTTTAACGCATCCTTTACTTTGTCCTTGGTTCAAATTCAAATAGCAAACAAGTACCTTTGCTTGTCTTTCGTCTTGTCTACACCAGCACTTTTATCACCAAAGATTTGATCTGGGGAGTAATTCAACTTGTCATACCTTGACAATGCCGGTTTTACTCTAGGAGCTTCTTCAACCGCTTAGACCGGTTCCTATACGTTCGCCTATTCTTCAATCGGTTTTGTTGTAGCATTTTGTTCAACTGGTTGAATGTAGACAAGTCCAAGATAATCCTCTAGTTCCCTTTTGTTGGATTCATCGTTATGTTTAGAGGATTCATCAATCCTCACGTTTGCACTCTCTACCATCTTGTTTGTTCTTTTGTTGAAACACTTGTATGCTTGTTCTTAGTGAAGTAACCTATGAATATCTCTCATTACTTCTTGAATCAAACTTGCCAAAGTGATCATCTCTCTTTATGTAGCATCTAATTCCAAACACTTTGAGATAACCCACATAGGGTGATCAACCATACCACAATTCATAGGGTGTTTTGTTCGTACCTGTCTTTAGTTGAACCTTGTTCAATGTGTAGACTACAGGACTCACTACTCCTCTCCAAAAGTTCTAAGCAACACCTTGTTGTCTTGCATTTTGTCATGACAAAATGCAGGTAACAATATGAAACTTTTTCAAGCTAGTTTTGCGTCTCTCTAAGTTGAATTTGATATTCAATTACTTAATGTTGATCAATTGATCAATTTCAATTCGTATATCAAATCATTTTACTAAAGGCTTTCATCAAGTCCTTTTCATTTTTTTGTTTGTTGAGCCTTTGCTTGATTTTTGAAGACTTCATCGGCCTTTTCTTTGCTTTTGAGTTTGTGTTTCTTGGTTTTTAGTCTTTTGGTTGTGCTCATGTCATGGCTTTCGGTTTTCCCTTCGATTTGGTCTAACCTAGAGCTCAATCAGAGTTGTCAGTCAAAAGATATGGTCATATTAGTGTCCAAAAATTGGACCTTTTTGATGCAAAAGCACAAATTAAAAATATTGTGTTATATTACTAATTTGGCATTCACTTTTTGAAAAAATATAACTTGAATTCACTTTATGTTATATTTTTAAGTTACTGTATCAATTAGATTTTCACTTAAAGTAACTATAGTGCACTTTATGTTATATTTTTGAGTTACTTTTTGATTTTTCACTTAGGTCACTATATTAACTATATAGTTCAATTTAATTTTTAGCATTTAAATCAAATGCTCTAGTAAATATTACTTTTTAAACGATATTTACATGTTATATTGTTAATATGATATGTAAATATAATTTATGTCCCACTTAAGTAATATTTTAATGAATTTAAATTGACATGTGCTTATTAAATCACTTAAACTCATCAAAAGTGGTCATTTTATGTGTCATTATATGTAAAATCCATCAAAAGTGGACCTTTTCCATGTCTTCACGTATTTAAGTCATCAAAAGTGGACCTTTTATATGCAATTACATGTAAAATCCATCAAAAGTGGACATTTTACATTTCACTACATATAAAGTTCAACTTGAAATCAAAAGTAGACCTTTTTGATGTCATTACATCAAAAGGCTCCCAAAAGTGGACCTCTTTGATGTCATTACATCAAAAAGTAAGTTTTTGTGTCATTACATCAAAAAAGTGAGATACAACTTAAAATATGCTTTGCACCATTGGGTCCGATTTTGACCATATGCATATTTTTAAATGTGTTATGCACTCCAAAAGGTCTAATTTTCTTTGTTGAAAGTTTTTAAAATATGCAAGTCGCTTCAAAAGGTCCAATTCTGATCAAAAGCATATTTTAAAACATGAATATCACTCCAAAAGGTCCAATTTTGGAAGAACACATGCATTTGCTCTCCAAGAACCCGAATGTACTCATTGTTAGAGATTTACTTGATGGTTTTGCATGAGATTTGTTAGAGTAAGTTATTTATTACTCGAGGTGCTTTAGCTCTCTTAGGTGCATATAATTAATATTTTATATTAATTATAATGCACAAACCTAGCTTTCTTTCCTTTAGGGTTTCGTTCACCTTAAAAGGTTGAACTTTTGTATTTCGTTTTCATAACTTAGAATACATTTCTTTTGCTCTCACATTCTTGAGAACTTCTAAGCTCTGCTTTTTCCGTTTTTTGGCTTCTCTTCATTGCAGGATATTTGCATGCAGGTGTTCTTGAGGATTTGTGAAGTTGGATTTCTCAACTTCTACATGGTATCAAAGCGGACCTGCTGCTTCCACGTCTAAAGATTCTTGAAGCCACGATTCTGAGTCAGAAACCCCAGCTTTTTCAAAGTTTTTTTCTTCAAAAGGGTGGAGGACGAATTTTCGGGGCACTTTGGGCTCAAATGGACACCACCATTGGATCCGGAAGGCCGTTTACAGCCAAGATTCATATAAAACTTTTCGTTTTTGGACACAGGGCATTTTGGAAAAAAAAAATTGCCCTCCCTAGTCGCAGTCATACGAACTATATGGATGCAGGAGCTTAAAAAATTAAAAAAAGGGCGCCACCGCACGGCCACCCACAGTCCGCTCAGCTAGCGGCAGCACCCACTTCCCGCCGCAACACCTCCGCAGACCCCGCTCTGCCCACCAACTGCCTCCGCTCCGCCAGGGAGCCGCCACCACTCCGCTTGCTCCAGCGGCGCCGCCGGGTTCCCCTCCCAAGCACCACTGCCACCAGTGGTCCTCGCACAGTCACCGCCACCAACGTGCTGACGTAATTTTCAGACTATGTGACATCATTTTCAGGAAAACCACGTCATTTCTGCGACACTAACGTCACTTCTCAGGGTACGGTCTGATTTTTCCGGCAACTGACGTCATCATACCGGCAATCCTGTTGACGTCATTTTGCTAGCGTTTAACGTCATCTTTCTGGCAACTAGATTTTTTCGGCAACATCCTGGTGACGGCCAGACGGGCGTCAAATTTAAGCCCGTGTCTGTAATTTTCCAGTGAGCTCTTTTTATGGACCTACAATCGATTTTTTGCTCATAACTTGAGCATACAGACATATTTTTGCGATCCGAAAGAAGCGCCGAAAAGCTAACTCAGAGACGGAGACAATGGTGCTAGTTTCATTTGATTTTGAGTTCATTTGAGCTTTCAAATTTGATGTTGAAGTAGAGGCTTCTGTTTTCCTCTTCTCTGCATCCGATTTCCAAGTTCTTTTCTCAGTTTTTGTGTTTTTCCATAGTTGTTGCTTTGGTTTTGGGGGATATTTTTATTCATTGTAGGGGGGAGCATTTTCTATTCTATAATTTGCTTCAGAATCAGACTCTTCTACTTCCATCTTTTCTTTCTCTCAATGTCAGGTCCTATGATCCGGCTCACGCCGCACAACTGTCACACTTGGAAGACACAGATGACCAGGCTTCTCATGTCAAGAGGCTTATGGTCCTGCTTAGATGCGAACCAACCTATTCTGCAACGCCCTTTTGAGGTTCTTCAACACAGAAACAAAATGGATGAAGCCATGGGACTGATTGCACTAAACATCTCCGATAGTCTACTGTTTCATTTGGATGGTTTGACCACTCCACTGGCTATTTGGACCAAATTCCACACATTGTTTGGCACAGTGAATGAGTTCCAAGCACTACAGCTTGATGCAGAGTAGACTTCCTTGACACCAGCCAGCTTTCCCACTATTGAAGACTTCTTGGTGAAGTTCAAATCTCTGCGTACAGTCTTGCAGGGATGTGCTAAAAACAAAACTAATGATGAGTGTATTTTTTTAATACTCTCAAAGTTGCGAGGACAGTATCAGATCTTTTCTTCCACTTTCTACACCACCATGGATGCCTTGGGCAACAGACATCAGATGCCCTCATTTGAGACATTCTGTGATCGATTGACACGGGAACGGGCTAAGATCCAACAGGTGGATGCCTCTAGCTCTTCTAGCCAAGCATTAGTTGCTCAAACTTCTCAGGGGAAACCAAAACAGAAAGCCAAACCGAAGAAAGATGCACCAAAAACTGATGCCAAACCTCCAGCTAACCCTTCCACGGGTAAATCTGCTTCGAAGTCTACTGAGTCTACCTCCAAGACTAAGAAGAAATCAACTGAGACCTGTAGTTTTTGTGGAAAGGATGGACATCCCTTTTTTAGGTGTTGGAAACGTTTGGAGGCTTTAGAGGAAGCCATGCAGGAGCATCACATTTCAGCTCCTAAGTTTGCATCCCCCCTGCAGGAAAAGGTCACACTCTTACTGCACGAGCTATGACTTCTGGGCCTACTTGGATTCTTGATTCTGGTGCCTCTCACCATATGACAAACACTCAGCAATTGGTCACCTCACTTGCCCCTTGTCCTACTACCCAAATTGTTGTTGGGAACTCATCACATCTTTCCGTCATGGGTTTTGGTTCTGTTGCATTAGCTAGGGGCTCTCTTCGGGATGTTCTACTTGTCCCTGACATTTCGACGAACCTATTGTCTATCTATCAGATTTGCCACTCTGGCTCTAGTAAGACAGTTGAGTTCTCACCACATGATGTGGTTATCCGGCACTTACACGATTCTAAGATGATTGTGGCTACTGGGAGTGTTGATTATGCATCTCGCCTCTACAGCTTTGATGGATTTGAGTCTTCTAATGACACAAGTTCATGTCTTGTTGCACATGCAGATTCAACAAGCAAACTTTGGCATGAGCGTTTTGGCCATGTCAATTATAGATATCTTCAGCAGATGAGCACACAGGCACTTGTTCTTGGGCTTCCCCAGATTTCCTGTACAGATGCTGTTTGTTAGGGTTGTGCACTTGGCAAACAACATAGGGATCCTTTTCCACATGGACGAGCCACTCGTGCTTTGGCACCACTAGAGTTGATTCATAGTGGCCTCATGTCATTTCCCACTCCTTTTTCAAGTGCCAGATATGTGCTTACTTTCATTGATGACTTCTCCAGACGTGCATGGGTGTACTTATTGAAGTAGAAGTTTGATGTCTTCGATTCATTTCGAGTCTTCAAGACATTTGTTGAGAAGCACTCTGGTCTTTCTATTTGGCGGATACGCACAGATACTGGGGGGGAGTACGTGAACCAAGCTTTCAGGGATTTTTGCTCTGAACATGGTCTTCAACATCAGTTTTCAGTGCCCTACACCCCTCAGTAGAATGGTGTAGCCAAGAGGAAGAACAGAACCCTTCAGGAGATGGCTAATTGTATGATTCAGTCCAGGTCCATGGATTTGTGTTTTTGGGAAGAGGCAGTTAATTGTGCCAACTATATTCAGAATTGGATGCCTCACAAGGCCGTTCAAAACATGACTCCTGAGGAGGCTTGGTCTCATGTCAAGCCTGATGTATCTTCATTCCGAGTTTTTGGTAGTGAAGCATGGGCATTTATACCTGATGCTCAAAGGAGAGCAATGGAGCGAAAGAGCCGACACCTCATTTTTGTTGGCTACTGCAAGGATGTTAAGGCCTACAGGTTGTTTGATCCTGATTCCCGTGAGGTCCTATTTTGATGGGATGTACAGTTTGATGAGTGCCTTCCTACAGTAGATACCCCACATCCAGAGTCTACTTCACTTACCACCACTCCCTCATCCTTTCCAGTCTCTTTTCCGGATGATAAGGATGATGATCATGTTGATCCCCATTTACCTTCGTCACAAGATCCTCCCCAGATGCCTAAATGGGCTCGAGCTACAGTTGAGGCTGCAGGATCACTAGCTGGTGACCCTACCACTTCCCATCGCACCCGTTCACATGCTGCGGGTTCTAGTCTTCTCAGTCATGCTATTTGTGATGATCCTCAAACTTTTGCAGCAGTGACAGGACATCCTAAGTGGGACAGTGCAATGGAGGAGGAGTATTCTTCTTTGATGAAGAATCATACTTGGGATCTTTTTTCTCTTCCTAAGGGAAGAAAGGTTGTGCGATGCAATGGTTGTATTGTACTAAGTTTGCTACTGATGGTTCCATTGATAAGCGCAAGGCCTGTCTTGTTGCAAAGGGTTTTTCATAGGTTGAGGCTATTGATTACACTGAGACATTTGCCCCTGTTGCCAAGATGAACTCTATTCACCTTGTCCTATCCCTCATAGCTTCACAAGAATGGCCCATTTTTCAGATGGATGTGAAGAGTGCATTCTTGCACGGTGATTTTACTGAGGAGATTTACATGGAGCAGCCTCAGGGATTTGTGCAGGATTCCACCTTGGTTTGCAGACTATGCCACTCATTGTATGGTCTCAAATAGGCCCCTCAGGCTTGGTATGAGAAGATGGACTCTTTTCTGCTTTCTACAGGCTTCACCCATTGCCATTCCTAGCCTACAATCTACATTCAGCGTCTTGAGGCTGAGGTTTTGATCCTTGTGCTATATGTCGATGATCTTCTTCTCACGGGTAGCTCCTCTATGATTAAGGATGTTCAGAGAGCATTGATGGAATAGTTTGAGATGACTGATCTTGGCCTGCTACACTATTTTCTTGGTCTCCAGATTGTTCAGTCACCTGCTGGAATCTTTGTTTACCAGCAAAAGTATGCTCTTGACATGTTTTGATGCTTTGACATGCTTGATTGCAAGCCTGCTCCTACACCTTTTCAGTCGGGTGTTACTTTGTCTACCTCTTGCACCTCGCCTTCAGTGGATCCCACATTGTACCAGCAATTGGTTGGCAGCTTTTTGTACCTGACACACACTCGTCTTGATCTCTCCTTTGCAGTGGGTCTTGTCTCTCAATTCTCACATAATCCTCATGAGAGTCATTGGCAAGCTGCCAAGCGTATTTTGAGATACATTCAGGGCACCTTGATGTATGGCATTCATTACACAGTAGGGACTCCCCACATTGTTGGCTACACTGATTCGGATTGGGCCGGTGATGTCGATGATCAAAAGTCTACTTCTGGCTTTGTTTTCTGTCTTGGCTCTGGTCCTATCACATGGTCATGCAAGAAGCAGCAGGCTCACGCACTTTCATCTACAGAGGCTAAGTATCGAGCCGCAGTGCTTGCTAGTCAAGAGATTTTATGGCTTCGACAGTTGATGACTGAGTTTGGTTTTCCTCCTAATCATCCCACTATTTTGTGGTGCGATAATTAGAGTGCTATTCACATTTCCCGCAACCCAGTGGAGCATCTACGCACTAAACACATTGAGCTTCTTATGCATTTCATTCGTCATTTGATCCAGGATGGTGTTCTCTCTTTGGAGTACATTTCCACTAATGCACAGGTTGCTGACATCTTCACCAAGTCATTTGCATCGCCTCGCTATCTTCAGCTACGGTCTATGCTTGGGATTACGGAAGTTGTCCTTGGGGGTCTTCTTGAGGCCTTCCTTCATTTTTTTTTCAGCATGTTTATTCTATCTCTTTTTGGAGAGGGGTTTTTCCCACTGGATTTTCTCTTTTGTCTCCAGTTCATAGAAATTTCCTTGTATGGGGTACCTAATCAGGCCTTGTTTCCGGGACCCATTTTCCTGCTTTCATAGCTTTGCTAGGTTAGCTTCCTCCTAAGCTTCGCTTAAGGGGGGGTGTTAGAGTAAGTTATTTATTACTCTAGGTGCTTTAGCTCTCTTAGGTGCATATAATTAATATTTTATATTAATTACAATGCGCAAACCTAGCTTTCTTTCCTTTAGGGTTTCGTTCACCTTAAAAGGTTGAACTTTTGTATTTTGTTTTCATAGCTTAGAATACATTTCTTTTGCTCTCACATTCTTGAGAACTTCTAAGCTCTGCTTTTTCCGTTTTTTGGATTCTCTTCATTGCAGGATATTTGCGTGCAGGTGTTCTTGAGGATCTGTGAAGTTTGATTTCTCAACTTCTACAAGATTTTCTCCAATAGGGTCATTTTTGCTTGGCAATAGATTTTCTAACATCAAAAATGGATTCATCTTGCTAAAAGGCATTTTTCTAATCTCTATCCAAGGGCACATTTTTGGAAACAAGTTCAAAAAACGTCATTTTTGGCTCAAGTTTTGGCCCCAAGAGGAATCGATTTGGCTTTTCAAGTGTTTTACATTACATTGTGACTCATGTTTTGGTGTTTAAAAGCCAAAACGTTTTTATTTCATGCCTTTTATGAATCACATTTTTGCTTAAAATGCCCGAAAAATTGGGGTTTTAATCCACTTTTATGCGTTTTCAAGCCACTTTTTTGCATTTTGATCCATGTATATGCATTTGAGAAAGTCGTTTTTTCATTCACAAGTCAAAAATGACTCAAAAACATGCATTTTTTGGCCATGTTTTTGCAAAAACGGCCCAAATCTTTGCATAAAAAAGTAATGTTTTATTTCAAAAAACTCAAACAATGGCATTTCAGCCCATACATTTGGATCAAGAGGGGTCCTTTTTGAGTTTTAATGGGTGCTATTGTCTTTGGAAACCACGTTTTTGGCCTTCTCATTTCAAATTCGACCATTAAATGTCCATTACATGCAAGTACAAAAAAAGTCAAAGTTGTTTGAAAATTCAGATTTGAGAGAGAATTGGTCTTCAAGTCTATAAAACTTGTTATTTTGGCTCTTTAACCTCCAAGTAAGTGGACATTTTCAAGCTTGCTCATCAATTCATGCTTATCTTGCTATTTCCATGCATATTATGGCTAGTTATTGCATACTTGTCCATATATATGCCATAAAAAGTGCATTTTGCCTTTAAAAATGATGAAAACTCTCATTTTCACACTTTTGGAATTTCCCCAAACTCCAAATTCGAAATTGCATGTTGACATGTTTGAGTCACTTTCCAAAGGTACGTTTTTCTCTGTGTTTTTGTGCTTTGTGCTTGCTTGCTGGTTTTCTCCACTTTGGAGTAATTACAAGTTCTTTCCCAAGAACTTGTTCTTGTTTCACTTCATGTGAAAGCATCATCACGTTCCACTTCCATCTTCCATGTCAAAACACTTCACATCTCATCTGACAAATGCAATTGCACGTTTTCTATCTCATTCACCATCTGCACATGCATGTAATCCCATTTCCGCTTCCATTTTCACTCATCTCACTTTTCGCATACATTTGCAGGACACGATTACACGAAATGCATTAAGTGTAATTGCATCTCAAAGGTCCGATTCTGACTAAAAGTCACTTTTTGAAAAATCAAAAAGATGTCATTTTCATCTTCCATATACTTTGACTTCATCTTCTCACCAAAGATGACTATAAAGTTCATGATCCCTCCTCCATTTTCCATTTCCATCTCTCCATATGCATTCACGACTCCATGAGCAAATACATGTTTTTGAATCTTTCCATGCTTTGCAACTCATCCTCCATTCATATTTTCATGTAAAATGCATCCTCCATCCGTATTCACATCTCATCTCACCTTTCATCTCTCATTACATGTTGCATATACATGTAATCCATTTTTCGTGCAATGACATCTTGAAAGCCCAAGTCACTCTTAAAAAAATCAGCAATTTCCAATAGTACACATTCCCATTCGCCAATCACTTTACTTCAAAACAAACAAACAAAAAAGTTAAACGTGTTGATGGAATGTTATTTCGAGTTTACATCCGGACATCGTCAAGAAGGTTTTCAAAGTGTCAGAGAATCCAGACTATGCCAATCTACAAAAGGAGAATTCAAGACAACTTGAGCGAGAAAAACTTGATCAATCAAGTTTTCAAATGACAATGGACAATTCATCAAAGTCAGAGGTTATCAAAAAATGCAACACCATGGTTATCAAGGTGAATGCAGCGGTAGAAGTTTAGGAACTTCCGATCCTGTGATCATTCGAGATTGCATCGTCAAGTACACGGCCCTTCAGAACAATCCCTAGGATTGTTTCCTTCTCTTCTGTCTTCTTTCATGTTTGTAGTTGAAGAGGATGTATTACATGAAAATGTGTAAGTAAATGCAAAGCAAGTTACATGTGCATGAAAAGATGTAATGCGAGTTGCACATGCAATTGCAAGTACCCCTATATTTTGTCTTTAGTTAGACCGGGTCAAAGTTGGTTGAGTTGCTCACACTTTTTCCTCCACCTTTTTCTCAACTCCTATGCCTATATAAACGAGTGCCCCCTCATTGTAAAAATCATCTTTTGTTGTATGCAAGAAAGCTCTGCCACATTTGTGCAAGCATAATTTTGACTGTGTAGTACGAATTTGGGAGAAAAGTGAAAAAAAGAAGCAATCAGATTCGAAGCTTTAACTGGAAGCAATTGTGATAGAGCAAATTAGAAGCTTTGACTGTAATTTGTGCCTATTGTCTTTGATTCATGTTATTATTGTGTGTTCAATTTTGTGTGTTCAATAATAGAGCATAATGATTTAAAAAGCAATCGGAGCCAAAGCTTTGACTGGGAGCAGTTGTGGAAATATATCGCTAGAAGCTTTGTCTATAGCTTATACTTCTTTCTTAATTCGCAAAATAGTTAAGTTATTCTTACTTTTAGGAGTCTTTGTGCCCTAATTGTAAAGCTTTCCATATAGAAGTACGACCAAACTTAGAGTCAAACTGGTAAATTTTCAGCTAGCCTTTGAGTTAGTGAAAGTTTATCGGTATCACTATTTCCAACTCTTGATAGAAGTGTAGTTAGAGATTCACCCTGCCCATTACTCGCTCCACGAGTAAGTGGATTCTTTCTTGAAAGTTAAGAAGAAAGGATATTGGTAACACCCATTTTACAAAATCTCTCAACTTCTTGCTTACCTTGAGTTGATCCAAGGAACGGTGAGAAGGGGGAGCCTTCCCTTTAAGGTAGGAGAGATTCTGTCTCACAAGTTGAGGCTGGTCATCCTATTTTGCAACTAGATTTTTACCCAAAACTATCGGTTGCAAAATATCGCCCAACACACCTTTCTACAACATTAATGTTACTGCATAGTCAATGATTGACAAGTTTCTTCTTTCAGCAATACCATTTTGTTGAGGTGTCCTGGGAGCTGACATTTGCCTTATGATTCCTTGTTCCTTACAGTATTCAGTGAATTCTTGTGAGGTGAACTTGCCCTGTCTATCTGATCTAAGACAATTCAATCTCTTACCCATCGCCCTTTATACTCCAGCTTTAAAGATCTTGAACACGTAGAAAGCTTTAGAATTACACTTCAGAAATACAACCCACATCATTCTGGAGTAATCATCTACAAACAGTGTGAAATACTTATCTCCATAATAGCTTTGAGTTCCTATTGGACCACACATATTGTTATTAACTATCTAGGATTCCTTCAGATGAATGACTTTTATTGATGAGACTAGAACTAGTTAATTTCCTAATCTGAACACAATACGTTGTTTGGTTTCACTAGATTAGGCAATCCTCTTACTACTTTCATCTTACTTGCTTTGATCAGATTATCAAAGTTGACAGAACCTCTTATGCCATAGCCAACAATCCTCAATCTAGCAATTAGACAACTCTTAACAGTAGAATTCAGATGAATAAGTTACCTTTGGTTTGTTCACTAGTAGCAATCACATCTCAATCTCCTAATTTCCCAATAATCCTACACAATCTTTCATTGAACTCTAATCAATATCCTTTGTTGTCTAGTTGAGCAACACTCAACAGATTATATTTCAAACCGTCAACCCAATAAACATAATCACGATTTATTATTTAGGATAATAAAAGCTTTAGCTTTCACAATATAGGGACTGTTGTTTCTAAACTTTATTGATCCGCCATCAAATTCTTCCATTATGATGAACTTTCTTTTATCACCAATCATGTGATGTGAGCAACCATTGTCAATTATCCAATCTCCATTGTCACTCATACTAGGAACCAATGCTTTCTCATCACCATCAGAGGGATCTCCTTAACTGCAACAAACACAATCTCTTTTTCTTCTCTTTCATCAGATTCCTCATCACTGACTAGCCTCCTAATAAGCCATCCAGTTCCTCTTGTTCTTTTCCTTCAATCAAAACAAACTCATAGACATCAGAACAATAAGTAGAGGAACTACTTGTGATATCCTTTCCTTTGAATTTACCACTTCCTCTAGGTAGCCTCCTAATAAGCCATCCAGTTCCTCTTGTTCTTTTCCTTCAATCAAAACCAACTCATAGACATTAGAACAATAAGTAGAAGAACTACTTGTGATATCCTTTCCTTGAATGCAGCTTCTATCTTAGCCATACTGCTATCAAGTTATTCAAAAGTAGACAACTTGCCTATCAATGCATCCAAAGTAATTGCACCAATGCCTATAAATCTGACTTCTTGAATAGCTACGACTCTAATAGCATATTGAGGCAATAAAGTTCTAAGTATTTTACTTACAATATCCTCTTTCTCGATAGTACCTACAACACCTTTGATAGCAAAAACCACATCTTTGATTCTTTGACTATATTGCTCAATGTTCTCATTCTCCACCATTCTCATTTCATCGAACTTCTCTTTCAAACTGTCTAACTTATCCTTTTGCACATGTGAGTCTCCACCATAGACTCTCCAATTTTTGCCACATATCATGAGTGGTCTCTAGGTCTTGGAAATTGATGTATTTTGCATTAGATAGGGTGCTAGCTATGGCTTCCATAGTAGCAATATACTCTTGGTGTGCCTTCAATTGATCTGCATCAAGAGTTCCTGCAGGAACAACAAATCTTGTGACTACATGATTTTGATATTGCTCAACCATGCCTCTAAGATAGAGTTTTATCCTGCCACACCACACTAGGTAGTTCTCCCTTGTGAACTTAGGACCTTCCATCCTCGTCATCTTGGATCTTTCTCTTTAGTTGTTAAGCTTCACCACACAAAAGACCAAAGCTATGATACCAATTGTTAGTCCTAAGGGATAAAATTATTGAGAGGAGGATTGAATTAGTAATCAACCAAATAATCAACTTTTCAACCTTTTAAACCTTTACTTGGTGAACAACTTAATAGCATAATAGCAGCACATAAAAACATTCACAAAGTTGACACAGCGATTTTGGTATTGCGAAAACCCAACTTGGATCAAGACTATGGTGGGGATTAGTACCCACAAGTTGCATACTCTTCTAAAGTACATCTTGTTAGGAGCTTAACCCTATTTGGAGTTACAAAGACACTATTAGGTGCCACCCTATGAGGGGATTTACCTCTAGCCCTCTTAGGAGCTTTACCCTATTACGGGTAGCCTTGTGAAAGGTCTTTGAGCACTAGTTAAAATGTCACCCTATTAAAGGATTTACAACAAAGGACCTGTTAGGGTCTACCTGGTTAAGGGATTTCACTGTTTTAACTATTAGGGAACAATAGAAAGAATGATTTGTGTAATAGCACTACCTCTACTTGATCAGATCCACTTAACCTCAAACTCACTTCTCAACACTTAACTTCTTCCTGGTTGGATCCCTCCTTGTGCTTCTTCACCACACTTTCTTTACCATGATCAACAACACATATTATTCATCTTTCACCTATATATACCGGTTTCCAATTCCACTGCCTTAGTCAAACCCTAAACGTGTTATTGATATGAAATTCAAATATGCCACTTAGATCCAGCTGCTATAAGACAATATATTATGCCCTACAGCATATTTACACAATCACATCAACTAATTAATAGGATTTTGTACCAGAGGTCAAACACAGTTTGACCACTTGCTTCCTATAGAATCTTCTTCATACGCTTTCCTTGAACGATGTCATGCCAGATCATTACTTCTAGATGTTCATCCATGTTACTGGATCACTACTGACACAACCAAAGTTACTACAACCTTGTCATGGGTCTCCAATCATCAGTTAACTAGTTGTCACTCAAGAATTCATTCTTCTTTAACTTGTTCATCAAACCTGTCACTACTTCACCGGTCACCTTTCCATCCTAGAACTGCTTTACCTATAATGATAGTGACTTGCTATCATAACTACTTCAGCTTCAATGACTTCTCAACATCATCTTGCAATCGCTCCACTCCATTTAATATGGAATTGACAAACCAATCAAATCACCTATCACTTGTCACTAATTGCTCTAGTGGTTGCACTAGGAATCCACCGATCATCTTATGCTTCACTTCAGCAGCATCCATCACCATATACACTTCAAGAGACATCCTCAATGCACTCTTGATGATCACACTGACCGAACCTTACTACAACACTTTGTTTATCGTAATTATGCCCAGCAACATACTAGGAACACTAGGTCAATAGTTGACATCAATGACAACACAATAACTGATCATCATGCAATCAAATTTGTATCATGACATCACTAACATTACAAATTATCACAACATCAGTTATATCAGTCATGCCAACAAGATCATGATGTCATGATGAAAGTTCTTGATTCAGTTGATTGGAGCTCTGACAATGGCCTTGTAAGTTCTCTTTGTATTGGGTGCTTTGGTCATATGACTAAGAAGCTTCATGAGGGTGCAAAAATACCTTTGGAGTTTAGCATGAATTGACCTTTTGTTGGTACTCATGGATACATAAACTTAGGTAGCTGGAATTCTCTCTAGATAAGAGACATGTTGTTGAGATGGTTACTCTTGATGAGATTTCAGCAAGAGTTTAGCATGAATTGACCTTTTGTTGGTACTCATGGATACATAAACTTAGGTAGCTGGAATTCTCTCTAGATAAGAGACATGTTGAGATGGTTACTCTTGATGAGATTTCAGCAAGAAGTCCAAGCAGCCTACACCTTGGTTGGATGTGAGTTCAATAGAAACCTATGAAGAGATTGCTCTTGGATAAGTCACGATGACTTGCATATCTTAGAGGAGCATTCTCATTCCTACTCTTGGTCTACTCAGCAATTTATCACTTGAGAGGTATTTCCTATTTTCTTTCAAGTTCTTTAAGCTTTTCTTTCAATTCATGGATCTTGAGCTACAGTCAGATGGTTCCAAAGGGATAGATTATGAGAGATGGATAATATGGTTATCTCCTTGAGGAGTATTTTCATTTATGATGATCATAGGAGATAGTAGTGGGCTGATTTTCTAAAATGGGAAATGGAATGGTTTGACCTTCTTTGAGAGGCTTACATCCATGTAAATATTTGATATTATGTTTGACCTCTTGAGGTTGAACGAGGTTGGATGTTGTTGTGACTTTCCTCTTGGGATTGTGAAGGAGAAAATACTTGGCATAGGTGGCACATAGAACTGTTTGTAGAAGGATGTGCTACACGTTTATTGTTTGTGGCTTCTCTCTTCAGTCTTAGTAATCTTGTAGTATGTTCAGATTCACTTGGAATTGGATGTGAGGTTTTGTGTGCAGTTGCAGTGATCACTAGCTTGTGGTTATGCATTATCACTTGATTCTTCAGTGATGACGTGGAGGTTCTTGTATCTCTTTCTTTCGTCAAATGTGGAGAACATGGAGAGCTATGAAGATTGGTTGAGAGATATGGTTCTTGCGATAGTTTTGTTACCGAATTTGCATAAATTTGTGGATGGTCCTTAGTACTACATGGTTACACTTTCAATGTCTTGTGATTAGTAGACTTAGTATGCATTTGATCTTTTAGATTTGGATTACCCATGCAATGGTAGTTCTTGTATTTGTTTAGTCTTCATTGACTAGGTCGCACATGGATCTTGAGATTGTAGTTTATGGGTTGGTTATGTTGTTGACATAACATTGCTAATGTCATATGCCTTCAAGGTATGGATGAATGGATGAGTTAGGGTTTGTTGTGGGTGTCGTTTTCAGTGTAATGTCCCCATTTTTGGCGAGATTCTGCAGATGATTGAGTCAATTCATTATAGCAACCCTCGTGAGCTAACAAGGTGCTTAGGGGTTCTCAGTTGCGGTCTTAGTATTTTTAGTAAGTCTATTTTTGGCAATTTACAGTGCAATAGATGGCTCTAGCAGTTGGTTGTCGCCTGCAGTGGATGTGATTATTAATTGCATGAGTTCATATTTATTAATTAATTATTAAAGTCACATTATTATTATAATATTTTATTAAAATAATGTTATTAAGAGATATTATTAAAAGAGAGTTGTGTTGGAAAGTTTCTGAAGTTGAGTTCTTTTTGGAAACTTTTGGCCAATAAGGGATTATAAGTATGAGCTCATTTCATGGAGACATCTGATTAATTGATTGATTATTTTGTTGTCATCTTTGTGACATTTCCTAAGGTTGGTTCCTGTGCCCTTGCCGAAGTATAAGGGTTTGAAGGTTGTGATCACTCCATTTCCATTGCTGAGGTATAGTGTACTTGGTATCTAAATTTCTGATATTGATGTGCTGTCTTCTATTACTGTTTTCCACTGTTGCTTGGCAGGCATTGTTGTGATTTGGTTGTATTTGATTTTGGACGTTTATCTTGGAGTTTATTTGGTGAGAATTGCTACAGTCCTTACTGCGTTCGCTGTGATTAGAGGACTCTCCATTTATTGCAGAATTGAATCGATTTATTCATCTTGGCATTTAATATTGGCAACCCCACCCAATTCTGGTTTAGCATTGCAATCTGGGTGTAAGGCAATATAATGTAATTTGTTGCTGAGTTGAGCGATTGGAAATATCTGCACAGGAACGCCATTATTCTTTGTTTATCTAACAATTCAGATCTGCAATTCAGTGCCATATTTTCTGCTTGGGCGTTGCCATACACCTGCAATTCAGGCCCAATTTCATTGGGATTCTGGGCATCTGTGTAGCTGCAATCAGGCATTTAAAATGTTGCAGACCTGGGACAATTTTCTGAAGTCTGGACTGATCACACTCTTCATTAATTGGGTTTTGACAGTCCTAAGTGATATTGCTATTGGTGTCACCTGTGAGGACGAATTCTGAAGGTAGTGGCTGCACATTTACAGACATTGGTAGATTGCTGTTGTGAACAGGTGTTTCATGCTAGAGGAATTTCCTAGCGACTTGGGGCAAGTTACGCTCAAAGAGATGGAATCCCACATGCCCTAGGGATTGCCAGGCAATATAATTTTCACAGGTTTTCTTTTCTTTATAATTGTGATTTACAATTTGAGCTTAAGCAATAATTTGAAGAATTCTGCAATTTTCCAGAATGTCTTGTTGGCTTTGATTATACATCTTTGGGTTGACTGAAAGATTAAAGCAAAGTGTAAATGTGGCATGAATGTGATGTTTTTAATTGATTAAATAATTTGCAAGTAAAATGCAAGTAGAAGACATATTTAGTTGTGAGTGGTCATTCGCAACAACTGATATATCATTTGAAATTAAGAAATATCAAGTAGTGTGTGGGAGCCGGCTGGGGTTTTTACATTCAGTCACATGGATTCATCAACTGGTTGGAAAAGGTCAATTTTATTATTGTTTTGGCTGGTGTTCTATCTTGTTTCTGGAGGATTAATTCATAGTAGGATTTGAAGTTGATGTTGTTGATGCTTCATTATAGCTCATGAGCACAGTGGAGGGGTGGCAGTGTCCTCTAGCCTTTGATGTCACCAGGGTCTTATGCTTGTGTCCTTTGGACTGGTGCATATTCACCTTGGCTTGTTTCCATTCTTCCATAGGTGGCATGGTGGAGGATGATAGGGATTGTTGTGTGAGATGGTGGACATCTTTGATGTTGTTGCAGGTATCTTGATCGAGCACAAGAGAATGGTTTGAGATATGTGCTTTCATGGATGGCAATGATGATGTATGTTTCATCAAGTTACTCTTAGCAATGTAAATCTTAGTGTTTCTAGTAAATCCTGTAAGGTCTTCGTCAAGTGGGAGATTGTTGAGATTAAGGTGCCTCATTCTTAGGAGACTCGGGTGGATTTAATTCAATTGGTTTTAGTGGTCCTTTGGAAAGAATTTCAGTGGGTCAAATCTTCCACCTAGATAAACTTGGAGACTTAGAAAATATGAATTAATATTTATGCAAGAGTTATGCCAAAAAGGAAGTTTCTAATTAATGTTATAGATATTCTGAATGAGAGCATTAGTATTGAGAAACCACTTTCTTTTGCATTGTAAGCTCTATAAATACAAGTGTTGCTAGAGGAGCTGAAGATGAGAGAACTTTATTCCACTGGGGTTATGCTACCAGATTTTTTCTAGGATGGACAAAGATGTAAGTCTCCATGTCAAGGCTTATAGCCTAGACTGTGTTGTGACTATATTTTGTTGTTGAATAATTCAATTGCTCTCTAGTTTTGGAGTGTGGGGCTTTTTGTTTTCCCCACATAAATTATGAGTTCTCCTCTCGTCTTGTACTTACTGTCTTATGATTCTAAAATTTGGTATCTTAATGCATGAACTAAAATTTCTTGGTTTGGCAAAGATCTAAAATTGCAAGCTCTTTCCTCTAAGGTTTTGATCGTGCAAAATAATTGTGCTTGATTCTACTTTATGGCATAGTAGTATGTGTTTGTATAAGCATATTGTCATATGCTTGTGAAGAAACAATAGGTACTGGATGCACATACTGATTTCACATTGCTTTTCTAGGATGCCCAATTTCCCTTCAATACTTGGAATATTTGTAATTTGTCAAATTGTAGATTCTTATGATATTATTGAAGAGCACAGGATTATATTGAGAGGGGGTTGAATCAGTGTAATAACAACTTTTACAATTTAAAAGATTTATCCAAACAATAACTTCAAATGTTGAAATAAACAATTATGCACATGAACACAGTGACACGGTGATTTACATGGATTTTTGGGCTCCAACCTACTAGATTTATGAGCACCAACTCACTGGTAGCTCCAACTCCCACACTTCGCAGGCTTCGACCCACTGGAAGCACCACCCCCACTTTTGTCTTTGTGAGCACCAACCCAGTGTGCACAAACTTCTTTTCCACCTTGACACTGCTGGTTTGAATATGTATATTTTTATTCACCTCCTTATTAATTTCCAGCTGATATTTCTTTTATATTCTTCTCGCTTTCTTTATCTTCTAACAAAAATATACATCATATTCCTTTATCTTCCACTCACACTTCTCAATCTCCTTACATCCTTTTTAAAACGACTTATTCTTTATTTATACTTTATTTATACGATTTATACTAATGTTCCCGGTGGCACATCTCAATTAATTTATGTCTAAAAACATTCTAAGTTTCTAAAGTTTTAAAAGTTTTATTTTTAAAATCTATTTTTATGGATTAATTTCTTTTTTCTGATTGGATAGAACTAATTTTCCTGGGGTTTAACTATTTTTCCAATTTAAAAAATAACAGAAATTCAGAGATCTCCAGAACTTTCCATTCGAAGGGAAAGGCATCAAACGATTTTCATATGAAGAAGTGATTCCGCTGGGTGTCAAGCAGGGGCCATTCAATCCTTCTTGTTACCTTCACGTTCGATCGACACACAAAGCCAAGCTGCTGCAGACTACTACGAATCTAATCTCTCAGCTCCATTGTGGAATTACGGCATCACAGTCACTGTCTTGTGAAAGAAAAAAAACTACCTGCCGAATATACATATTATTCCCCAATTTTCTACTCAAAATATAGGTAGCCTGATTCAATGAATGAAGAAGAAAGTTTTAAAAAACAATAAATATTTTGTGGTTTCATGCGTCATTTGAACAATCAAACTATAGATATATATTTTTTAAACAAAGTTGTTTGTAATTTATTTATTATAATTATATAAATATATTTGTAATTAATTATAAATTTAATAATAAGTATTATATTATTGATAAATTAATTAGATTAATAAATTCAAATAAAACAAACATAATCAAGTTAAAGTGGTAAAATTTATTTATTACAATATATGTCTAGAAATTGATTAAATCAACAAAACTTATGAATAAATATAAATTGTATTTATTTATTAAATTATTATATCTAAATTCTAATTTTAATGTATATTAACAATACTATTTTTTTTTTTAACTAATAGAAAAATATATATTTTATTTCTTATATCAATGATTTTAATGATGTTCATTTTTATTTTGCTTGCAATAGAATTGCATAAATGTGTCGTTTAAATTTGCTTCCTCTTTTCTTGATATATCCTCTTCTCCTCAGTCTATATAGAACTTATCACCACCAAGTTCATATATGTTATAGGTCATACAATAGACCAAAGACCCACTTTGGTATGAACAGTTGCATTGTCTAATCTTTTTTTTGATGAATAGTCCTTTTCTATTAATAAAATATACTAAGAATACAATTCACAAAAAAGGGGTCGAGGGATACAAGATCACCCCGTGAAAGAGTGTTCATACGGCCGATGTTGGACTTAAAAACACGACCTCAGCCAGAAACAGCAACTATTCATCAAAAAAAATAGAATAAACAACCTCAGGCTACCAAGGCAGTGCCAGCCGAGGGAGGAGGATCATCTTTATCAAGAAATCCCCACGTATCGGTGGGATTGTGGAGCGGACTAGGAACAGTCCAGCTGTCATCAGCAACAGCATCAGGGGCAGCCTTCGCATCCTTAACCACTGGTTGCAGAGGAGAAATCGCCAAAGCCAAGCGAGGAAATTTCCCAGAACACACCCGCCGAGGCCCAGGGGGAGGAGCCGGGGTCCAGCCAGAACCACCGCAGGGTGGGGAAGCAGAGCGGCGCCTCCATCCGCCATCACCACCACTGGGAGCGCGGTGGCGGGAAGCTTGGGAGAGTGGCGTGTGCGAGTGGCGGCCTAAGGACTGGCGACGAGAATAGCGGCCACGAGGCGTAGAGGCATCAACCGAGGCATCCGGAGGAACTCTGGCAATGGTGCAAGGAGCATTGCCCCAATGATTTAACAATTCCTGTAAGTGAGCAACTTCTAGGGCAACTTTATTAGCTTGCACGTGGATCTGCATAATCACATTGTTACAAAATGCATGCCTTAGTGTACATAGCAATGTTAAAATCCAAAAAACTGTGAGTGAACAGAACAGCATTCCTATCTTTCCACAGAGAAAACAAAATTTCCATCCTGAAGGTATGCCAAATTTGAGTGAATTTCCGAAGAATTTTGGGGGAAACACCCAACAGGATCATGTGCCATGAAAATGGTTTGGGCCTGAAAGGCTTTGTCTAATCTTAAAAACAAGAGTTCTTCATTTTTTCTGGCAACTTATTATAAGAATCATAAAAAAAAATTATGCAAACAAATTCTTCTCTTTCCAATCCTATTTGCCACTAGAACATAAGGCAGGGACTAAAGCTCATACGAGCTCTTTTTTTTTTGTTACTTACTGAGAACATCGTTCCTCTCTGTCAAAGTATGCGATTCAATTTTAGTTCCCCAAATTTTCTTCTGTTATGTATGCGGAGATATATGTGCTCGCACAAGACAAATGCCATACATCTGCATGATTGAATCTCTGTATATCTTCTGCTTTGAAGAATCTCTAGTTTTGTCTTTTGACGCCACTGATTTGTGTCAGAATGATACACAATTTTGACATCCCATTTGTTATTCCATGACTTTGCTTTCAGTGAGCACACTATATTCTTTATGAACTTGCTCTGTTCACATATACTTTAACTAGAATTGACTTCAATGCTTGTACCCGCAGATTGATGGAGGAATTCATATGTTCATCACAACATCTTAGATCTATGCCTCCACTGATATTTGTATAACCCATGTCAACCCTGCACAAAATGGTTGTGAAGAGGTATATACCCCCGATGGTTTCTCTTAGAAGGCTGACCCATATATTCACTTATTTTGTCAAATTATTTCCCTTCTATGGGGTTCGAAATCATCTCTTCAACCACGGCTGACTTGTACGTTACTTTCTAATTACTATCATATGTATGCTGCTGTGCATGCTTCTGACGGCAATATATTTTGCTTTTGGTACTGGCTGTGCATAGTCTTATTATTATCGCTATTCATATTAATTCTTGTTGCTTCTTATAACATCACTAATCTTTTCACTGTCTTGAAAATTTATTACGCTGAAGATCCTTCTTTTCATCGTCTTATCCTCGCTGTATAAATTGGACGGCAATATACTTCTATCATGGCTGTATGCTGACTTGGAAATCTGTTTTGTATCTACAGATTTCCTTGACATAGGTGATCACTTCTTATTTCAAACTATATCATTTCATTGCAATCTATGGTCATAATATTTGCTGTTCTCGAACCTGCCCAATTTTACGGGCTTTTTATATTAACAAATATGATCACAGCCTCCAATCTATAAGATGACTTTGGTGTTCAGAGACGATAATTATGGCGATTTATCTTGATCACTTCTTGACTCTAAGGCTGCAATAGTTTCTTTCAACAACTCTGATATTTTGTCCTTTCAAACCTGGTGAGATGTCTTCGTATACAAACTTTCAATAATATGGTATATAGATTAATTGTTTGTTCTTTTAATGAACAGTCACTTCCTTCGTTGACGTCAAGGCTCAAACATAGAGTCACTTCTAGCATCGTTTTATTTTCCTATTGAGTCTTTCCCTTAATATCCATGTGTCCATCAAAGTTGCTTTATATTGTTGTCTATTTATCGCTGGGACCATCTATATGTAATTGCTACTGCTGTATGATTTATCATTCAAATACTTCTGTCTGTTCTTAATGCATATAATTCACTGATGATAAACTCTTTTGTATTATATTATGGAATGTTTATTACTGCTCTAGCACTTCACTTAAGACTTCACTGTTTTATCTTTTCTCCGTTCTTTGTTGTTGTAGTTAATCGATGCTACCATCTCTTACTGGAAATCCACGTTTGTCTCTGTTTAATATGAGTGCTGCCAGGTCACTATTTTGTAACATCATTTCTTAATACTTGGATTGATATGTTGCTATTACTGCTAGACCCATCATTTTCTTTGTTCTAGACCCATCATTTTCTTTGTTTACTTCATATGCTGAGAACATTTTTAAATGGTTGCTGTAGAAGTCGCTGCAACTAGACTTAGCACTTCGACGTTCTTGTATATAATTTCGCAATTAAATCACCATGAACTATTATCTGTGCTTGACTCTATTTGAGTATGTATGTATTAATACTATTTTGTTCATCCATGTATTATAGCTGCTCCTTTGTTGTATCCTTCTTACATTACATTGGCTGAGAGTTCACAAAAGATAGTTGAAAGTTACAGAATATCATAAAGTTGCAAACTTTAATATCTATTAACTAGTTTCAAATACTACTTATGTGGTAACTGAGATGTAAGTGAAACAAAGAGTGCAAAAATGGCCCAACCAATAATGCTAAGAATTAAGTGGTTACCTTTTCCCATTTCCTTGGTTTGTTTAACCTTCAAGCCATGGCCATGCCCTGCTAGAGCAAGCTTGTCATAGTATTTCTGTATAATAAACAAATGCATTGATAAATAATATAAAACCCTATTGCAATCTCAATGAACACAACTAAGACAACTCGTTCACAAAATAATGACTTTTTTGAAACAGAAGTTGAAGTCCACCTTATAAGATGTGTTTAAAGAAATAAGGTACACATAACAGCAGAAGCGTTTTGCATCTCTACAAAATTCAATGTCTATACTTGCTTTTTCACATTTTTTGTGAAGATTGTTCATTATGAGTATTAACAAATGTCTCTAATTAGAGAGTACCAAAAGCACTAAAACAAAAGCTTTAGAGGAGTTTTCTATGTAATATCCCTGTCAAAATAAGATCTACATAATTAAAATATAACTGAATAATAAATAAATAACAGAATTATAATTTATTATCATAATGTAAAATTGCATAATATGTTACATTAATGATAATGTATGGGAATTAAATATTATAATATAAAAGGATAAAATATAATATTATATAATGATTATATTAATAAGTTGAAGTGCATTATATATAATAATGTTAATATTATTATTAATAATAAACAAGTGTCATGCCACTGCAGGTATACAAAAAGGGATTTCAAAACGAGCAAAGTAATGTTCCAAATGCAAAAAGAACAGAAGGAATTAAATATAAAATGATGAACATGTGTATAAACACAAAATACAGGTGAAGGAAAGAAAGTCTTTCTAAGGAATGTCTGCGAATAGAAATTTCGGAGATATGACTCACATCTGATATGAATCTTCAGGACACCTAAACAAAGTTTAGAACAACTAAAAGATTATTTGATAAAAAGATGCAAAGAAGGTAAAGACCCTTATTAAGTTTTGAAAACTGGGGTATGCCCCTTTTAATTTTGTAATTATGTATAGGACTCATGTTCTGGGCTAAATTGGAGGTTTTCTTATCTATTCTTTCCTACCAGTGTCTACTTGAACAAAGGCTTTGTAAATTTTATTTTAATAATATAGTCTATAGGACTCCAGCCTTTTACCGATCAGAAAAAACATAAATAAACAAGAGTCACATAGTGGCTAAGTACTTGCCTTAAGTTATATAGCTACCTATAATTTGAATTTTATATATATATATATATATATATATATAATGTTGTTGATATGGAAAGGTACATGTTACTATAAAGCTTAATATAATACAAAAAGTCATATGCATAAGGTGAATAAAAATGATAATACCTTTATAATGTTTAATAGAGAGTCCTTGCAATATAATTTAATGGACTAAATATTTATTTTGCACATATTTTTGTGATTTTACATACTTAAGAGATAAATATTCAAATCATTGGGTATAGGAATCTTTAAATCAATTGATTTATTAGAATATGATGTATATACTTATCCATATTATATTGCTTCGTTGATATGTATTGTTAATATAAATTTTCAGTTAACTAATTTAATTCTAATATATTCTTAACATATTTATAATGGTTCTAGAAACATAAAAAAGATAAAATATTAATTATATTATTATAATGTTTAGTTTTATTTGTTACCAATATCGATCTTCAAAACTATTGTTAAAATCTTTGTGCAAATAGATCAAATTATCTACGTGCAAAATATCTAAAGTGTAAAAATAGAATTTTTATGTATTTTTCAATAAATAGATAATAGAGAGACAATATAGCCCTATAATATGCACAAAGAAATATGCTAAAAATTAGGGATAAGAGGAACTAATTTAAATATTTTATAAATAATTCATTTTTTACGAATTCACAAATATGCATATAAGAGTCCAAATCATTCATCCAATCAAAATCTGAAAAAATAATATATACAAATTTTAGAGTTAAAAAATTGGCATGGAGTTTTAAAGAAACATAAAACTTATAGAAAAATATTAAATATAATGAATTTTAACTTGCAGAGGAGAGTTCATTTAATACTCCAAAAAGTGTCACAATAGTACTTAGCCTACTGGCAAGTAATAATGATAACATAATAATATTAATATTAATGAATAATATAATCAAGGCAAGAACCTACAACACGACGGTAACTTGTCTCTTATCTAAGAGGGCTTGGGTTCAACTCTACATGAATTTAACATATAATAATAATTAATCTCAAAAATAATAACTAGTCTAGGTTTTGGCCCATTGCCTATCAATATATATATATATGAAAAGACATGCCTTTTCTCATAGCAAAGCATACAAAAAAATATTAAAGATACTGAAAAAGACAGAGAATAAAAAATTGGATATATGGAATTGGTTCGCAAAAGTTTAATAGAAAACTTAAAATTATGTAAGATCCTATAGGACCATTACAAATGGTATCAAAGCATGATTCTTCCAGGGAAAAAGAAATCAGACCTAAAAGGAAGATACGTGGAATTCATCTATTATGATCATACAAAGTATTGCCTCTTAGAATTATAAAATGCCCAGCATCCTAATCGTCCGCAGAGTAGGAATACTATATACAAGCCAACATAGATATTAAGTCTGATCTGCACTTAGGAGACTTTGGAATTCAACAAAACTATGCAGTCATACCACAATCATTCAAATATGAAATATGTTATCACTGACGATCATAGTTCAGAAGAAAATATTTCCTTTTATATAAGTTTGGCATATTGTTATTGAAACGTCTGGGTCATTGTGATTTTGTAATAGCAGGAATATACACTCACATTTGCACTTGACAAATACGGAGACATCAATATGGGTATATGCAAGCAAAATAGATAGGGTTAGTTCTGTAAGATATCTGCCAGCAATTGGGATTAGCTGAACCTGGAAGTGAATCTGTCATCATATATTGTGGTTAATAGACATTGTCGGAACCAATAGAAATATGGGGAGATGACAATAAAGCTTGCGCCAGATGCATGTGATATTGATTCCCCTGTGCAGATTACTCATTGATGCTAGAGTTGTCAGTGGAAGTCAAGGAACATAACAGGGTATTAGGTATTGAAGGAAGACAAACTATATAAGAATACACTGGAGAATATATCACATATGCAGAAAGTATGCAACAAGGAATTGAACACAGTGTCAGAAGGAGTTGAGTACATTAGATCTAGTTTCAAGGGAGGAATACAGTTGCCAGAACTGGCAATCATCAGTCGAGACAAAAACAGTATTATAATAAAAGATGCATATTACACACTGATCGCACTGACTGAATGCACGGCATAAATAATATTAATAGTTGGTTTTTCGAATCAAGGATGGGGATGGATATACAAGGTAGCAGGACCATACAAAGTAGGAATTAACATATTCAAGTATTAGTAATTATCACTAAAGGGACAATGGCGAACATCTATGAAACATGGAGAGCATTTGATGAAGATTGATTAGAAAAGGATTCTATAAACATCCTTGTGCAGCAGTCCCAAAGAATAATGTTGAACAACAGCATGAAGTCCACAGTAGCATACTTTCCTTGGTCAACTTCCAAACAACACCATTAAGAAACTATGATATCGATCCTTGTTCAATGTTATTTAATCTCAAGGATAAGGTGGTCATTTCACACAAGGAAATGAAAAGAGATTATAGATTATTTAATTATATTTGGTGTTGATGCAATGCAAGAATGAAGATAAAATATTATTTAGGAAATTAATACATTTACTAAATAGATATGATATTCTGAAGGATAATGTTCTAATGGAAGCAAGAATTCTAAGGGAATCAAAAAAATTCCCATGTTGGCAGCAGTAATGATTACATGGACACACATGTATGTGCAAGACAGCGACACATTAACAGAAGTCATCTAAATCGACTCCCTCCATGATTTAGTGCCCCAATCGACGAGTTCATAAACTTATGTTTATAAACACCAATAATATTCAAGAAGAATTTTGATTGACTAATAAAGAAATTAAAAAGAAAAAACAAATACTTGGTGGCAATAATCAAACATGTTTCAAACACGGGAACTTACAAGCGAATGGCCTATATTATCAAAGTTCAATGGAGAAGAAATGTGATTCTATGTTTGAATATAACACACAGTTTGTTCAATGTGAATATTTCAATTAACGCATGAAAGGGTATGACTTAATGACCCACTGAGTAAGTTAAGGCATAAACCAACCTGATCATTACAGTACAAGAAGCAGCAATCTAATTAATTTGATTACAAGCCAATAAGATAGTTGATGATAAAAACAATAGAGAAGAAAAGGAAAGAAAGAAAGCAGCAATCTAATTAATTTGATTACAAGCCAATAAGATAGTTGATGATAAAAACAATAGAGAAGAAAAGGAAAGAAAGAAAGCAGCAATACCATGAGAGTAATCAGGGCAGTGACGACAAAACCAGTGTATGCATTGAGTCACAGCCAAATGCTGACAGTAGGTTTTGCACCCAAAATATATGCAGAATTAAAAGAAAAGAAATCAATTACATACATTGTCTGCAAAACTGTATGTTAAATATAGTAAGATCTCTTACACAGTCAAACATCATTGGACAAGTGAGGAAGATACTTGGATTATAAGACAGAGCTTCATACATCTCTGTGACTGGTATGTACAGTATAGTTTATTTTGATTATGCATAATAATAAATTATTTAAACATACACACTCATGACTAGTTGTTATTTCTAAGTCTGAAAGGAAAAGAAGAGATGCGTTCAGGGAGAGGCATGTGTAAATCCAGCCAATTGCTTGTTCCCAAGACAGGGTAGAGTTCAGCGACCCCACCTTGCGGATAAGTCCAATAAAGGCTAAAGGGCTTGGATCTGTAAAAACCTTGAGGGGAACAGTTGAGTTTGGTGTCTAAGAAACCTGTTGCATCTCAACATTCTCATTGACTGGAAAAATAACCAAGATGGCATGGTCTTTCCAATTGACATATAGTTTGTTGGATGGATATTTTGCAACTGACAGTTTTGGGTAAAATCTAGTAGCAAAATAGAGAAACCAGCCACGGCGTGTGAGACAGAGTCTCTCCTACCTTAAAGGGAAGGTTCCCCCTTCTCACCATTCCTTGGATCAACTCAAGGTAAGCAAGAAGTTGAGAGATTTTATAAAAAGGTGTTACCAATAGCCTTTCCTCTTAGCTTTCAAGAAAGAATCCACTTACCTGTGGAGCGAGTAATGGGTAAGATGAAACCTCAAACTACAATTCTATATAAAGTTGTAAACGGTGATACCGATAAACCAACACTAACTCAAAGGTTAGCTGAAAGTGTACTAATTTGGCTCTAAGTCCGGTCTTATCTATTCTATAAGAATGAGCTTCACTATTGGGGCACAAAGACTTCCAGAAATAAAGATATCCTAACTATTTTGTGAATCAAGAATGAGATATAAACTATAGACAACGCTTCTAGTTTATATATCTCTATAACTGCTCCCAGTCAAAGCTTCGGCTCCAATTGCTTCCTAATTCTTTTTTATACTCAATTATCAAGAATGCAAAAACATATGAACCAAAGATAACAAATGCAAATCATAGTCAAAGCTTCTAACTTGCACAAGTAACAATTTCACTCAATTAAAGTTCAATCTCAATTAATTCTCTGTATTCACTTTTCTTTCAAAATGGCACTACACAATCAAAGTTATGCTTGCACAATTTCTCCAAAGCTCTCTTGCATACAATAAAAGATAGATTTTACAATAAGAAAACACTCATTTATATAAGCAAAGGAGTTGAGAAAAAGATGGAGGAAAAAGTGGGAGTAACTCAACCAACTTTAACCTAGTCTAACTGAAAGAGAAATTATTGGATTACATATCACTACACATGCAATTCGTATTACACATAATTACATAATTTCATGCAATACATCCTCTTTGTTCTAAAAACATAAAAACAAAATAACAATCTTTTTTTAGTGCCTTTAATTTGATGATGACATCACGCACTGTAGGAAGATCAAAAATCTCTATTGTCTTTGATATGTCTTCTGTTCTTACTACATCGGCATATGCTGATTTCACAATCTTGGAAGTTGTTGCTAGAAAATCTTGCAAGTGCTTTCTTAAAGATTTATACAAAGCAAACTTGTTCATTGTATGAGAATCAAAATCTTCAATATCTAAATCAGCATTGATCTTGATTGTATATTCTGAAGTTATCCCTTCAACTGCAACCAAGTTACCATGTTCATCAAGAATTTGACATCCCATTTGTTCCAAATCACATGTGATCCCAACTTCCATTGCCTAACAATCTTCTAAATTAGCCTACACTTTTGTTACGAGCTTTCATAGCATCTCTTCGTTGTAACCCATGAGTCCATGACATCTATAGAACATTTTACAAGATGGAAGAACGTCACACATAATTATGGAATCTAGATCAGATTTAGCAATATCATCTCAATCATTCAAAATTTCTTTCAAAGTATTAGTCTCCTAAGCCAAAGATGCAGTCAAATCATGTATCATTTCTTCAACATTTTTGATATATCCAAGAACTATGGTCATATATGTAATGACTTGTACGCCCTTAGAAATGACTTCTGTCATCCAAGACTTCGCAGCTTCTACTATTCTTCGCTCTTCAGGTGTCTAAGATACAACAACTGCATGTTCTGAGGATTGTCGTTGAATCACCTTGTTTAAGCAAGCAACCTCCTGCTTTAGCTGGTTTTTCTTTTCCCATAATTCATGATTGCTCTATGACACATTAGCAAGTGTGTCTTCAGCATCTTGTAAGAAACCCAGTCGTGGCTACTTTCCAATTTCTACCTTGATGATTTGTAATTAGAACAAGAAAGTTCTTCAACTAGCCTATTCACCAATGGCTCAACAATTTCTACAAACTTGGTCTTTTCAGAATCAACTAAGATCCTTGAAACAATCTTATCTTGCAAAGATTTGGACTTAGTTTTCTTAATAGGAAGGTCATCTAGAGGTACGACAACCTTTCTTCTCTTCATTGTAATCCTGCTCAACCATGCAAGCAAATTGAAATTTTCATCCATGGAAGCAAGTACAGTGGAGACCATTGGCATTGATCCTAATTGTATCTCCATTGTGATCGAGCAAGATTAAGTTTGCACAGCTGAATTCATAGATGCATGATAGGAGGATTTTGTCATGTACAACTCAAAAACAGTTAGGGATGTATCAAGTTGAGAAACATGACCTTATGTAAGAGTTGGAAAATCCTCGAACACATTCCCTAAATGCTCACATTGTTCAGCTGTTAAAATGGGAGGAGTTGCTAAAGATATAGGAAGAGCAAATGTAATTACTTCTGAGGTTGAGATGGATGGTGTGAAAACAGTGGAAAATGAATCCACATCATCATTTATCATACCCAAGAAAGGTGCTTCCTGGATAGATGGTTCATGAAATTGTGCAGGCCTTGGAGGAGATATGATCATGACTTATCCTTCTTCCTCCTCATCTTCTTCATCAAGTCCTTCATCTGATTCTTCTTCTGACTCTTGAACTTGTTTAGGTGTCTGAGATAATTTAAATCCCTTTCCACCTTTCAATTGGAATTTGAGGGATTTCTTAAAATCAGAAGAAGATGCTCCATCTTTACCTGCAATTTCTAATTGCGACTTTGTTCCAAGAGGACCAAAACTTCCACAATCCAATCCCAACTTTGGATTGATCCTTTTAAGACCTTTGATTTTCAACTACTTGTTGATGTTTGCCAAAATAGAATGAAATCTATCAAGGATAAAAGTACCTTCCTTTTTCTGCCATTGAATAGGCAAAGGGCATTGTTTATCGAAACCAGCCTAATGATATTTTGAATCAAGAATTGTTGAAAGATTGTTGGAAGCATGAATGCTGATGATATTCCTATGGGGAAGTACTGTAGATATGTTACCATGATGATATGTTACACTTATAACTGAGTTTGTCATTGATGTCAACATAGCGGTCTTCTGTGGTATCTGACAAAAGAACAGCAGAAAGATCAAGTTGGTACGGACGGCTAGTTGAGTATTCTAACTATCTAAGGTTATGGGAGATACTTCTGAGTATCTAGTATATGTAGTTAACGTCGAAAGAAGAAATGATAAGTCTAGAAGAAGTTATGTAAGTTTTGGTGATGTTTGTTCTGAGATAGAGTTTACAGAGGCATGTTCTAGTAAACTTGTTATATCTCTTAGCAGAATTCTTATTCTAAGAATCAAGGTTGAGAATGTGAAGAAGACATAATGGTGATGACGTGGCTAAGTTCGTTTGTCATAATATTGCGTGTACAAAAAGTTATTCAAGTTGCAAGACGGAAGATTAATGTTATCACTAAGTGTAACATGTTCTTAATGTGGTCCTATAATCATTAATTGACAACATCTAACAGCCGTATCAGGGAATTGTTTTATGGACTCGGTATAAAGGAAGGAAATTTTCCTTTATCATGGTGTATAAAATTGTATTGATGCGAAGTGATTGTAAGCAGCAAAGACAATGCAATGCGAAGTTGAGCAGAGCAGAGCGGAAGTGAAGGAAACTTCATTGCCGAAGTTTTGCTGAGTGATCTGAGGTTCATGACCTAGTCTACAAGGTCTAACAGTGATTGATTCGGTTGATAGAACAAAAGAAAAAAGAATATAACAATAAATTGCATGTTTGAGCAATGAGCTCTTCTTGTAGTTGAAATTGCATGTTTGGGCAATGGACTCATCTTGCATACATTGTACTACAACTCCTAATAGTGTTGGCACAACTCCTGACAAGGTTGGAATCTCCTAACAGCGATTCAAAGTCTCCTAAAAGGGACTCATATGTACTAAATATTGTAATAGACTCCTTATGGGGTCCATCCTCTAACAAGGAATATTTATAATGTACATTATCTTGTGGGCATCATTCCCACCGGGGTTTTCCCTCTGATCAAGGGTTTCTCTAGTTAACATATATGGTGCAATCGTCTATGTGCATCTTTGTATGGTTGTTGTTTACTTTGGTTGAATGGTTAAGTTTGCTTAAAGAAAATAAATGTTTTAATTGTTGGATAACTAATTCACCCCCCCGCCCCCCCGTTTCAGTTATCTTGGTGGACTATTGTTTCTAACAATTGGTATCAAAGCATCAGCTCCTTGAAGATAAAGTTTAACAACTTTGGGAGATCCATGGCGAGCATGTTCTAGAAAGATAGTCCGAAGTTCGATGGAACAAATTATGACAGCTAGAAGGAAAAGATGAAGACACATGTATTGTATATGGGTCTGGGATACTAGATCTTGACAAAAACAGCAAAGACAATCATTGTTGAAAAGAACTTGAAAACTTGTACCGAAGCAGAAAGAGATCCTTTTATGTGCAACATGAGAGCTAGAGAAGCACTATTGACTGCACTTCCTGAAATTGAATACAATCAAGTAAAGTCACTTGCTACTTCACATTTGATTTGGAAAGCTTTGGAAAACAGTTTTGAAGGTGATGAACATTCTATGAAGTTGAGGCTACAAAGTTGGATTTGTGCATTTCAAGATGCTAAGATGATGGAAGATGAATCTGTAACAACATATGTAAGCAGGATATCGAAGATTACTGCAAGTATTAGATCTCAAGGAGGAACCAAAGAAGATGATGAGGTTATATGGAAGATATTGAAGAGCTTAACACCATCATTTAAGCCAGCAATTCAAATGATACAGTTGTTGATATCGTGTACCAAAGATTTCACAAAGAAGACATTGCTTGGAAGACTTGAAGCAGTTGAGAATGAACTTAGACAGTCCGGAGAATTGACCAGAACTAAAACAGCTTTCAGTGCCTTGAATATTCGACCTAGTTTATCAAGGAGCACAAATGCTAGAGGAGATTTTGCTAGCAACAGTAAATCTAAGGAGGACAAAAAGATTGAAGGAGTGGCCCTTTTGGTAAGAAGAGAAAAAGGAGGTAAGAAAAATTTTAAATGTTGAACTTGTGATGAATATGGTCATTATGCATCTAAGTGTCCTAAAAGAGGAAAAAAAGTATAAAGGAAATTACAAACCTAAAAAAGATAGTGTTGTATGCAAATGAAGAAAATGATTCTCATGAACAAGTAGTAAGTGCTAGTGATGATGAAATAGGAATTGTGGCAATTAAAGAAGAAAGTCCAGAAAAGGTAGCAATGGTGTCATAGGTTGAAAAGAAATCTAATTGGATAATTGACAATGGTTGTTCACATCATATGACTGGTGATATGAACAAGTTTGTTGAATTCAAAAGTCAAGATGGAGGCATTGTCAGAGCTGGAAACAATCTAGCATGCCAAGTTAAAGGATATTGGATCTATAACTCTTGATGGTAATACTAATACTGAGGATGTATATTTTGTTGAGGGTTTGAAGCATAATCCTTTAAGTGTTGGATAAGTAGTAAACAAAGGTTATCAATTGCAGTTCACAAAGAAGACATGCATGATCAAAGACAAAGATGGAAAGGTAATTGGAACAAGAACCAAATCTAGAGGTAATGTATTTCAGTTGAATACTACTGAAATAACATGTTTGGTTGCAAAGGTAGATGATAGTTGATTATGGCATAAGAGATTTTGTCATATAAACTTTGGCAGTATTGTGAAGACTAGTAGAATGTTTGCAGTTAGAGATTTGTCTAAGATTGTAAAGCCTACTAACACAATTTGCAAGGAATGTGTATTGGCAAAGCATAACAGAACTTCTTTTACCAGCAAGAAGTTTACTACTACTGCGAAATTGGAGATTGTACACACAGATCTCTGCGATCCTACGAAGACTAAAGGATTCTATGGTGAAAGGTATTTTATGATTCTAATTGATGACTTTTCTAGAATGATGTGGGTTGCATTTCTCAAAGAGAAATCTGAGGCATTTGATAAATTTAAGATATTCAAGAATAGAGTTGAGAATGAATATGGTACGAAAATTAAATGTTTAAGATCAAATAGAGGAGAAGAATTTACTTCAAATGAGTTTGACATGTTTTGTGAAGAAAATGGAATCAAAAGACAGTAATCAACTCCGAGAATCCCTGAACAAAATGACATTGCAGAGAGAAGGAATAGGTCAGTTACAGAAGCAGCAAGAGCTATGTTAGTTGAGAATGATGTATCCAAGATGTTTTGGAGAGAAGCTGTGAATACAGCAATCTACACTATGAACAGAGTGCAAGTCTGGAAGACACAAACAAGACCCCTTATGAACTGTGATTTGGTCACTCACCTACAGTTAAGTATTTCAGAATTTTTGGGATAAAGTGTTATATCAAAAGAGATGATGATATTGGTAAGTTTGATGCTAGGAGTGATGAAAGTATGTTTCTTGGTTATTCATTGAAAAATAAGGCTTATAGATGCTCTAATCTGAGAACTAAGACTATTATGGAAAGTGCAAATGTGAGAATTGATGAGAAATTTAGGATACAAGAAAGAATGATTGATTACAATTCAGATGATGATGTTGTTACTAAGCCAAGGAATGATGAAGTATTTCTTGAGACCAATAATGATTTGCAGAATGAATGAGAGCAGGAACAAAGCTCGGAACCTACAGTAGAGCCAAGAGTTGAGATAGCAACTCTTACTTCAAGAAAGAATACGATAAAGAATCACTCATCCGAGCAGATCATTGGAAGCAAAGGTAAAGGTGTGATGACAAGAAGCAGAGTCAATAAAAAACTATGTTTGATATCTCAAGTTGAACCAAAGAATGCAGATGAAGCATGTAAAGATTATTATTGGAAACAAGCTATGAAAGAGGAATTGGATCAGATAGTAAAGAATGAGACATGGGAATTGGTTCCCAAACCAGCAGACAAGAATGTGATCAAAACTAAATTGGTATTCAGGAACAAGAAGAATGAATAAGGCAAAGTTGTAAGGAACAAGGCAAAATTGGTATGTAAAGGCTACTCACAACAAGAAGGAATAGACTATGATGAGACTTATGCTCCAGTGGCTAGAATAGAAGCAGTAAGATTATTCCTAGCCTATGCAACACAAAAGAAATTCAAAGTATATCAGATGGATGTCAAGTCAGCATTTCTGAATGGAGAACTTGAAGAAGTGTACATTGAGCAGCCTGAAGGTTGTCCTTTGACAGATGATAAGAACATAGTATGCAAACTGAAGAAAACATTGTATGGCTTGAAGCAAGCACCCAAAACCTAGTATGCAAGGTTGGACAAGCATTTAACAAAGCTTGGATATAGCAAAGGTATGGCAGATAGTAATCTATATTGGAAAGAAACTGATGATGGTTTGATGATTTTGGTAATATTTGTTGATGATATCATTTTTGGAAGAAATGATAAAGAAAGTGACAAATTTGCTGAAGAGATGAAGAAAAAATTTGAAATGAATATAATAGGAGAAATGAAATATTTTCTAAGATTACAGATTGTACAAAATAAAGAAGGAATCTTTATTTCTCAGACTAAGTACTTGAAGGATTTACTAAAAAGGTTTGCTTTGGAAACTTGCAAACCCATTGGAACACCTATGGTAACTGGACACAACTTTTCTACAAAGGATGAGACAACTATTGTTGAGCAGAAGAAGTACAGATCTATGATTGGAGGATTGCAATATCTGACTCACACAAGGCCGAATATAGCAAATGCAGTTAGAATTGTTGCAAGATTCCAAGCTGATCCCAGATAAGCACATTATGCAGCAATCAAAAGGATATTTAGATATCTGAAAGGAACATCAGAGTTCGGATTGTGGTATGACAGATCTAATGATTTTACCCTAAGTGCTTATACTGATGCTGATTGGGCAGGTAGTATGGATGACAGAAAGAGTACTAGTGGTGGAGCCTTCTTTCTTGGAGGAAGATTGGTTTTATGGCTAAGCAAGAAGCAGGATTGTACATCACAAAGTACTGTGGAAGCAGAATATGTTGCAGTGGTAAAAAATTGCAATCAAGTTGTTTAATTGAAGCAAATGCTGAAGGATATAAGGATAGAAATCAGTGACCCTACTGTCATACATTGTGACAACACAAGTACAGTAAATACGTCTAAGAATCCAGTGTTGCATTCGAAGACCAAGCACATTTCTATTAAGTATCACATGTTGAGAGAGAAAGTTGCAAAAAAGGAAATTAGATTACAATATGTGAACACTAAAGAGCAGATTGCAGATATATTTACTGAGCCTCTTCCCAAAGAGACTTTTGAGTATTTGCAAGGAATGCTAGGGGTTATGCCCCTTCCTACATCAGAGTAGAACATGCAAGAGTGCATCAGTCCAGTGTAATAGAGCACCATTGTTGTTTGGACTGAATGTTGATGCTTCCTGTATGAAGGAGTATATGAGATGGACAGAGTCATCTAGGACTCTTGTTGAATGTTGTTTTGAACAATGTCTTTGGACACTTGAGCTAGTAAGAATCAGTTGTTGCAAAGTTTGATAGTTGTTGAAACCTTTGACATTGATGTCAATGAGGGAGAAGTATAGCATGAAAAAGATCATGGGGGAGAAGCAAGAACAATCATGGGGGAGAAGCAAGAACATCATGAGAAGATCATGAGGAAGTACAGCATGTTCGGAAGAAGTACAACATTGAATGACAATTTGACAGAAAGCACATTAAAGTATATCAATGGGGAGAATGATTGATGAAGAAAATTTGAAAAGAAAGATGAACAGTCTTTTGTTGGTATTCATGGAACTAGATGTTTTTCATCTATGTTGCCATCAACGCCAAAGGGGGAGATTGTTGAGAGATTGTTGGAAGTATGAATGCTGATGATATTCCTATGGGGGCGTATTGTAGATATGTTATTATGATGATATGTTACATTCATAACTGAGTTTGTCATTGATGTCAACATAGCGGTCTTCTGTGGTATCTGATAGAAGAACAGCGGAAAGATCAAGTTGGTACGGATGGCTAGTTGAGTATTCTAACTATCTGAGGTTATGGGAGATACTTTTGAGTATCTAGTATATGCAGTTAACGTCGAAAGAAGAAATTATAAGTCTGGAAGAAGTTATGTAAGTTTTGGTGATGTCTATTCTAAGATAGAGTTTACAGAGACATGTTCTGGTAAACTTGTTATATCTCTTAGCAAAATTGTTATTTTGAGAATCAAAGTTGAGAATGTTAAGAAGACATATTGGTGATGATGTGGCTAAGTTCACTCATCATAATATTGCGTGTACAAAAAGTTATTCAAGTTGCAAGACGGAAGATTAATGTTATCGCTAAGTGTAACATGTTCTTAATGTAGTCCTATAATGATTAATCGAGGTCTAACAGCCGACTCAAGGAATTGTTTTATGGACTTGGTATAAAGGAAGGACATTTTCCTTTATCATGGTGTATGGAATTGTATTGATGCGAAGTGATCGTAAGCAACAGAGAGAGCGGAATGCGAAATTGAGCAAAGTAGAGCAGAAGTGAAGGAAACTTCATTGCCGAGGTTTTGTTGAGTGATCTGAGGTTTGATATTTGGATCCGAGATTCATGACCTGGTCTACAAGGTCTGACAGTGATTGGTTTGGTTGACAAAACAAAAGAAAAAGGAACATAACAACAAATTGCATGTTTGAGCAGCGAGCTCTTCTTGTAGTTGAAATTGCATGTTCGGGCAGTGGACTCATCTTGCATACATTGTACTACAACTCCTAATAGGGTTGGCACAACTCCTAACAAGGTTGGCACAACTCCTAACAGGGTTGGAATCTCCTAAAATGGATTCAAAGTCTCCTAACAGGAACTCACGTGTACTAAATATTGTAATAGACTCCTAACAGGGTCCATCCTCTAACAAGGAATATTTATATTAATAAATCATCTTGTGGGCATCATTCCCACCGGGGTTTTTCCTTTGATCAAGGGTTTCCCTAGTTAACATATCTGGTGTAATTGTCTATGTGCATCTTTGTATGGTTGTTTACTTTGGTTGAATGGTTAAGTTTGTTTAAACAAGATAAATGTTTTAATTGTTGGATAATTGATTCACTTCCCCCCCCCACTAGTTATCTTGGTGGACTATTGTTTCTAACAAGAATATTACCATCATCTTCAATTTGGAAATCAAATGGGATCTCAAGAATATTAAGATCAATAATCTACTGCAAAGTCAACCTGCAATAGTCCATTTTAATTATATCCAACTTTGTCCGCATGTCAATCCAAATATCTTCTATACGACGAACATGATTAAATGCTCTCTTGATTTTTGAATTCATCTCTTTGTAATCAAAATCAAATTTGGCTTTGAACTTCTTCAATGTAACCAACTAAAGTTCTGCTTCCATGGCCTTTTGCTTTGTGTATAGAATTGATCATATAATGACTGACCACCAAGGTTTTGGAAAAAGAAATACCAAAACTTGGTCTATGCAGAGCATGTTGATCAGATTGAACCTCTATGAGTTGTTTGGCCAATTCCATTAGAATAATCTTGTCGTTAGCATACCTAGGCAAGGTATATGGTTTTCCTTTTAAATACCCAATGCTTAAATAGGTAAATGTTGGAAACTAGATAAAGATGCAACCATATTGATTAACCTTGTCCCAAGCCCCATCTGACACTCTTTTGTCAAACAATTGCTTATTAAACAAGCACCGGAAATGTCCAAAGAATGCAAATTGAACTCTCCTATAATGATACTTACTATTTGTGAAAGTAATCTGATCATAATATTCCCAAACTGGAACTTGAAGACGGTCTCCTTTGGTTGAAAGACCTAAAAGAGATCCCATAGCAGCAGCAATATAGACAAGATAAGAATTCATGTAGAATAGTGTCGATGTTCCTACATTGAGTAACTGCTCACAAAGTGCAGTGCTAATAAGTTCTCCCCAAAAGATATGTTCCTTATTATCAATGATTTGGAAAATAAACTTATACATCCATGATTCAAAATCACTAGGATCCTTGAGACCACATATTCTACTGAGAAGGATAATCAGGTCTTTGTATTCTGGCTTAAAACTGGATCTCTGAATGGTTTCAGGTCATCTTGAGAAATTATCTATTGGAATCCAACCAATATAGATTAACATATTTCTAATAATTTCCCTTTTTTGCATTCCATATCTCCAAATATGTTTCTTTAGTCAAATCCACACACTCTACACTCTATGGCACTTTGACTATCTGTTCAATAACCTCAAGATCAAGGCTAATAATAGCATTTCCATCAGCATCCTTGATTGTTTTTGTCCTCGGACTAAAACGCTTTGCACATCCTAAAACAAATTCCGGTTCTAGGGAAGCCATAGGAAAGGAAAACACCAAATGAATATTACTCCTTTTGATGCATTTCATTTCATGACTAGCAAGAGCTTTTATCTGTCGGAAGAGATCAATCATATCTACATGCCCGATCTCTATATCTGACACACTATCAAGAGTAGACGTGACCTAGGAAGGAATCACACAAGCCAACTCTTTATCATATTGATATTTCATTTTTCCTTTTTATTTTGAAGATGAGGGCATCCCTTGTACTTGTGTTGCAACATGAAAATTCCAAAATATGAACACATCAACAGAGGATATTGCTTCCATAAAAGTGTTGATTCTTGATCAACAACAAAGCTTGGAAGTATGGATGAGACACTTCGAAGATCTAATGTGATGATCTTGAAAAGAGACAACATACATATGTAAAGGCTAGAATACGGTTTGAGAAGATGAAAATATGAGGTGAAAGTGAGTGTTTATGAATATGCTTTAAAATATGAAAGTTGAATGCATGGGAATGCGTGCAAATGAAAAATTTTGACTTTTTAAAAAGTGACTTTTAGTCAAAAATGGGTTTTCAAGATGTCATTGCACGAAAAGTGAATTACATGATATGTGACATGTAATTGGGAACGAAAAGTGAGATTGCATTTGAATGCAGATGAAAGGTGGGTTTACATGTAATTACATGCAAAGGATGAGATGCAATGTGCCTTAGCAGTAAAAGGGGAATTACATGTAATTGCTCATGAAATGTATTTGCATATGAAAGGAATAAATGCAATGTGCCTTGGCATATAATAATGCAGGTCGAATGAAAAGATGCACTTGCATTTGTTGATGGAAGATGGAGTGAAATGAAACGTATGGAAAAAACTTGCAACTTCTTCCAAATGAAGAAAAACAAGAAAACAAGCAAGCAAACAACAAAAACAAGCACAAAAGAAACACGCACCTTCAAAAATATCAACAAGCAAGATACCTCAACATGCAAATTCGAATTTGGAATTTGGGAAAAAAACCAAAAGTATGAAAATGAGACTTTGCATCATTTTTAAAGAAAAAATGCACTTTTCATGGCATCAATATCAACAAATGTGAAACATCAAGCTAAAACATGCATCAAATCAGTAAGATAAGCATGAATTAATTAACAAAATGGAAAATGTCCACTTACTTGAATATTAATATGCCAAATATGAAGGGAATGAAGTTCCAACTTTGATAAATTCTCAAACAAACATGACCTCTTCAACCTTGCAACAATGAATTCGAAAAGAGCATCCAATGAAGCGTTTTTGGATGAGAATGCCCAAAGCGTGCCCTAAAATCCCTCTCAATTCCAACATTTTCAATAAATGCAAGATTACGAGACGTTTTTGGATTAAAACATGGTTTTAATCTGCCATTACATGACTCATTTTTGGCATTGAAGAGCAAAAACATGTCTTCCCATAGCAATGATATGGATTAATATCACAAAACGCCCTTTCTATATGCAAAAACATGATTCGGCCAAATCTAGGCTTTTTTGTCAATATGTGCCCTAAAATGGAGTGAAAATGATGTTTCTTGCATGGAAAATCAATGTTTAATGCATGGAAATGCCTTCAAATGCAAAAACGACCTTATAGAGAAGATTTTCTTGACTTGGAATAAAGAGATATGGAGATTCCAAGCAAAAATGTGTTCTTGGAGGGCAAAAGCATGGAGTTTTGCCTTCAATCTTCAAAAACGGGTTTTTTGGATGCAAGTACATGTTCTTGGACACAAAGCGCACCTTTTAGAGGCCATGACATGTTTTAAAAATCTCAAAAATGACTCCCTTAGCAAAAACACACATTTTAGGTGCTTTTGCATATTTTAAAAATGACTCTAAAGGCAAAACGAACCTTTTAGGTACAACTGCATGTTTTGAATTTTGCACAAAAATGTGTCTATGTGCAAAAACACACCTTTTGGGTGCTATTGCATGTTTTAAAAATACATGTAATAACATGCTTTAAGTGTTTTCAAAGGCATTTCCATTCAAAATCGCACCTTTTAGGTGCAATTGCATATTTTAAATGAAAATGTGCTTGTAGACATGTTTGCACAACTTAAGTGATGAATTAAGCACATGTCAATTTCATTTTTGAATAAATATTACTCAAATGGGTCATAAATAATATTTACACTATATAGTTAAATAGTATGTGCAAATATCATCTTAAAGTAATATCTATCAAGATGTTTTTGATTTAAAACTCACAAATTAAATTAAACTATATAGTTAATATAGTCACTTAAGTGAAAAATTAAAAAGCAACTCAACTTAAAAATATAATATAAAGTGCACTATAGTTACTTTAAATGAAAAATTGAAATGATAAAGTAACTTAAAAATATAACAAAAAATGAATTCATGCTATATTTTTCTTTTCAAAAAGTGAATCTCAACTTAAAAATATAACATGATAATTGTAATTCCTATAGTTGCACCTAAAAGGTCCACTTTAGGGGCACTAAAATGATCATATATTTTGATTGCCAACTCCGATTAAGCCCTAAGATAGATCAAATCGAAGAGAAAATCGAAAGCAATGATTTGAGTAAAACCAAAGGATCAAAAGCCAACAAACACACACTCAAAAATAAGAAAGAGGACATTGAAGGCTTCAAAAATCAAGCATAGGCTCGACAAACAGAAAAACTAAAGAGACTTGACGAAAGCCTTCATTAAACGGATTCATTATATCAAGTGGAATTGATTGGTTGATCAATACTGCCAATTAAATAACGAACTAAACTTAGAGAAATGTGAAACCAAGTTGAAGAAGTTTCATACTATTACCTACATTGTGTGGTGACAAAATGCAGAACGGCATAGTTTATTACTAATTTACCTATAAAGGTAGCCTCAAGAGAAAGAACAAAGGTGTTTTCAGGGAGAGGCTGGTGTAAATCCAGCCAATCGGTTATTCCCAAGATAGGGTATGGATCAGCGACCCCAAGCACCTTATGGGCAAGTCCCAAGAAAGGCTCAAGGGCTTGGATCTGTAAAATTCGAGGGAGACCATTGAGTTTGGTGCCCAAGCAATTTGTTTACATCCTAAGTGTTCTTCTCAACTAAGAATAATAATAAGAGCAAAACAAAACAAGCATCCCACCTCGTCAAAATAAGATCTATATAATTGAAATATAAATGAATAATTAATAAACAATAAATAAATAAAATAGTTATAATTTATAATCATATTATAATATTACATAATATGTTACATTAATGATAAAGTACGAGAATTGAATATTATTATATAAAAAGATAAAATATTATATTATATAATGATTAGATTAATAAATTGAAGTGTATATATTATAACTTGGGTGCCATCTGTGCATCCCCGTACTCTATACCCTACAGCCTCTTGTAGACCGAGGGACACCTGTCTTGTAGCTACCCTATGTTGCATTTAGTGCTTTTCTTGGCTTTGTTTTTTGTGGTTATATTTCTTTTGCATTTTTTTGCTTTCTATTGTGTGCTTGATCCGTGTGTTCTAGTTAGAGCACTCATTAGTGGGTGTTGCCTGAACTCGGCTTGTGCAAGTCTCAGGCCGGCTTGATTATGGGGGTATCGTCTAATGATGTAGATGACAAAGTGGGGGAGCCATTCTGAACAATTATGGAGGCAAGGACAAGGTCCTAGGAAAAGACAAACCATCTTATAAGGATATGGTTGTTGAGGAGTTGCAGCTCAAAATTTTTGAATCTGCAAGCTTTGAAGGGATATTTAAAAAGAAAAATGTGGGGAGTAGAGGAGGACCCGACACCAATGGAGGTGGATGAGGAAACACTATCGACGAAGAAAGTAAGATAGAGACCGGCCCGCAAGGTATGAACTCAAGGCCTGGTGGTAATATCCTTGCCCTTTCTTTGAATCCCGATATGATTGATGCTATTAAAATGGAACATAATAGGTTAAAAAGTATGGCTATATTATTTGTCTACATGGATCTTAAGTTCTTACCAACCAAAAAAAATTTAGATGATTGATTTAATAATATATGGGGTAAGAAGTTGGGAATTCTGGATAATTTTAGTCAAATGATTCAAAAGGGTCTCTTTGTCATTTTTTTCAAAAATATTCCATGCAAGGGAAAATTCTAAAAAAGTGTCTCTAGAATGTTGGGCAAACCCTATTCAGGGTTTTTCCTTGGTCGCCAAAAGGTAGTAGTGACAAAGAAATTTCTGATGTTTCCCCTTTTTGGGTTGAGATGAGAGGTGTTCAGCCAGAGTTTTGGCCATTTATTCCACAAATGCTTAAGCCCTTGGGATTGAATCTGCAAGTCAAAAACTCGAGGATTACTCTTCCTCATCTCAATGCTAAGGTTGTTCTGGCTCTCAAACCCAATGTAGTTTTCCCCAATGCAATTTCTCTAAAAATTGATAATGAAACCTTTATGTGGGAAATTATAAAGCTAGGAGACATTGTTTCTTGCTTCCACTGTAGATTAAATGGGCACAATAGAAAGGATTGTTCGGCATTGAAAAACTTACAGAAAGATTTTAAACTTACAATAAGATTTTAACTCTGCTAATTGAAGTAATATTAATAATAAAGACGAAAGTGCTAATGCTTCGAGTGCTAATGTTAATTCAGTGGAAAAAGTTGGCACTAAGTTGAATAATCATAGCCCCCATAAAGAAGCCATTGATTTTCATACTGACAAATTTGTTTCAAGAACTAATCCCCTCTTTGAAGGTTAGTATGAGGTCAAAGAGGCTAGGAGTGTCATTGAAAAGAATAATGGAGAAAATGTTTGTTGTCGTCCACAATATATTGAAGTTCCAAGGGAAAAAGTTAATGAGGATAATGCCCTTAGGCTCAATGCCCAACAAATTGCCCTTGGGACCTTAAAGGAAAGAGCAGATAGGGTTCAAAATAATAAATTGCATGTGGTAGAGTCAATAGAGGATAAACCTGACAACATGTCTTCCAAAGAAAACCTTGACCCAATAGGCTCTCCAGGTGAACTAAATGTCTTAGAAGCCATGTAAGGTGGATTCACTAAAGTTGTTAATAAGAAGAAGAAAGGGAAAACCTATGAGAGGACTAATAGTGCTAAAAATTGTGAAAGAGCAAACAAGATTAAAAGCAATGAGATGCCAGAATGTTTTAACAAACTTTGTAAGAGTCAAAAAACCCCATCTTGTTAATCATGGTTTTACACATGCATAGTTGGAATGTCAGAGGTCTTGAGATGCCTGACAAAAAATATGTAGTTAGAAATTGGTGCAATAAGCTTAACTACTAAAGACATTATTTGTCTCCAAGAGATTAAGGTCACTGGCTTTCAAGCCTTTATTGTCCTCAAATTCTTATGGAATAAAGCTATGTGTTTTATCTACTGGTCATATCAAAGGTAAAGGTGGTCTTGCCACTCTGATTGGGCAACAATGGACTAATAGAATGGTCAACCATGGAATGTCTCCTTGCCGCAGAACTCTTTGGTCTACTTTTAATTATGAGGACAAAGGGATTGAAATCTGCAATATCTATGCTTCTAATGATTATAGAGAGACGGCCCTTTTTTGGGATTGACTCTTTTCTAAACTTCTAGAGGCCTCTTGGTCCTTTGTTGGTGAGTTTAACATGATTGAAGAGAAGCAGAACAAACTAGGTGGCAATAAGATGGAGTGGAAAGGGAATGAACTCTTCTTCTGGTCTAAATTTAAATGGAAATTTCTTTGATTGATCCTCTTGAGAATATGGAAGGGGTTTTTGATAGCATTTTGTTTACTTGGTGCAATAATCAAGCCAATAAAAATAGAATTTATTGTAGACTTGATAGAATTTACCAAAATGATAGGGATCTTTGCCTTGTCCAGAATCGTGGGTATTCTCCCATCCAGGTCTTCCCTGCTAGCATCTCTGACCATTCACCTATCTTTGCCTCTGTTACTCTGAAGGAACTCACTAGTGTCAACAGACAAGCCTTTAAGAGGAGACTGTTCAAATTGAATGTCTCCCTTCTAATGATGATGACAATATTGAAGCTATCAAGACCATATGCTACCTAAGTTTTGTAATGCAAAAATAATTCAATCCAAAAGTGCGATGGGATGGTTGAGAGTTGGGAAAAAAATTTGCCAAACTATTGGGAGTAAAGAAGCCAAAGACAGAAATTATAAGAAAACAATGTACCAAAAGAAGTTGAATGATGTGGAAAATGAACTTCAGAAAAAGAGTAATGACAGCAGACTGGAGAATGAGCTTATCTCTACTAAGAACAGGCTTAGAAAAATCCAAAACTACAAAATTCAGGGGCAGAAAATTAATGCTAAAGCTAAGTGGTTAAATAATTAAAATAGAGGGTCCAAATATTTTTTCAATATTATAAGGGCCAAGCAAAGAAGAGAGGAAATCATTGGTGTTCAAGTGAATGGAGAATTCTCTAGCAACAACTCTAAAATTCTGGAAGCCTTTGTTACCTTTTATAAAGATCGATTTTCATCAAAACATGGTGATGCAAATCATGATATGCTGCAAACGTGTGTTAAGGTCATTCCCAATAAGATCAGTGATAAACAAGCTACAAACTTCAGCCATGAGATATCAATTCAAGAAATTGAGAACACCATTGATCCCATGGCTATTGGTAAAACCCCTGGTATGGATGGTATGCCAGCTGAGTTTTATTTTAAAAAATAAAGACTGGATTGCTGAGGAACTTTTTCAGGTCTACCAATATGCTTTTGAAAATGGCTCTCTTGGGAGGAATATAATTTATAAACAAAGGGGTTATTAAGCTCCTCCCTAAAGATGGGGACAGGTCTCAAGTGAAAAACTGGAGACCAATCACTCTCCTTAATCTTTCCTATAAAATTATTGCTAAGCTGTTGGCTAAAAAACTGGCTGATATTTTAAATGGGATCATTTCTGTCACCCAAACTGGATTTGTCAAAGGAAGATATATTCTTGAGAACCTCATTACCAGCTGGGAAGCCATGCACTAGGCAAAGATGGATGGGAAAAATGTGGGTATGAACCTGTTGGACTTTGAAAAAGCTTAACACAGAATTGAATGGCCTTTTGTTATCGAGGTACTTGAAACCTTTGGCTTTCCTAAATACATTTTTAAGTGGGTGAAAATTTTGTTCACTGATGCTTCCACTGCTATTGATGTGAATGGTGAATTATCTGAACCTATTCTTTTGGGCAGATCTATTAGGCAAGGTTTCCCTCTTGCCCCTGCTCTTTTTGTCATTGCTACTGATGCTCTTTCTTACATTTTGAAGGCTAGAGAATTTGGTCCGCCTATTAAAGGGATAACTTTACCTAACAAGGAGGAATTTCGTATTGAACGTTTGCTGATGATACTGCTCTTTTTGTGGAGCTCTCTAAGAAGAACTTTGATAATGTGCTTAATAGACTGCAGATTTTTTGTGTGGCTTCAAGAGCAAAGATTGCACCTCAGAAATCCTCTGTGCTTGGTTGGGCTGATTCCCCTCCCAATTGGATAAAAGAAAGGAGTTGGAACTGGTTTGGCCCTAACCATATTGTCAGATATCTTGGCATACCCTTTTCTCTTGATCCTTCCTTGTCAGATATGTGGGAGTGGACTTATAAAAAAATTAAGAGAAAGCATATCAAATGGCAAACTCACCTGCTCTCCCTTGCCCAAAGGGTCCAGCTAGTTCAGAAAGTGCTTGCCTCCCATGATTTATACTACGCATCTACCTGGTTTTTTGCTAAGGCTCATACCAGTAAGTTAGAAAAAATCCTCAGGGACATGTTATGCTCTGATGGCCTGGGAAATAATAAAAGACATTGTGTTAAATGGAAGTGGTGTACTTCTCCTAGAAACAAAGGGGGTCTTGGGTTGAAAGACTTAAAATTACAAGGAGTTTTGCTTGTGGCTAAGTGGATCATCAATGCTCTTTATGAAAATGAGCTTCGGTAAGTCCTTTCTAGAAATAGCATTTGCAGATCTCAAGTCAAAAAGAGGAAGCTTTGGAAGGACATACCTTTCCATGACATGGTGTTTGGAAATTTTGATATTGAAGTCTTTGGTTGTAAGGTTTTTGCTTCTATTTGGAAGGCCTGGTGCCAGGGTGGAACTCTTATCTTCTCTAGACATGCTATTGGTAAGAGCCCTACTTATGCTGTTAGAGATAGTATCTATTTGGTGGGGCATTTATTTCAGGGATAAGCCTTTAGCTCTTACCCAATGTTGTTCTGCCAAAATTTGGAATAGCAAAGGCATATCCCTCGTTCAAGATATTGTGGCTGACAATGATGTCATTCCCTGGGACGATCTTAAGACCAAATTTGACATTCCTAGACCTCAAAAGAAGACCTACACTCTCCTTCAAAAAGCAGTGGGTAAGTGGTTTCCTGGTAAAGTCATTTCTGCTACTGATTCTTTCAATCACATTGGATGGTGTAACGGGAATGTGTTAAAGGATTTTTCTTGCAAGCAAATGTATGAGATGTTGAATGATGATGATGATATTATCAACCATATCAAGCTAGTCCAGGACTTTAACTGGCCTTGTAGTAGGTGGCTTTATATTTTTTAGCTTTTTGGACTCTAATGTTGAGCCTAAAAAAATGTTGCTTTCGATGGATCTTACTGCTTAAAAAGCTTGCTGTTGGGTCTTTTTTGTCTCAAAATGGTAAACAAACTGTCTTTTGTTCTATTTGTCATTGTGCTAAAACTTTTGAGCATCTTTTTTTCAGTTGTTCTTGGGCTTCCAAGATCTGGGCTTTATTCCTTGGTAATAATGTTGTTTGGAGTGCTTATCCTAGTATATCTTTCTTTAAAGCCATTATTGGTTTTGTTGAGGTCTTTGATAGGCATCTTAACAAATTCTGGTTTACTTTAACTGTTGAGATATTTTCCAATCCAGGCCAAGGGTTCTTACTAAGTTTAATCACAAACTCAACTTTTTCACATAATGTCACAGGTGACTGCTGTTATGAAGGTACCAAAGGACAAATTTATTTCCTTGATTCAAGAAGGTGCTATGATAGTTTTTCAAAAAGACATCAGAAATTTCTGCTACAATGAACCTCAAGGTGAGATGACCATCAATGATAGTGATGGAGAGGGGGTGGAACATGACATTGTGAGCACTCCCAGTGCTGATCCGCAAGCTGACAACTTGGAAAGCAGAGCCAATAGTGGGCCTACACAGGAATATCACTCTGAATGGGACTCAAACGCTCAAGACAGACTTGTTACCAGCAACAGGGATGCTGAGTCAGATGGTTGGGCTCCTAATGATTATAATGCTAGTTATGAAGGGGGACGGAACTAAATGTTTTAGATTCCTAGTTTTTTATCACTGTTTGTAATCTTGTTATTACTCTCTAAGGATGCTATCTTGTCTATATACTCTTAGAATGTAATGGGTTATACTCCAATGATGTGATGTTTATGTATAAGTTGTATAAGGTGATAGGATTGCAGTAAGTACCCCTATTTTTCTGTTTGAGGCTGTTGTAATAGCTGGCAGAATGATTTTCTGTCCCAGCTCCCTCTTTTTATGTTCCCTGTTGACTCTCTATACTTAATAGAAAAAATATTAATATTAATATTATTATCATAAATAATATAATTAATTAAATGAAAAGACACACCTTTTCTCATATCAAAGTATAAAAAGAAATATTAACACGCCGAAAAAGACAAACAATAGAAAATTGGATATATGGAATTGGTCTGCAAAAGTTCAATTGAAAATTTTGAGTTAAAATTATGTAAGATCTCGTATCCCAACAAGGGATATTACATTCTAATCATGTTTTCACTCTCATGTTCGTACTAGGCATAACAAGTTTGCGTCCAAAAGTAAGAAAGATGGAATACAAGTTACTTGGAGAAAGTAAAATAAATAATGTGATTAATGATATTTATCAATCATTAATTAAATAATTATTTAATTTAAAAGAATAAGGAAATAACTAAGCTACACAAATGATGAACTGTATTTTTAATATGATTAATATGTCATATGACTTTAAACCATTTTATCAAAAACAATAAAAGAAATAAAATACTTATAATCATATAGACACAAATTAACATGGAAAAATCATAAAAGGTAAACAACCCACAAAGCATCATTTTACTATTAAAATACTTACATTTTTGTCTATAGATTAACAAGCTAAATTGGAGTCATTCACTTCTCCCTACTGCTACACGACCTATAAACTCCTATGCACTACATTCTCCCAAAAAACCTATAACTTATTTAAGGGAGAGAAGCTCCTTAATTAATAGGAGATGTGACAAAATAGTCGAATGGATGGTTGCCACACCGATTCAAGATTGCCATATATTATAATTAGATTATTAATTAGTACATGATATACACCTAATAAAGCATGTAGTAAAAATAGAATTTTATAACCATAACTTAGAAAGATACATAAATGTGATAAGGGTATGACCCCAACTAACATTATGTTCAAAAACTTTCCCTTGATGTTTATAAGGGCATAAGCTATTGATATTTATTAAAAAAATATATAGCGGGCAATAACGTAGGTCTTCTTCGATAATGATAAAAAGAAACACAAATATTTGTCAAAATGAAGACCATGCATTCTAGGCTACATGAAGGTCATTTTGTCATAATTTGTAATTCCAATATTTTTTTTAAATGATATTTTTTTTGAGGCCTTATCAAAATTTTATTAGACCCTGGTACTATAATGTCCCTTCAAGAATTTTACTAAAATGGAAAATTTGCAACAAACAACAATGCTCCCAAACACCTGTTAATGGGCGTGTGAAGGTTGATCTTCAAAAGGGGTGCAGAGATGAGGGACGGGTCAAGGTGAACTTAGATGGAGCTGCCAAAGCAATCTGGATCCCACAAGTGCAGGGTGTGTAGCAAGGGATACCTATGGTAATATTCTTGCCACAAAGAAAAAAACATTGGGAGTAGGAAGCAATAATGAAGCAAAAGTCCAAGTGGATATTCTTGGGGTCGACTTGGGACAAAGACTACATGTCAAAAACTCGCATTTGGAAGGTGATTTCCAAATCATTGTAAATGTCATTTTGACTAGCAAAATGCATGTGTGGAGACTACAAAAAGTGGTGGATATCATAAGGAGAAAATTAAGAAAAATTGAAAATCTCACACATATATAGGGAGGGAAACCCACTTGCTAATTCATTACCCAAGTTTACGGTTGACATGGCAACTACATAATGGGAGAAATATAGTGACATCATGGCGAATGTTATGGAGAGTTGATGTAACACGATGAGTTGGTTGACACATCAATAGGTGGCAAGGGACAAAATGGATAATAAATATTTTTGCAAGATGGCACAAGCAAATTCACTTGCCTTGTATCACAGATTCCCCGAAAAGTATATTCAATGCAAGGAATGTACCCTATATACCTTGATTTTTGGCATTTTGATGGCATTTTGTGGTGATGAAAATGGCGAAGTGTGTCGAGGATGAATTGCAAGAAGAAAAATGGAGGCAAACTTTGCTTTTGGTGCCCTAAAGAAGCAAATGGCCTTCAAAGGGCCTATGATTGAAGAATAGTTGAGGAATGTCTTCACCTCGACCCATCTGTTCTTTTTCAATATCATTTGGGCTTTACTAGGATTTGGATATGTCGTCTCTGACTTCAAATGGTGGAGAAATGCCAATACTGCCTCCCTCTTTTGTGCTTGGGGCCTACATTTTGCCTCAAAAGGGCAAGTGAAGTGTATTGTAGAGAGGTGTGTGAAGTCGGAATAGCCTGTTGAGCTTAATGACATTCTCATTTCCACGGTGTCTAAGCAAGGTTTTGTTGCAGCTCATGGAGATTGGCTAGGGTTTCCTAGCTATTAGCCCCATGTATATCCTTTCCTTTTTGAAAGAAGCCTGGGAGATTTTCTTGCAAGGAAAAATGATGCAAAAAGGGCATGGCCCTTGCTAGTAGATTTCGTACACGACTAGGACCTTGAGTTGGCTGCTAGTATTCCAAGGAATTGAATAAATCTAGACCTCTTCCCGTTGTGTTTTGTAGGACAATGGGAAGATATGGAAAACCAAAGGAGTGAACAAAGAAGGGCAAGGCAAGGTTGAGATAAGGGTGGCAATGTTGGTGGAAGAGAAAGATACTCTGGAGGCAATGGACAGGGTAGGGTTCAATAATGTGAACGAGCTCCTCGCAAGAAGCACGCTCATAGGCGTGGTGTGCAATTGGACACAAGTGCTGATGGTGACCACTCTGTAGTTGTTGAGCCCTCAGGAACTTCTCCTGTTCAAGAGGAGCAGTGTGGTGGTGGTTTCAAGATTAGTGAATCGTCGAGTAGTGGTGGCATAGGTATAATGGGTGGTTCATCACCCTATCCTTCCCCCCACCTTCTTCCATGAAAATTGTATATGTTTCATCTAATGTCTATGCAGATTGTAATATTGCTATCAGGATTCAACTGTGTAGTTTTTTTGAGTCTGTGTAAATACTATAAGTGGTTGGGTGGTGGGTTAGGGGTTTTTTTGTTGGTATGAATTTATACCCCATTATGGATAGTTAGTCAATGTGCTATGTCTGAAATTCGACTCTGGTATTACCATAATGTAAAGGTGAAATTTTTGGGAGATGGTCATGATTTACTCTATAATGTAAAATTTGCTTATATTTTTTATATAAATAAAAAACCTATTACCGATCAAAAAAACAATGCTCCCAAACAATATTTTAATAGCGGCAATTTACTCGTTATCAAACAATATGAACAAAACTAGCCAATCAATATATGAACTTGCAAAATTGAATCAAACTCTAGCAGCAAATTATATATTTGAGCAGATCTCAATAATCAATGGGCTATTATGACAATCAATACAACAGCAACAAGAACAACTACAATTTGCAACCGCAATGGTCACACTAGACTTCCCTACAAATCCTTCACATTCCAAAGCAATCTCTAAGTGAAAATGCTCTCAAAGAACCAAAGGGTTTTTCATCATCTGCTTCCAACAACCAATTGGTTTTCATTCACTGATCACAATCTCCTATGGGTTGATGTCCATGAAAGATAGGTTGAACACAAATTGCCAAAAAGATATAATAACATCACATGCTTCCCATAATTGATATGTTTTCCTCGTTTTATATGTTACCCATCAACAAAAGCAAATTAGTTGGCCAAGCCCCAAAGCAGCACCATGACCTAAATTTGAATTATCCACACTACATCACAGGTTGGCCTTAGTGGACCTTTTGCACATTACATCACATGTTAGCCTTACAAGCCTTACAGACTCTCATGGAAGGCTTGAAATTCACGCTACCTTCCACCTTGGCATGTGTCAAGCCACAACCCCGGTTCCAACCTCTAATAGCTCCTTTGCATGTGTCAAGTAGCAACCCTGATCCCTGATGACCAGTAGGTCCTTGGAAAGCGTCTAGCAGCAAACCCAATTCAAGAAAAGAAAATTATGGAAACTAAGAATAGAGTCCTAAATCATTGAATATAGAACTCGATGATTGAAAGCTCAGTCAAGCCACAAGGTATTTGAGGGAAAACACAGAGACATGCTCTTCCCACTTCATGTCTCATTGAGCTCTTGTAGAACCAAAAGTTCCCTAAAAGGGGAGATATGATTTGAAAGGATCTAGTGAAAAAAACATGAACAATAAGATGGATTTAGGACCCAAGTAAAGGACAAAACAAGGTGGTCAAGAAACTAAGTAGGATAACTAGACTACGATTATAATAGTGTCAAGGTCAAATTCATAAGTGTGATAATTGCCCTTGACTGTGTATGTTTGGCATGCAAAATGAATAGAGACCATTTCACCTCCACCAAACACAAGAAATCTTCTAAGAGCTAAGAGAATGCTCCAACATCCAAATAAATCTTTAACAAATTGCCATAAGATTTTGATTCATACAAAGATATGGAAAATATTGTGAGAGAGGAAATTATGCTATCCAACAATTTATTGAGATAGACAAAAAGAAGAGGGCAGCCATTTCTTCACCCACTAGTTTTACTTGTTTCCCAAGTAATAAAACAAGGTGGCAAGGCGTTTGCCAGTAACATTTCATGTGGCTTTCCCCTCATGAGGTTTCTAGGATAAAAATATATGGGTTGTTTTGAGTTTCCATGACTATTTTAATGCAAGTTTCCTTCCTGTTATGTTCATAATATTCTTACCTCTTAATAAACTTCATTTGACTCAAGCAAGAAGAAGCACAAATATTTTTGTGATCTTAAATTCTAAAAGTTCAAGAATTTATGGATCAGAGGGTGGGGGGAAGTCTAACACTAATCAATGTGTATGGAATATTCTACATAGAGAAGCCAAGACCATTGGCATCAGTAAGGGCTTCCTAGGATAGAAATTGGGTAGATCTCATAAGTAATCAGGACAAATTCCTCTATGGAAGGGAGCTTCATTAATAAACAGGTTGATTCGATCAATGCTGCAAATTTGCTCTCATGGGCATTAACAAGAATTCTAGGGGCCAAAGACGTTAGAACAAGGTTGGAAGCACAACATGTAGTGTTCCCGTCATTAAATAAATATTTAATCAAACCTTTGTTAATGGGCCGACTGATTTAGTATATCTCGAACCCATTTTTGTTTTGTTTCCATAGGTAGGTGTAGCCGTTGGCTATCTTTGCACACCCTCAGAAAGGTTTAAGTACGGCTTGTAGGTAGTTGTTGGTATGTGATTTGAATTATTTCTTTGTACTACGAATTCCCGTTGGGATTCTCTGTTGTTCGTCATTTCGGAAGTGAAAGACCTTCCCTATTTGGCTCTTTTGGTTTCGGTGGGATTCAACCCTCACCCTATTTCGTCCATTGTACTTCTTTGCTTTGGATCTGGCGAATCTGGAACACCTTTTTGTCTGGAATATATTTATATACATGCTTTGGTGTCTTTTATATATTTTGCTCGAGTTATCAATTCCATTCTGGAAACATTAGAAAGCGACCACATACTGCAATCTCCTCCGTCACCACTTTCTACACACTCAAGACAGCCTCTTCTATCCTCCTCCGTATAACTCCCCAATACATTCGTACGGCCTGCACCCTTGATACTGTATGGCCCAACATCCCTTTGTTAGGAATAAGGTGTCTCAACTTTGGATAATTCTTATTCTTATTATTTGTTTTGTAAATGGATTTTTTGCAAATAATGTAATTAAGTGTGGGTGTAGTGAGTGTACATGTCTAGTTGGCATGTCGATGTGTCACTCCACTTGTATGTGTCGGCATCTTGAATTGTGTGTAAGGAGATCATGGCTGAAACGGTTATGACGGATTCCTATGATGCGTAAGAGCTATCTCTAGAAGATTCGATGATGGGTGAAGATGTGAAGACATGTGGCAATTGATCATTGAGTACTGTACACTTGAGTCTCCAACTTATGTACGAGGTTCAGAGCATCGCCCTGAAAAAAAAAAATTCCGTTCCTATTTTTCCAAAGAATGTTAAAACCCTAATACGGTTGTTCTTTGGAAGTTGCCCTAAAAGGGAAAGCACATGATATAAGTGTTTTTAGGTTGCAGATTGGAGAGTGAGAAAGTGTATTGTTGGTATGGTATGTTGCTATTGGTTTGGCCTTCTGTGTCATTGTTCTCTTGAAAGAACTTGCATTGCAAGTGTGTTGTAACCTTATGTGTTGAAGATAATATTGTGCAAGTTTTGGAGGGGTGGGGTTGTTTTACCGAAAGGTTTTTCCCCTTTGGCATATCTTTGTGTTTATGTGTTTTCTTTCTCTATTTGTTTTTTGTATCCATTGTTGATAGCAATATTATTATTTACATAATATCGAATCTAAAATTGTAAAGATTTAATAGAAATTTGCACAATACTTTCCTTAAGGGATTAGTGTAGGAAGTTGTTATAGCACCTGAGTTTCCTTAAACCCTTCTCCTTGTATGGCCCCCACACTACCATACGGCCCTCTCTATGCATCAAGACACCGTACAGCCAGCTGAATACTTACCCCATCTATACGGCCGGCCACTCATCCTCCCCACCACCGTACGGGCTCCTTTCCCCACACTGTACGATCTGCTTTTCTCATACCTTACATGTGGCCAAAATCTAGACACTGTACAGCCCTTCCTGGCATTGCATACTGTACGACTTTGACATAGGTGAGATCACCACACCCACCGTACGGCCTCTGCTAAGAATCCCGTGCAAACTTCCATCAATCATCTCCATGCTCGATACTTACCCTACTGTACGGACGTCTGACTCTCAGCTGTACGGCCTGTTTATGTCATGTGTTTGAGTAGTTAGACAGAGGTGATGGGAACGGAACATTACACAGCATCTAAAAGCTTGAAAAGAGGATGAAATACTAGTATGTTTCCCTTGAATGGAAGAAATTATTGCCATGTAAGATGTTGTTCACTCACTTTCTAATGGGTTTGAAGTTTGAACTCTTAAAAAAGCGTTATGTTGAAATGGAGAACTGAACAATTATATAAGTTGAAAATGCCCTTGATTCTCCCTATCGATAGAGCTATACCAGTCTTGCACTTCATGATATCATTCTTTGAGATCCATGGTGGAGAGAATAGGCAAAAATAAATCAGAGAGATTTGAGTGTAATCTATATAAGACAATTGAGGAACTCAGAAGCTCAAAGGGTCTGTGGAGAAAGCTCTAAGGGATCTTGTGCATTTAGAAAAAAGAAGAACAGGTTGGGGCCCCGTTGGATAACCTTGCAAGCCCAGATTTGAGGCATGGATGCAGTTGGAAAAGGTTAATTCTAGCAGTCCCCACAGACCAAAGTGATGTTTTTCCAGCTTGGATTGGTCAAGTGCTGGCGGCCTTCAAGGCTAGAGCCCACTGGCAAACAACTGGTAAGGTCCCAATGTCTCTCTTTGGTTGCAGCTCACTCAAATCAAGTTCAATCAGGAAGAATGTGACCGAGTTTTCACAATAGATAATACTAGCTACAAACAATAGATGAAAACTACTCTGCTAATCAAACTGGACTGGGAGAATTGATTTTCTTCTGCCTTTATTCGCAAACTTAAGTGAAACTTCTGTGATGGCCATCCCTAGTGTTATATTTGAAGGCGGTTCTCATTTTTAAGTCTTCTATGTCACCATTTTTCTAAGGTGGCACGAAATTCTATATATGCACCACTTTGACGTAGAAATTTGTAGTTTAAACTTTAAAGTGATAGACTTGAGACATTCTTACTCGGCAACTCCGCAGAAGCAGGACATCATTATATAAAGATGAACAAACATTTAGCTCATGCAAGATAATGGTATCATTTTCGACTGTATCTTCGAGAAAATGGTAGTGTTATTGCTGCTTATTCTACTACTGGTAAATAATCAACATTGTCTGTAATCTTTTAGTTAGTTACAAATTTCTAATTTTATTTTTACTTTATAGTTCATCATTGGAGACATGTTCTGAGCTCGACTTACTGTGAGCACGCTGAACTTTTATAGTATCGTTGGCATTTAAGGTTAATCTGATTTTGTAATCTGTCGTTCTTTTGTCATGTGGTTTAGTCTCTGAGCCCTATGAACACTTGGCTTTAAATAGTATTCATAGGAGCTTGAAAATAGTATATATTACAGAAGCAAAAATGTAAACTTATTTATCCTGATACTTGTAATTTATTGGCCCTCTTCGTTTGTATTAGTTTGATTATTTGATTTGGGCTAAGTGCTATGCTCTCCCAGTAAAATTTCGAAAGAAAGACTGGACAGAAAAGTACAACTAATAAAAACAAAAAGCCACTAACCTCAACAGCCTGAGGTGAAGGTGTACTGAGAAGCCCAGCAATCTGATCCGCATATTTGAGCTCTAAATCTGAATCGTACACGCCTTCCATTTCAGCCTGCAACAAGTCCTTCCCTCTTACAGGAATGCTTAAATTCTGTTTAAGCTAAACAATGGTCGATAACTTCGTGTTTCAATAATTTTTTGCTATGCATTTATAGCGCAAATTTGCTTGTAAAAATACCAAGATCTAGGAGACACTACCTACGGAACAGGTTTAATAAGGGTTTAATATGATCGAAATTCGATGTTACGTAAACACAACAGAGTTCGTTAAGCCACGAGTGTTATTCAGTAAGAAGGGCGGGACAGCTTACAGGAATGACACGTATTGTGCCCAAACTATAGTTGGCGGCTTGTAAGCTTGATATGATATGATATGATATGATAGATTTTAATGATGTCCACGAGACTAAAGTAGTCTATGGGACCCATGCAATCACCCTCCCGAGTCAGGAGCGGAACTAGTCAGTTGTAAAGTTTTGGATAACTTGTCTCTCCTTCTCTGAAGTTTGGTAATCAAATCCACTGCTCTCTTCACTTGATCTTCCTCGAATAAATATTTGAAGTCCTTGTTCTACAATATTTTTGTATAACCAGATCTGATGTCATTGTAAGCCAGGCAGTCCTTGACAAAGTGCTGCTCTGTCTCAACTATTCTCATATTACAAAATAAACATGTTTTGTCTGCCCACTCTTCCTTTGGAACTTGCCACCTACCAGTTTCACATCGCAGCTGATGTGAACTAGTTCTAAGTTGTGTCATCAATATTTTTGCTTTCCAGTTAATAGGTGCTCTTATATAGGCCTTTTCATCATGACTATAAGTGGGATTAAATTATTTAATGTAATAGAATTTTTTTCGCCCTATGTGTCTTGTCCACAGAATATTGTGAAATTTTTCATTGACAAACTTTTTTATTTCTGTAATGTTATCTTATCTGGGCAAGTTTGGATGTTGATATCCCATTTTCGCATCCATTTGTCATTTTGCTTCATCCATGTGCTTTTTTGCCTCACAAGTTTTTCCTCTATGATTAACTTGGGCCAACGATGTGTTTCCAGACCTTGAGTTTTCTTTAAGTAGCTTATCATTCGGACCAAAGCAACGGCTTCTAATGGATAGGAACCCACCTCCGCCAAAAGGATCTCATACGGAACTGTGGTATTGACTTTAAGATTGCATGTGATGAAGTGTTTTTAGATTCTTTCTACTTGCTGCCATTTTTGTTCGGACATACCACCTCCCCACACTTCACATCCGTATAAAATAACCGGAGTGACCAGCAAACCAAAAAGAGTTTTCATGGTCGTCCAATCCCATAATTCTGCGTTCCTGCACTTGTTTTGTAAAGAGTATAATGCCTTCCATCCCCCTTGGATCCTTTTTGATCTGCAAGTATCCCAATTGAGTTTGTTATGAAAATCGATGCCCAAGTATTTGTACTCTTCCACAATCTCAAGTGGGCTATTTTCCAATAGAAACTCGTCTTGTATGCCCCTATTCTTCTTCAGCGAGAAGATCATAATTTTGGTTTTACTAGTGTTAACTTGCATTCCAACTTCATGACAAAAAATTTCTAGTGTTGTCAAGTGCTCTTTCAAACCTTTAGTTGTTCTAGCAAAAATTATGAGATCATCTGCATATAAGAGCAATCTTATCACAAAGTGGGCTAGCTGCACTCTCTCACCATTGGTCTTGTTTATCCACTCTTCTAATTTGTCAATATAGAGCCCGAATAAAGTTGGAGATAGCAGACACCCTTGCTTAACACCGATGTTGCTGTCAAAGTTTTCTGATAGCCCTTCTGTCGTTCTGATTTTAGCTTTGACCTGCTCATATAATCTGTAAATTGCTGACCTAAGTTCTTTAGGAACTTCCAACTCTACCATTCTATCCCATAATTTATTACGTGGCACTGTGTTGAATGCTTTTTTTAAGTCCACGAAACAACAAAAAGCCTCGTTCCCCGGAGTGTCCCAAACTTTCTCAATCAAGTATCTAAGAGTGATGCCATGATCTATAGTAGAGTGCTTCTGTCTAAAGCCTGCTTGCCCTATTGCACGTTTGCCTTCTGTTTCAGCCCAGTTGCTGATTTTTTGTTCTACCAAGCCGCCAAATAACTTGCCAAAAAGTGGATTGATCATGATGGTTCGGTAATTAGAAGGATTATTTATATCTCCACTTTTGTGGTGTGGGATCACCACACTTGTTGTCCATTTTATAGGAAAACCTTCTCTATTGACACTGTTGAAAATTTTAGTGATGTGTGGTGTGAGAGTTTCAACACCCCATTTTAAATATTCAGCTTGAAGCCCATCTATATCTTGTGCTTTACTGGCAGCTAACCTCCTTATGCCTTGGATAATATCATTTTCGCTGAATAACTCCCCTATAGGCTCTATTTCCATGGTTCTACGTTCTCCTAGATCACACTTGTAGAGAGTCTTGGCATATTCCAGCCATTTGGTTCCTGTTATGTTGTTCTCTAACTGAGTTTTTCTCTGCTGAAGTTCTTTCCAAAACTTTCTAGGATTGTTTTTACCAAGATTAATCAACTCAATTCTTCTCTTATTTACATACTCTCCTTTCTTCTTTTTAATCAGCTGCTCATACTCCTTTCTACTTTCTTTATTTATGTTCTTTTTCCAATTTCTTTTTGTTGTTTTGCATTCTTCATCAAACCACGGATTAGCCGAAAAAGTGTTCTTGGCTTCTCTAGTGGCTTTAGATCTTTTACACTCCTCCAATGCTTTAATGATAGTAAGAACAAGATTATCCTTGTCCATGAAATGTTGTTTATCAGACTCGGGATGGTTTTCCAGAACTCTAGACAGCCGCAAAAGAGAGTTTTGAAAAGTAGCATGGTTTTCTTGTGTCATTAAAACTTTGCCAATCGTAATCCTCTTCCTCTTTTGTAAAGGTTTTGGGACAATATGTTGATCTTTAAAGTGAGTGGCAACCCTTATCAAAATGGGGTTATGATCAGATTTTAGCTCCATGGGGCAGTCTTGTATCTCAAAGTTAATTATCTTTGCGACATATTCTTGCGAGCATATTACATAGTCAACAACACTTTGTCCATTGTATCTTTTGCATGTGATTCCACCTGATTTAGGCCACTTTTCCAAACCGTTACATATGACCATGTTATATAGGCAGCATAAACTTAGTAATTCAGCACCAAAATGATTAATCTTTCCCATGTTATCCTGCGAAGATCTTTCCCATTTTTGTGTCCCTTCTTCTTCAAGTCAAACTGGGTTTCTGTTTTTGTTGTAACTCTCCTTAAGATTGAGAGTTTGGTTGTTTGTTGTTCTAGCATTGAAATCTCCTATTATCATTATTTCCCCTAGAGAGCTAAAGGCTGCTATGTCTTTTTTGAGTGCAGCAAAAGGGTCTTCTCGATCCAATCTATGCTTTTTATACATTTTTTAGCCTTTTGGGGCGAAGTAACAAACAGCCACCCTCGTAGTAATCTGATTCTCCGTTATTTTAATCCAAATATACTGCTTGTTTACATCTTCTTTCTCTAAGTTTACAAATCTGCTCCAAGTTTCTTTTATTAGAACAGTGATGCCTCCATGCCCCTTACCATTATCTATCTTCTCATTCCATAGTGATACCTTTTTATACCCTTCAAAATCTGGAACCCTACATCCATCATGCTCATGTGTCTCGGTAAGCATAATGATGTCATTATCTTTAGCTATCGGCCCTAACCAGGTCCTCTTCTCCAAGGATAACCTCTACAGTTCCAACTAACTATAGTTAAATGTTCTTGGGTGGGCCCGAGTTCCTATTTATTGTTTGTGATTTTTTCGTTAATTTGGGCTTTGCCATTTTGTAACCACGCCCACTTGCCATTTTCTCTCATTGTTTTCACTTTTTCCCATTCCTTCCTCCTTTCTTCTTGCTGAGTTATGGTGAGGTCATCATCAAGATATATGTGTGTGCCTCTAAGAAACTTCCTCTTGCTGAAAATGTTGTTTTTATCTCTTGTATTCCTCATTGTCACTCTAATATGTCTGTCTTTGCCTCCTCTAATCCATTTTTCGATTCTTTGTGCTTGTATGGTTGTTCCATGCCAATCTAATTGGTCTTTAAAGAAGTCTTTAACTAAATCCGTTGTTTTCTCCTGTTCTCCATAGTCTCGTAGTCCTTTGATGATAATATTTGTTGCTTTCTCATTTCTTTCTTTTTCCTCTCTAATCTGTCTTTGAACTTGCTTTTCTATGTTGTCAATAGAAGTGTTTGCTGGTCCCTTTACTATGTTAGCCCATGATCTAACTTCTTCAATTTGTTCTCTGAGTTGATTCTCTTTTATTTCCATATTGGCCATGGCATCTTGTATATTTTTCATTTGCAGAGTTTCATCTTTTTCCGTAGCCTCTCCTTCTCCTGAAGTACTTGCTGTTGTCCTCTTTTCTCCTACTTCTTTCTTTAACAATATTAATTCATACTCTCCTTTTTCCATATTAAATTGAAATTTTTGAATTTGTTCTCTAAGTGACTTGACCTCCGCTGTCAATTTCCAGTTATCCTCAGTAACTCTTTTCATTGTGATACTTTCTATCTGGCTCCTCTCTTCAAGCGCCCACACCCTCTCCTTCATAGCTACCAAATCGTTTACAAAGATGTCTGGATACCACGTCATAGGTGTCCTTGTGGCGCTGTAATTATTTGGCAGCCCATCTTCCACTGTGTCTATCACCCGAGAATTATGTGTCTTCTCTTTACCGTTAATATCTTTCATATTATCAAACCGCTTAATTGTTTCAAAGATTTCAGTCAGCCTTAGATTTATTTCTGCCTCCCTTGAGCTGTCTGAGGTATGTGGAATCGGTTTCGAAAGTAAAGCTGCTAACTTCCCTCTTTTGCATTTTTAAACTTTCATATCTTTCTCCACCTAATTATTCTTTTATATTGCTTGGCATTCACATAAGTGTAGTTTCCTCCTGTGGGTGGTCCACTGGCTTGTGAGAAGCTCAAAGTGTTTGTGGGTAAATTACCATTTGTCCCTCCAAGATTGAATGAACTTGCGTGTCCGGCTGAGGGTCCTAGAAGAATGAGGAAACTCCCTTGATTCCACTTGATGATGATGATGTGCATTAAACTATCCCCGTATGTCAGGACCAAGCCATTGTTACCAGAAATGTTATTGTGTTTCGTAGTTTCTCCCAGATTAGTTTGTTGTTCTGTTGTTACAGGTGCCCTAACTATCAGATTCTCTACCACCCTATTATTAACAGATCCTGTGGTTTGGAAGGTGGACCCACCTAGTTCTAGCTGTGTCTCTATTATCTTTGGTTGGTCAATCAATGATACTTGTACAAGTATCTTCTCTGCAGGTGTTTCTGTGATTTCCTCATTTGTTCCTTCCATGAGGGCACATTGGTGCCTTGATATATATTCTTTATGTTGTTTTACCGTTGTAAATTTACCAAAGCCAGGAGCAATAATAAAAGAAGCCCAAACAGGTGTACACTGAAATGTAAGAGGTAAGAACAAGGGAAAAGGCATACCTAGGATCTACCTCTGGAAGCCCGCAAATATGGACCCACTAGTAATAACAAAGCTTTTATCACTGGATGGTTGGGCCCACTGGTTGCCAAGACTGCCGACCAAACCAAATCTGCCCACTCTACGCCTGTCAAATGCTTTTGTCTCCCACTCGCACAACCTTCCACCACAGGAACTGCCTCAGACGTGACCTGTGACCTGGAAATACATGAGCCTAACCAAGGAAAAGTCTTGGTCTGTTCTATGAAAGCGCGTAGCAAGGTCTTTCTACTTGCGACCTGCGACCTGCCTAAGACCACCTGCTTTGAAGATTAGCAAATAGAAAGGTTTGATTATCCGCAACCCGTCTAACCACCACACGACTATGGTTAATCCTCTCCCTGGCAAATTATTTGGGGCATGATAAAGTGCACACTCGTCGAGAAAGAAGAAAAGAGAGCAAAAGCTTAGATGGGTTTAGACCAAAATATTCTACAATTGACCATTTTGTCAATTCTTAGAGACCTTATTGAAAAGGTTTGGGATAGCCGAGGCAAAGAGGCTTTCTTGTTGTTTTGTGGATTTCGAAAAAGCTTTTGACATTGTTTCTAGAGACAAACTTTGGAAAATGATGAAAGCACTCAAAATTTCAAATGAGCATAAAGTGGTCGTTCATAGACTTTATAAGAATGTTAGAGCTAGAATCATAATGAAAGATGACATGTCAGAATGCTTAGGCAGAGATATTGGGGTTAAGCAAGGTTGCCCTCTCTCACCCACTCTATTTGGCTTGTATATTGATAAGTTGGAAGAATGGTTAAATAAAACTTTAGTTGGGGGATAGGAGGGCAGGCGGGGAGGTCCAACTTGCTAAATACATGGTGAAGTTGCTTCTCTATGCGAATGACCTCATTCTAATTGCACAACCAACCAAGGATCTAAGAAAACATTTGAAAATTTTGCAGATTTTTTGCCACGAAGTCGGGATGCAAGTGAACACTTACAAGACCAAAGTTATGGTCTTCTCTCTAAGAAACAAACAACACAGCAAGTTGACTTCCACTTTGAAGGAAATACTATTGAGATTGTGGAAGAGTATAAATACTTGGGCATAGACTTTAACAAGAAGCTCAATTGGGAAACTGTAAAACTAAGTGGATACAAGGGGGTTGAAAGGCTTCCTTTTTATTGCAAAATGGGTGTAGACAGACAGAGCTTTCGGATTGGAAAACCAAAAAGATTCTTTTTGGATTGCTGGTCACCCTAGTTGTGTTATACGGGTATGAGGTTTGGGGGAGTAACCTATCCAACCACAAGTGGAAGCAAATAGAAAGAATACAAAAGAACCTCATCACTACTAACCTTAAGGTCAAATCAACAGTACCATACGAGATCCTCTTGGCTAAAGCAGGGATGTTCCTGATGGAAGCCTCTATGGCTATTCGTTTGTTAAGCTATTTAAATGAGGTTGAAAATATGGACATGCAACAATGGTCCAAATATGTGGTTGAAGAGGGGTTAGCCCTAAGAAAGAAGGCGTAGATGAAGCAAAATGTAAAATGGCTAACTAAGTGGAACATTAACATGCCAGAGCACCCCAACACCAATGAAGAGATAAAAAAGATTCATGTTGGGAAAATTTAAAGTGGCTATGTGGAAAAAATAATTAGGGAAGAAAAAGGACCACTATGCAAAAGAGTTCACCCCACATGGTACCATGAGATTAAAGATTACCTACATGTGGATATGAATGGTAAAAATAGGCTGCTAGTGGTGTAGTTATGAACGGGATCCTATTGTTTACAGTGTGACATAAGTAGGTGGATGGTGCCTAGGGAAGATTAGGAAGAAAGAAAGTGCATCTACTAAAGTAAAGGGTGTGTCGAAACAGAATGACACTTCATCTTTGAGTGTGTTTCCTACCAAGATATTCGGGAGCAATTCGAGGACAAATTGAAGGAGGGTCAATTACAACAATTTTTTGAGGAAACAAGACTACATAAAGCAGCTAGTTTCTTAAAACAAATTCACAATAGGCGAGCTGACATTGAAATAACATAAAAAGGCTCTCATAGGTTGGTTGGGCTCGTGAACATCATTAAAATACCTTCATTCATTCATTAACATTTAGCTTTGTTCCTTATGTGAACCATAGATCTCTTCCAGTATTCAGTTTTAAATCTTAAATTATGATTTTAAATATTTAATATTTGGTTTGCTATGCAGTCTATTTTAATATCATTTTAAACAAAGATAATTGATATTTAAAATAAATCTCTATATAGTAGGGATGCATTTTACATTTCAAAATAATTTTTCATATAATTTAATTAAAATAAATTACATTTAATTTTTGTAATTAAAATATGTAATAGTATGGGTTAAAATATGTAACATTATAGGTTGACAATTAAAATACATGAAGTTTTTTTCCTACTCTTTTCTCTTAATATTTCAATTCAATCATTCAAATTTACAAGTATATTTAATTAGTTAGATTAGTTGGAAGGGACAAATAAATGAGTGTAAGATTAAAAGATTATACAAGCAAAGAGAACAAGTGTCACATAGTGAGTTGTATTTGTCATATAGTTTAATTAATAGTAAAAGAAAAAAAAAAGAGTTTTAAAAAAAAATTGAATAATAGAAACAAAAATAATTGCATTTGATTGGTTAAAATAGAAAATATTAAGTAAAAATATTTAGTTTCCATCCATAGATAGTTTTTTCACTATTTTGATTATAATTTTTGAATTGTAATTTATAAATTTTAATTCTAGAATATGTTGTAAGTATCAAGTACAAAATCTAAATTGAGTTATTCTCAGATTTTGAGTATGGTAAAATCTATGTGAAAAAAGTGAATTGCATTAAATGAGAGAGATTTCAAGGGGTAGGTTTGAAAACTTCATCTGGAAGTAGATTGCGTAGAGAGTACTATAGGATTATAGTTTTCTTGATATCTACTACATGTGTCAAAAACTTGTAGTTTTCGATATACAAAGATATAGTAGTTTACTTAGCATAACATGTCCTCTCTTGGTTAAATTGATATTGTCAATTTTATAGTCTTGTTCAAAAAAATCAAATATTAAAAGCAACAAGAATAAACTTTCTTACTTATAGATCTAACCTGCATAAGATAAATGAACTAAAAATGAAAAGAAATTATAAATAATTATTTTTAAAATTAAATTAATTATCAATTTTTACATTAAAAAATATTACTTAAATATTGAATTGAAAAAATAAAATAAAATAAAATGGAAGATTTGCATTTGTTGCCATTATTATCTTATGAAATCATAACATTCAAATTTTAACACCTTTCAACCTTAAATTCAAAATGTCAATTAAAAACCTTCAATTGCTAATAATAGTAGGCAACTTGTTAAATAGTTACACTATTCAATCATTATGCTTCAAAGAGATTGGAATAAAAGTCTATAGTTGGCAAGTCTTTTATAAAAGGTTAAGGTGGATAAAATTAGTAACCCTCAAAATGAGGAAGAACTAGATTTGAATTTTCTATTCTTGAAAACTAAACATGTAGTTATAATAACATTCATACAAATTATACATCTCAAAGTTCTTTTCAAACACATTAGTTTCTATTATACCTTAACTATACTTTAGTGTATAAATCTTTTATTTAAATTGAGAAATTATTAAACATGTTTTATATGTTTGATATTTTTATAAATGTGTGCATCCTAAAATATTTTCATACAATATGGGTAGTGCTTCCTTGAAATCTGCTCCTATAAGACCACATATATCTAAAACAATCAAATTACCATAAAATACTTTTAATGATTTTAGAACTTAAAAATTTTGCATTTAAATATTAGCAAAATTAAAAATTAAAAATAAACATAAAAATAATTACATTTGTTTGGTTGAAATAGAAAATATTAATCATGAGTTAAGAGAAAGTGATTACAACAGTATATTGCCAACGACAAATACAATAAGTTACTTCAATACAATTCAATATATTAAATAAGAAAATATTTATTAATATGTCAAGATTAATAGCCTATTTAAAACATAATATAAATCACTAAAAGTTGTCTATGTTTTTAAGTTTCTCTTTAAATGTACATCGATAGCAAAGGGTGCCATAAGAACAAAATCATTTCTTATGCATAGAGGTCATACTCGATACAAAAATAAAAGAAAGATGACAATAATCAAAGTTAATACAAGGTATACCTTTGTAACACAATTAAACAAGCAACGAAATATGAATAAAAGATAATGTATTGCATAATATAATTCAATGCATCAAATAGGAAATTGTTGGTTGATATGTTGAGATTGATGCCTTACTTGAAACATAGGGTAATGACAATTGCTTCTTGATATCTAAGGGCACATTAATAGTGAAGGATTTCATGATAACAAAATGATTGTTTGGGCATGGAAACCATAGTTAATACAAAAAACAAAGATGATAATAATCAAAGCTAATAAAAAAAAATACAATTATAACACAATTAAATGCCTTAAATAACATATGATGTTTTTTGGCAAAAGAAATGGAGTTGTATAGTCAACAGATTTGTACCTAAGAATTCTCTACTATAATTTCATTATGCTCTAGAGAATATGGTATGGGAATTTAGCATTTATGGGAACTACATTAGGTTATCAAATAATGTATATACATTAATAACAGAAAGAAACATTTGCCCATCCATAAGACATATATAGTTACACCCTTATAGATCCTTATATTATAATATAACATCATACAAAAAGGCCAATGTTTTAGTCTCTACTCTAATATATCTTATCTCACATATATCTTTTATTCATATGTTGATCCTATAGAATAGTGGAAGGCATGTATGTATTCCAAAATGGGGAAGAAAGTATGTATTTTGGAGTTTGCAAGAATGTTTTTCAAATACTCGAGAGCTATTTTCTTTTGTCCTAAAGTCGATGGTTAATTTGTTATGTGACTAGTTTTGTAACAAAGTTGTGTAGTTGAAGATGATAGTTATAAGTGATTTTATTTTAGAAGGTTTTTCCTCTCCAAAAATCAAGAATGAAGATATGAAAATGTGCTTTGAATCATATTCGATTGTTGGTTTTGGTTGTGGTCTTTCTTGGTGATCCAAAAAATGTTCTCAGTGATCCGTAAATAATGTCTTCAGGTGTTATTGTGAGCAATAATTTGTTCTCTAGTCTAGAAATGTGTTGTCGTGGCTTCTGACGTGGATTGTTGACAAGTGACATGATTTTTGATGTGGCGTGTGGATCTCACCATGGTGTGTGAAGGTTTAGTTAGAGCTAGTTTAAGTAATGCAATTCTTTAGGCATTTTGTTTCTACATGTTTGATATGGCTATGTAAGTTGTTCTAGTAATTATAAATCTAGCATTGAGTTATGTGTATTGCATTCATGGCCCCTCTATCTTTTGGAGTGGACCATGCTTCAAGTATTTTATTTAATGTTTCTCTTATCCATATGATTTTGTGCTATGTGTGACCTATTTATGTAATGTTTATCTCTTATTTAGTTAAGTTCGTGTTAAATATAATTTATGTTTTAGTCTGGATAATTTTGGCATGGAACCTTGTTACATTTTTTATTTTCATAGATGACTTGCAACTTAATTGTAATATGCTTTTGGATTGACCAACCTTGTCATATTCTCCAATGACCTATGTTGTATATAAGTAAAGTTTGTGCCTTAGGAAAATATAAGTGGGAGTTATGGGAAAACTAGTGAAGATCTATATAGAGAGCTCTAAAAGAGAAAAGTGCATTTTATGAGGCTAAGATTGTATGATTGTGGTAGAAAAGAGAAAGCACTAATAGTGTGTTTGTTAGAGTAAACAATTAATTTACTAATTATTTATTCTATTTACTTAAGCTTACTTAGGTAAATGCATTCATTTATTAGTTGTAGTCTAGGAGTTTGTTATAAGTTGTTGGCAATATGAGAGTTTGTTCTCTCTAAGTCATACTTATCCTCTCACATTGTTCGAGGACTTTCCACCTCATGTGGATGTATGCTTAGTTGTCACACTTATCTCCTAGCATCTTCTATCTTGTTCTAGGAGATTCCTTGAGCTCTTTATATTCGAGCTCCCTCATTGTATTTTCATCATCACATTTTTGCATATTGTAAATACATATTTTCTTGTGTTTGCATATTTTCTCTCTCATGTCCATTTAGGGTTTTTCCCTAGCTCCACGCTCTTCCTTCCTTGGCTTCCCTTTGACAGGTTATTGCATGCAAGTGATCCTAGGCATCTTCGGAGTTGGATTTTATCAACTCCAACATGGTATCAGAGCCTCCCTGCTGCTGCTTCATTGAAGAATTTTTTAAGCCGTGATTTGAAGTCACAAACCCTAGTTTGTTTGTGCATTTTTCTTCAAATCGGGGGAACAAATTTTTTTTGGAGCACATTAGGCCCAAATGGATGTTGCCATTGGATCTAGAAGGCCATTTGCAGTCAGAATTCATATAAAACTTTCCAATTTTGGACACAGGGCTCTAGGAGGCAAATTTTTTAGTTCAGGGCACCGTATAGACTGTACGGACGCGCAGGGCCAATTTTTTTTTTTAAATTTTTAAAAGGTGCCATTTCCCCCATGCCACTGTGAGGCCATCACCGTGCCACTGACGCTCAGCCTGCGAGCCGTTGCAGCCGGCTGTGCAGCCGCAGTACCGCTGTGGCCCAATCGCCACCCGCTGCCACTGGTGCCCCCACCTTCTACCGTCGACTCTCCACTCAACTCTAGTCACCACCGGTGTCTGCACCCCATGCTCCACCTATATAGTCACTCTCCAGCTGTGACATGTCAGCATTGACAGTGGTACAGTCAGCTGCAGTTTGAGCACAGTTGGCAGCCCGCGAGGGTGACATGTGGCTTGGATGCCACATGGCACACTGCCACATGGACTGCCACATCATCATTGCCACATGGTTGTCATGTGGCCTTCTTTTTTACTATGACGGGTCACAGGCCATCAATTTTAATCTTGTAGTTTGCTGAAGTCACTTGCATCATCCCCTTACACCTCTCCGAGTCATTTTGGACCTACTCTTGTTTTTTGGCCATAACTTGAGCATACAGAGATATTTTTTCGATCTGAAAGAAGCACCGAAAAGCTGATTCTGAGACAGAGACATTGGTGCAAGTATTTTCAAGTTTTGATGCAATTTCACTACCTATTTTTTTAGTTGAAGTTTGAAGTTATGTTTTTGACTCCAGCAAGCTTTTCTTTTGCGTCTCATGTCCATTTTTTGAAAACGTTATATTTCTGGAAAGCTAGTTCTGTGTACTTTTCAAAAATGTTGTTATTTCCTTTAGATTCTGCCCCATGCTCTTTCTATCACTGTTTTGGCATTTTCAGTCCATGGTGGATATCTTGGGTGTTTTAGGTCCGAGGATCATTTTATTGGTATGGGATCCTTTGTTTTGAGCTGTAGTATGCTTTGTTGCAGCTTGTTTTTAGTTTTGATCATTGTAGACATCATTTGCAAGCACTTTTGTATACACACTGAGATAAAGTGTCACTTTTGCATTTTGGGTTCATGAATGTTGTTTTTGAGTCAATTGTACATGCACTATTTTTATAAAGCACCATGGGGGGGATAGTTGTTTTTTGTTTTAGGCATTCTCCCTTTGTCAAGTGAGTGTCCCTTCCATGACATTAGCCCCATGCAGTGTCGTTGTAACCATGTCTTTATAAGTTTTTGTACCTCTTCCTCTCTCGTCGTTCTTGGTTCATCTGCAGGAGATTTTTGGCCCACCTTCTCAGTTGCCTGTCATCTCACCCCATCTACATTAAGGGGGGGTTATGTTGTTATTCTAATGCATCCTTGGTTCAATGGTTTGATAGTGTGAACTATGTATTCAGTGGTTGATCCTATATACAAGGCAATTGCAGTGGCTAGCTACCTATGCATTTCAGTGAGATGGATCATCTACCATATAGACGTGCTCAGTTTGTACCTTCTTCTCCCATGGAGGTTCTCCAAATCAGTAGTTTCTTTTTTATGGCAGATTTTGTGGCTTCTTCATGCTTTAGTGATGCTCTTCATGATCACTCTTTGTTCCTATTTTATGGGGACATTCCCCTAGTTGGAGGCTTCTTTACTAGGTTCTTACCTCTTTTGGGGGGAGAGTTTTTCCCATGTGGTTTTCTCTCTTTCCCCATTTTCAGAGGTTGCATCTCTTTGCATTGTACATGGGTACCTAACATGGCCTCGTTGCCGGGATACATTCTACATTTCATCTTAGTTTTTGTGAGCTTAAGGCATTCCCCTAAGTTGAACTTAAGAGGGGGTGTTAGAGTAAATAATTAATTTACTAATTATTTATTCTATTTACTTAAGCTTACTTAGGTAAATGCATTGATTTATTAGTTGTAGTCTAGGAGTTTTTTATAAGTTGTTGACAATACAAGAGTTTGTTCTCTCTAAGTCATACTTATCCTCTCACATTGTTCGAGGACTCTCCACCTCATGTGGATGTATGCTTAGTTGTCACACTTATCTCCTAGCATCTTCTAGCTTATTCTAGGAGATTCCTTGAGCTCTTTATATTCGAGCTCCCTCATTGCATTTTCATCATCACATTTTTGCATATTGTAAATACATATTTTCTTGTGTTTGCATATTTTCTCTCTCATGTCCATTTAGGGTTTTTCCCTAGCTCCACGCTCTTCCTTCCTTGGCTTCCCTTTTATAGGTTAATGCATGCAGGTGATCCTGGGCATCTTCGAAGTTGGATTTCATCAACTCCAACAGTGTTGCTAAGGTCAAAAACATTATGTAGATCAAATACATTATCAAGATAATTTCTCTTTATTAGTTGATAAGATTTGAATATACCTTCTCCTTAAGACAATGAGCCTCAAGTAGACAAGTTCTTTGTAGTATCTTGCTAATTTGGCAACAACCTTTATTTGCAAGTGTAGAGAAATGACCTCTCATGTGTACTTGGGATTATATAAGAATTAAGCATTTGGATTCAAGTATGAAGTAGTGAACTTCTATTATCTTTGTAATCAGACTATATACATTATCAAATTATCTTTATGAGCAAGCATGATCATTATGTCTTTTCTAATTTTGGGTTTTCAATGTATATAATCATGGTGTTAATGTGTTGTTGGTTTTGTTCATTGCTTTCTTAATGCTTTGTGTGGTGCATATTGAAGTTATATGTTGACTCAAGTGTGGTTTTTTTTTATGTTAATTCATCCCTTAACATGTAACATATGTTCATCATAACTAGTACAAATAAGGAAGAGGTTGTCATCAAATACACACCTCTTGTATAAGATGTAATCCTCTATCATGACAAAAAAATTCATGTAATAAAGGATGTCATGTGATAAGTAAACATCACTTCACCAAGGAAATTAAATCCTTAGAAAAGGATAAGAGAATGAAAAAGTGAAACCTTTCCACCAAGGGTAAAGACAAGGGAAAGGATAACATATTATGTACACTAAGTTAGATTTCTTTTTGTTGAAGATAGACAATTCCAAATAGGAAGATGATCTAAACAAAGATAGAAGTCTCCTAAAAAGAGAAAATCCTTTTGTAAAAAGATAAGTCCATGTAAGGAAGGACATCATGTTATAGAAGTATATAGTCCTAAATTATAGGTACCTAAATTGTGCACAATTTTAGGAAGGTTTTGTGCCTACTTTAGTTTATTTTTCTATGGCGGGACCTTATTGGCACCAAAAGAGTACCCAGATTCAAACATGGGTCTTGTAATCCTTTTAATATTTGTTTAACCTGAGGTTGGCCCTTTTTTTTTTTTTTGAGGGGTAAACGCTTTGACCTGGAGCTATGAACCAGTGAGGCCACAAACCGGGGACCTCATCCCCATGAGATTTGAACCTTGATGGCAAGGATAACAACAAAACAACTTAACCATCACAACATGCCACTATTGGCTCCTGAGGTTGGCCCTTACTTTTAAACATGTTTTCTCATTTTCCATCCAATATCATAATTCATTTCCTTACCTAGGACCTATCAACTTTTTTTGGCCTTTGTGATATGCTTTGACCCTAAAATGAGTTGTCATAAAAAATCTTACACTCACTCTATCTATGTGGCACCTAGATTGAACTAGGCCCACTCATCTAGGAACACATCACCATTGGAAATGTGCTCGAGGAGAATAGGACCCAAATTTGTCTTGAAGGCCTGTGCCATGGTTTTGGAGGAAAATTCAAAACCGTGGTTGGTCTTCTCAAGTCTAAATCCCTAAAATGATGTCAAATGTATATAAACCGCCATATCTCCTTATTTTATCCATCCATTATTTATTTAAGAATCTAGTATCAAGCATCCATTATTACTAATATATTTCAATAAATCAATCATTCGAGGTACCACATGTAAGAAGTAATTCAAGCAATCTAGAGCCATCAAATTCAAACATTGAAGTCTTCATTCTTCTCAAGAAATCAAGGTGTCTTCTTCTATAGATCTAGCTTCTTTCCCCATTAGAGGGCATGAAAGACAATTTTCTATCAAGAAAGGGGTCCACATTCATCCATCAAGCTTCATTCTTCTATGTCTTCTCCTTAATCAAACATTGTGGTGAATTACATCATATATTCCATGAATTTTTATCTTGAATGATTTTCTTTTAGGTTTTGTATTCAAGAAGCTCTATTATTCAACATAATTTATCACATTTAAAGACATAATTGCTTCTACAAGGTATGATACACTTTATTATCTAGATTTATCCTCTTCTATATGGTAGCACATTTTTATTTCATTTAATTTTAGAGTTATTTTCTAAATAAGGATTTGAATGAGGCAAATTGATGCAAGATGTTTAATCATCTCTTTGTCTCCATACTATTATTTTTTTGGTTATGAGTTGGTAAGGGTGGTGTGTCTCTTCATCAAGTGCTATCAAAGTGACCCTTCATCAGTGATATAAGAGCAAGAGTTCCTAAGCATATAGATAGATCACCAACTGTGAGGTAGTTTGCACCAAGACCTTGGGTTGGGTGAAGTTTGTTTGAGAAGGAGTTCTTGAGTGTGTAGACATATCTCCAACTATGAGGTAATTTTCACCAGGATTGTGATTTGACTTGAGTGTGTAGGCAGATCATTGACTATCAGGTAGTTTGCACTAGGTTATTGTATGATTATTTTAGTATGGAGAAGAGAAAGAAGATGATGAGTTTTGTGATTGGATGGATTCTTAGAATTCTTAGACTTGAGAAAATTAGAGCAAGAAATCAAGAAGCATTTCAAGTTGTATTATTGGATTCACAAAAGCAAGTGGATGAATTAGAAGTAGAGTTGCAAAATAGAAGAGTAATTCATTAGAAAAGAGATGATGACAATTTTGTTAGCATGAATGATAATGGTATTCCTATGGGGGAGTATCCTAGCATTTTTGGAGACATTAGTCAGAGGTTATGTGTTGCATTCATGATAATATTTGTCATTGATGTCAATATACTTGTTATTCTGTGAAGACTAACAGAACAACATAGGAAGATTCTTTTTGTGCAATTTGAGGATTGAAGATCTACTTATGTGCACTTGAATATATGTTCTATAATATGTCTAGATGCTACAATCAAGAGTGCCTATAGAAATATGAAGACTGGAGAGAGTTATGAAGATTTTAGTGAAGGAAGCATTCAGACAATGTTTCTAGAAAGCGGATACTATTGTTTTGATTCTGTCTTCTCACATACCTGGAATTGGATTAATAAAAATGAGACAAAGGTTGAATACATGTTAGAGATACTCTAGTTAAGAGGTCATAATCTAATGTTCATCGTGTGGAAAGTTATGGAGACTGTAAGCCGACAGTTTGCTTGTAATCTTGAAAAGATGTAATATTATAGTATAATGTGTATTGTAATACCTTAAGGATGTCCTATATTATTATTGTCAATTGGGAAAGCCTTAAGAAAAATTCAATAACTTGATTTAGGACTTGTATGAAGGAAATATGTTTCCCTTGGATGTAAAGTGTGATATGCGATCATATCAATGTAATGTGTAATGTGCAAACTTGATATGCAAAATTGTGAAGATCATAGTAGAGTATGGTGATGTTGTGGCACAGTGAGCTTTAAAAATATTGTATTTGGTAAGATAATTTTTTTTAGTTGGATAGTTGTTACTTTATACTTATATTATTCAATGAGAATAGTACTAAGGCTATTTAAGCAATAGGTTTAGTGGTCTTCCCTTCAATTCCTGACAAGGCTAGCACAACTCCTAGAAGGGTTGGAATCTTCTAACAAGGATTCAAAGTCTCCTAACAAGGACTCACATGTATTGATTGTATTTTATTAACTCCTAACAGGGTTCATCCTCTTACAAGGAATGCTTATATTAGTACATCATATTTTGGGCATCATTCCCACCAGGGTCTTCCCTATGATCAAGGGTTTTGTAGTGCCTCTCCCATTTGACTTTTGTGAGTCATCCTGATGGATGCGACCTGGTTGATCTCTCCTCAAGATGGGATCATGATTGTGACCCTAAGTGGTCTACATCATCGAGGTGTTTGGATTTATGTTTCTGCATCGGTTGCTTTGATTGATTTATGAGATTATGTTATGATTTATGGTTCACTGAGGTTTGTGCCAATGGTTACCAAGATCGATGTGGTATCATGAGCTTGTTTAGTGATTACCCTGAGATGTGTGCAGAGTTTGCCTATGTACTTTTTACCATGCTACACTGGACTAGGTTCCTGTAGCAGTGAATAGTCATGTTTATGACTGTTTTTGCTTATGTGTTTTAAGTACCTTTTTTTTTATTCTTTAATCAATCATTATTAAATGCTTAAGTAATTAGAAATGGATTGTTCATGTGGGATTATTTGGTTATGTGCTGCAGTCATTTACCTTGTGATATTTTGATCTGAGAGTTATGTGTTACTTATGTGATGATTTACATTTGAGACGACCCAAGGGTCAGATGTTATACTTTGATTTTAGTATCATAGATTTTAGACTACTATGTTGTTCAGTTGATCATATTGCATGACGATGCCATTTTGAGATGACAGTGTGTTTTTTTGATGATATCTAGTTATCTGGTATTTGGACATACATCTGATTATGTTAGGTGATGGATTTAATGCTATGGTTATTTACTTCATTCTTGCATTGTTATGCTTTATGCAAACGTGAGTGATGTAAATAGATTATTTTAATATAATTAAATAAATGGTTAAATTAGGTGATTTAATGCATTTATTGCTTTGGCTATGTTATTATATGCAATTGCACTTGATCGTGTTGTTTAGTGTGTAGGATTTATATCCCTAGCAGTGGCACATGGAGTTAGTGATTCAGCCTTTCATATTTTACCAATGTCGTCCCTGTATGGTTGACGTATCCTTATTTTAAATGTTTAAACTAAACCTTTCGGTGATTATTAAATCCAAACTTATTTGCATTATGTGATTAGACTAGTAAGCGTGTCTGTGCATTTAGAGGTTCACATTGTTGCGAAAGTTATTAAGAAATTTATGTGTTTTTGAGTTTTCGGGCTTTTTAATTGATTTATTTTAATTTATGACAGCTTTGCCATAGATGAATTCCTATTCATAGGAATAGTCTATTTTTGTTTGGGTCAATTCGGGGTTTAACTAGGTTGGCTGGTTATTTGCCCTAATCGATTATTCACTCGAAAAGTGAATAAGTATCCAAAAAGGAATTTAATTCCTTACTTCTCACTTTTGAATTAGAAAGTTGGAGAGTAAAACCCAAAATCCTCTTCATGAAGATTTACTATTTTGTTCGTTGTGGGAGCTATGAGTGTGGGATCGTCGCGAGGTTGAGCTCGTTGAATCCAGCTTAGGGAAACCTTGGATTGCTACAATTTTCAGCCACTTCTGCAGGCATTTTATTTTCTGGTTCAAATTTATGTTTTGCCCTTTTGGTTGTGAGGTAGGGCTTTTCCATTTTATTGTTTCGACTTCGTTTCTGCTTCTGTTTTTGGTAGTTGTTTGTTTGGAGGTTGAGAACTAGTGCTCCCCTCTGTTTTTGTATGTTAGTTCTACCCAGTTGGGCGGGTATGAACATTTCCTTATTTTTCGAGATGAGGGTTTGGGATTTTACACCGTTATGCTGGCCGTTTTTGCATATGATGTCCGAATTTGATTATTTTTGGATTTTTGGGGTTTTTGTGCCTAAAGGCCAAATGGGTTTTAATTTTGTAGTTTTTCCAAAATTTGGAGTTTTTACCTTGTTTTGTGTGCCACCCTATTTTCTCGAGTTTTCTTGGCACAATGTGGGTCGTGGACCTTGATGATCTGTTTGGATATCAGTCAAACCACTATTGCACTTTTGTGTTGCATTGGGGTGTGTGTCGCATCTGTACTTTTGACTTTGTGTTCGATTGAGTGATTTTCATACATGTTGTTATGGTTTCTTTTGGACCTTTGCTTTTGCTTCATGGACACTAGGATTTGTGTAGAATCCATACTCTTGGATTAAGGCCGATGGAGTGAGCTCATGACTTTTGGTCTTGTTACATCATTCAGATTCGTGTAGAATCCATACTCCCAAATTGAGGTCGGTTGAGTGATTTCATGATGTATGGTTTTGTTGGCTTTGGGATTCATGTAGAATCTGTCCTTCTCATGTTGCTTTCAGTTGGGTGTTTTTCCTTGCATTGTGTTCTCATCTTGTCCTTGTATTTTGATCTTCGTGATGGCAGTGCACCACACATGAGTACATGCGCGTACATTTGTCGGGTGACTTGCAAGGCCCGATCTTCTGTGGTACTTTTGGAAGTTATGATCATTAGGGTTGGGATGGGAGTATGCATGCGCACGGGCACTTGTCGTAGGATGAGCATTGGTAGGGTAGGGTAGCATATGGAGGGGGCTTCTATCTCGCAGCCAGGTGACCTCAGTCCCATAGGGTTGGCGGAGGATAGGAAGTTTTAAATAAGTGATAACTAAATAAAATGTGTGTATGGTAATAAAACTTAAAGATAATAAAATGTTGTGTCAAGCCATTCCATTGAGGGATGCTAAATCTGCACAATCCAAGCTTGGGCTTTTCGACGCCAAGTGACTCTCCATGATGTCAGTCCCTACTTAGTAGCCTATTGAGTGTCTGACCAGGACCTGTACTCCTTGCATTGTCTTAGTTTCTTGGTTGCAGCCATCATATTGTCTGGCATGAGTGTTAGCCTTAGATGTTGTGTTTTTATGTGTGTTTGTGGTTGGATCATTATCTCCATCAGCACGGCGAGTGTGGACCTATGGGTTCCATGTGGTTGGGAGGCATAGCTACCTTCACCACTGCTAGGGACTAGTGTATAGAGATGGTCTTTTGTCCTAGTGCGACCATTGCTGGATATTTTCACTTGGTACTTCAGGTTCCGGAGTATGCTTTCTTGTAATTTATGCTTTCATTAGAATGCTTGGATATCATGTTTAGATGATGTTAGTTTACTTGACGCATTCCCATATTATGATGTTTAGCATATGATTATATGATGTGAATTGTTGTAGTAGCATATCTATTGATTATTGATGTTTAGCATGTGATAGGTGATGTTATCTACTGTAGGATTATCTTATTCTTTTCTACTACATGTTAGATTCCTTATGCTTATATTGTTGCATGTTTTAGTAGTGACGTCCCTATTATGACAATACTGATGATTTGGTCGGTGGCTTGGGATGTTACGCGTGGGGGATGGCTAGGATCCATGATGGTCTTATGATGCTATTGACGGTTGGGAGAAACCACGTACTTAGTTTGGTTGTTTAGTTTCTTCTGGTATTTTTGTACATTGCGATGTTGCTTTTGTTCACTGCAATGTTGCATTCAGTATGTTCATTTTTGCTATGGTTTAGATGGTAGATGTTTTTCTTTCCTTGTTGTTTATGCAGTCAAATGTTCATTCCTTGATTTATGTGGATCCGGTACTCCCCGATGTGGAGGTTTCCATGTTTTTATGCTTTTTGTTTGCATTTTGTTGTCACGCTAATTTTTTTCTCATGTGGAAATGCATGTCCTCGTGCAAGACCATTCAAGCGCTCGCGTGAGAATGCAAGTCCTCGTGTGGTGCACAGGGAATCCTTGCGCGAGAGTGAAAGCCCTCACGCGATGCTCAGAAGTCCTCGTGCGAAGCCATGCACTTTCTTGCACGTAGTGGTGCAAGATCTCGCACGAGAAACAGGGGCTATCTAGGCTTGTCGAATGCAAATTTAAAAGTTGGTTTTGGACACCCTTTTGGGTTTTACACCATTCTAGTTCAAAACAGATTTCCTAGGGGTTTAAAATATATTGTTTAAGTATAAGTTGACGTATATTTAATTCCTTATACTTAAGATATATTTTAATATATGTGACGAATCTTTTCAGATAGGTTTCAGACCTCTTGAAGATAAGATAAAGATTCTAGGAAATTTCAGGGCTTCAGAAATCCAGACTTAGCCAATTTGCAGGGCTTCAGGATTTCAGGCTTAGCCAAATTTTAGGTTTCTACATTCTACCCCAACTTGGTGTTTTGTTGATGAGTGGTTGTTTCTTGAACCCTTATCATTGCGTTGTCATTGTTGGCTTTCTTTGTGTGTGTCAGTTTGGTAGTGGCGTTTGGAGATTCGTTGGTTTCCGGGATTGTGGTGAAGTCTTCCGTTGCGATCTTTGTGATCCCTGTATGATGTTGTCATGGACATTCATACTTGTAAAAATATAATAAAAAAATCTTCGCTTGTATTTCATCCTTGTTTTCAAGGATCTCTGGGCGGGGCATTATAAGTTTCCCTAGTTAACATATATGGTGCTATTGTGTATGGTTATTGCATCTATTGTTCACATATTTCAAAATTATTAAAGATGTTGAGAGTAGTTTTAATTGCATAACTAATTCACCTGCCCACCCCGCCCCCCCACCTAGTTATCTTGGTGGACTTTACTTTCTAACAAATTTGTTGGATGCAAAAAAAATTTAAAAAAATCGAGTAGAGTTTCATGCATGAGATGCAAAAGAAGGGAAAGACAATGGACATGAAGAGATTCATGAACTTGAAGTTGATGGAGATGATCTAAAGATTGTAAAAGTAGACAAAGAGTGGAATTCCTTGGTTGGAGGGCAAGGAAGTAAAGCAGTTACATAACTTGTTGAAGACACAAAATAAACAAGGGAAGCAGTTACATGCCTTGTTGATGACATTGAAAGAAGAAAACAAAGATGAAGGTGTGGAAGATGTAAATTTTTATGAATTATGGGATGTTGAAAATGAGATGGATTTGAAAGATAATGATGATAGTTTATATGAGGATCTTTTTAGTGATGTGTGATGTGAAAAAGAAGAATTTTATGGTGTTCTTGAGCTTATTATAGATGTATTAAATCCTACAAGATTGGAAAAGGATGAAAGTTGTACTTGGAGAAAGTTTATTCCAGAGGAGTATTGTCAGTAGCAGATACTTATTTCAACTAGGTGTTTGAAAAGAAGAAAGAAAGAAATGTATTGGCAACAAATATTTGTTCTAGTTAGGTGTTGGAAGAGAAGAAAAAAGAAACATATCAGCAACACTTACTTCATTTTGTGAATCCGCATTCACAAAAAATTTCCTACTATGGGTGTCTATTGAAGGAGCATCTTGCATCACAAAATAAAAGGGGGCATGGTAAATAAATAAATAAAACTAGAGGAGAGGGTTAAGTGACAAAAATTGGAGGAAAAAATAAAAAAGGAAAAAATGGAAGAACAAAAAAGAGAAAAAATAGAATCTCATTTACCAAGTTGCATAGGTGGAAAAAAATAAAAATAAATTATAAAAGTTGTCATTTCATTTATCAAGGTGTGTAGGAGGCATTTTGAAAGTTTTTGGAAAGTTCCTTAAATTGTGCATTTAATATTTGTTGTGATTGATAAAGACAATGTAAATTTCTAATTGGCCTACATAGTGGTGCATAATTGTAATTGGGTGAGAATTTAATATTTGTTGTAAGGTAGTTGCATTTACCTTTTTTCTCACATTGGTTGTGTTTGTAATATTGGTGAAATTCTTCTTGGTGAAGCTCTTTGGTTGTAAGAATAAAAAAGGAAAAAAGGGAAGAAAAAAAAGAGAAAATATAGAATTTCATTTACCAAGTTGCATAGGTGGAAAAAAATTTAAAAAAATAAAAAAAGTTGTTATTTCATTTATCGAGGTGTGTAGGAGGCATTTTAGAAGTTTGTGGAAAGTTCTTTAAATTGTGCATTTAATATTTATTGTGACTAACAAAGATAATGTAATTTTATAATTGGCCTACATAGTGGTGTGTAATTCTAATTGGGTGAGAATTTAATATTTGATGTAAGGTAGTTTCATTTACCTTTTTTCTCACATTGGTTGTGTCTGTAATATCTTGTATTATAAGTTCCCATATAAGTAAGGCATATGAACATTTATAAACAAGCTCTTGTGGTAGGAGATCTTCAAGAGTAAGCTTTTGGGATGGAAACTCCTATTGGTGAAATTCTTCTTGGTGAAGCTCTTTGGTTGTAAGATTTTCTTTGTGGAAGATCTTTTGGTGGAATCTATTAGTGTGCAAGCTAGTTTGGAAGATCTTATTTAGGAGTTCTCTCATGTAAAATATTTTGTAAGCTTCTTTTTGAAGAAGTCATAGTTATGATATCATATTGTTGATATTGTAAGAATTTTCAAGTATAATAAAAGAATGCTTTGTGAAATAGTTTGTCTTATCTTTGTTTTCGTATTTTTTTTTTTTGGGTTGTGAGTTGGTAAGGGTGGTATGGCCCTTTATCACAAACCCCTTTTTAGCTTGTTAGCTTCTGATTTAATAGATTTGAAAATAACCAAGAAACCAGACCAATACATTTAAGGCTAGCAAATTCCTATAATGGATGCACTTGACTACTGATCTTGGGCCAATTGTAAGGTTAATTTCTTCTTCTTCTTTAGGCTCTGCAAGACCTAGGCAGGTGGACCTCAAATTCTTTATATGGTACCAGTGTAAAGGCACATAACTGAATCTCAATAACAGATAAAACCCCTTAATCTTCTATATTTATGCAAGCATTCATGGTCATGAAATAACTAATAACAGAGCACATGAACCTGATAAACCAAGTGAGGGAAACTCTTTTAATTCCTTAAACATAAAGGGAAAAGATATTCAATTGATAATTTGGATCTCAGCATAACCCGGGTATGCAATAGCCAAGAACATGAAACCTCTAAGCTGACCAGTCCCTTATCCATTAGGCATCAACTAAACTTCAACATATACATGGATACCTAAAGTATACTTGTATATCTGGACATCTAATCTATCTACTTGACTTGCAAATAGACATCAGTCTTCATAAAAAATCTCATACTTATGGTAATATCCTCCTGGTGTAACCTGCAACCATGTTAACGTAAACAAGCATTTACATGGATCTTTGTTCCACTAGCAAAGTTATCTAGACATACAATCTTAAGGGATTGCAATTGAATTTAAGCTCTTCATTCTTAAACATAAAATATTGTAGATAATAGATGAAGGAGATGAGAATCAAAATGAAACTAAGAAAAATGAAGTTCTTGTATTATTCTCATTAAAACCAATACATCATCTGTATGTCAGAACTCATAAAATACAAAATGAATGACTGTATAAGCTAAAGTGCTTCAAAAGAAATACATTAATGTTCATAACAAAGGAATACTAAGAAGAAATGGTATCACAACTCAAAAAGTGGAGCCAATCTTGTGGTGTCACTAGTCATAAAAATTGGAACCTGTCTGGTCTCACAATAGTGAGAAAATCTCAAAATTGGAACTTCATAGAATGGTTTGGAATGTCAGTTTATCATTATAGAACACATGGACAAGCTGTATTTAAGGTGTTAGAAACATAAAACACCTCATAGACCTTAATACGAAAATTGGGTACACAAGCATGAAAATGCATTTATAGGGCTCAAAATGACTCAAAATTTGGAATGGACAATCAAAACAAGAATGCAATTTTGAGTGCCATCAGTGGCTCTATCTAGGATGCATGGCATGGCAAGAAATTAGATCTCTAGAGGAAGAAGACCACTTCAAAAAAATTCTCCAAACAATTACTAAAAATAAGAAAACTATTCTAACTGTACAAGATGGTGACCCTGAGCCACTGAAATTTCTCCAAACTTCTCACCTCTATCAAACACTTGATTCTCATTTACATTTCTCTGAGGTAAACTGAAACTTTCATTCTCCTTTGTTTTACCCAACACATCATCTCTTTCAATCACTTCGTTAGGCAAAACAAAACTATCATCATCACTTTCATAGTGCATATACAAACTGTGAGGCCTCACCTTGACTCATCATAGCATAGACATTTTATTACATTTTGATATTTGAGACCTTGATATTTTGACATCTATTTGAGACTTAGATGGATGGTGGATTATTTTATCTATTGATTTTGATACTTCAGTAGTGTCTTACATTATGATATGCACTAAGAACTTAATATTGCGTATGAAATGATCGAACACATATGGATGTAGTTTTATGAAATGATAATATTAGATTACAATGTGATGCAAAATGTTAAGTTGAATATGATGATTTATGATATGCAAATTTATTATGATGGTTTATGATATGCTGATTTGAGATTCTAACACCTTGAATGATTTAATTGAAATGATTAGAAAATGAAATTTAAATTGAATTATGCCAATATGGATTTCATAAAATTCAAATTATGCATTTATGATATACATTTTACATGACGTCCTTGGACTACTGATGTTCGAGTTTAATGTGCAAGAAGTGAAACCATGGAATTTCTTGGGGGAAACAAGTTCCAAACCTACGTGAACACCATTTAACCAAGGTGAATCTTTGGAAGATTCAAAAGCCTCGTTGTGAAAGTGTTTTGTTTCATAATGTAAGTTTGCTTGTATGAGGAAATGTTTAATCATAACTTGGATACATTAGGGACATGACATGGTGAAATTTAATGTGTCACTTGACACTTGTAATTGTCCATGTGTTGATGACATGTCACTTGGAGTGTTGGTCACAAGGTCACTTAATCCTAGTCCTTTCTTTTTCTTCCAATTAATGTTTAAGTACACCCTCTTGGGAGAGAAGGTTAGGATGGGTCAACATCATGTTGATTTTTGAATTCAAACTTGTCGGGGTTTTAGGGGGCTTAAATGGGATCCTAAAGTGTCATTTTATTGAAAATAAGCCACCCATATGGTAGTATAACATGTTAGGGCCTAAATTCAACCATTTTAGTGCTTAGCTAACTTAGGGGCCCCCGTAAACAATGCATTCTTGAACCAATTCGAAATTTGGGGTTTCCCCATGAGTGTACCCTCACCATCCCACTTGGTCAACTTTATTATTTTGAAGGGGTAACAATGTAAGAAAGAGGGGGCTTGATGTTCCTACTAAAAAAAGGTTAGTAGATAGTATTTTTAGATGAGTGGTGACAAATTAGTGGGTTTTTCACACACTCTGTAAGTCTAGAGATAGTTTGCTTTGGAGGGAGATTAAGGAGCTCTAGTACAACTATCATTGCCTTTAGCTTGGGCCAAGGTTGATGTTTTAAGACCATGTTGCATTTTCTTTCTTTTAGTATTGCAAAATAGATTTGCAAGTATGGAAAATTTGTCAATGGAGTATGAATTGTATTGTGAGTCTTTGCATTGTGGATTTTTGTGTTGTGTTGTGACAATGTGAATGTGTGTTGTGATCTTGAAGATTTCTTGGTTTTTCCTTCTTGATTTTCTTGTTTGTATTTGAATGTTGAATGTGATCATGGGTGTGAAGGCTTCACTTACCCTTGGGAGGGAAGAGAAGCCTTGGGTGAAGGGATGATTTGGGTTCAACATTGTAGTTGAGAAGATTTACCTTATGATGAGGAGTTTTTTTCTTTCATGGAGTATGGGCTCCATTGAAGCCATATACCTTTATGGTTTTGGGAGATACAAGGAGTTTTGTGTGTAAGAAGGAGGAGATCTTTATGATGGCCTTGAGAGGCAAAAAGAATAGCAATATTATGTTTATATTTGGTTATGGCATCTCCTCTTTGAAGAGCCCACCTTCACCCAATGTGAAATGATTCCAATGGTGAATCAATGTGAAAGCCATGGGAGGGGTTTGTTTTGTGATATATGTGTGTTCATGCAATGTCAAGTGATGAATGTGTGTAACCCATTTGAATCTTGTTTCCCCTACCCGATAGGTGGCTTCTTAGAAGCCTAGGATGGGAGGTGAGCCTCCATGGTTCCTAGTTTTGTGTGTGTATGCAAGTTTTATGAAGATGGTTTCCTTGAAGACATTAGGGTTCCACCCTTGACAAAGTTGAAGAAAACCAAGTGTGTAAAGAGAAACAAGTGTTTCATGTCATCTCAAGAGTGTTGTGATATCCAATCCCCATTGTTATTTTTTTGTGATGTAAAAGAGATTTGTATTATTGTTTATCATCTAAAATAGTGGAAGGAATGATGGGAAGTTGTAAATATACTTTACTTGTAAGGAAATATTCATTGAGAGATTTGATGTATTATAATGAAGTTATGTATTAGATCCTTCTCATCGTGTTATTTGTAAATTATTTGTTAGATATATATTTCATAAATTTTATGTGGAAGAATATTATGGGTAGAGTTAGTCAATTTAAAACATAGATGTCTGCATTGCAAATTTATATGTTATGCAACAACATGGAAGAAAATCATCATGTCTGATAATTCATTATATATGCATGATCATTAAATTATTTGGATTTCAAGTTCAAAAAAATTCCTAGGAAGATAACACCACCCTATCATCTAAAATATTCCCAAGTAAATTCTATGGTGGGGAAAACAACAAAAAGATTTGGTTTGAGAAAAAAAAACCACCTGGTTCAAATCTATGAGAGACTTGTTATAGATACACATTCCCTCTTTGAAAAATGTACGGAGAGGGAAATAAAATCCTCCCCTAGAATATAGAGTAATATTTTAATCAAAAAGGATATACCCAGAATCTTGAGCTTGGAGGATTAATAAAATAATGAATGTCCTAAATGTAAGGCTCAAATAATAGCTAAGTCCTTCTCCTTAGATTACTTGTTAAAAAAAAAAAAAAGTCATACAAATCCCATGACCCATAGGTCATCATACTAGGAAACAAAAAAAAAAATTAATAAAGAAAATACATATATGCATATTAAGACTATGTCAAATCAAATGGAAAACAAACCTAGACACTCAATACAAAGGAAGGACTAGGAAGTACTTATGAATTTCCCACTAAATAATAAGGTGATTACGAATATAAAATTATATTTATAGAACCCACCACACAAGTGCTTACTTTGTCCTTTGAAGACTTAGGCGCATCTAATAAGAAATCATGGAGGAGGGGGGAAACATTACTGACATAATGTCAGTCCCCAAATCCCAAGCCACCTCCCACCTTGGTAAAAAAAAATCCTTGGACTTAGTGTTTCACATGTATGACCAGTGTTTTCTAAAGGTTCAAAACTCCCCTTGGTGTGCAAACATGGTAGTAAGGCTCTGAATTGAATCTGACATAAAGTAAAAAATGTGTCCTCTTGGGGTTTCCAGGTACCAAAATTGGCGAGAGGACCAATAAAGATGAAAATAAAACTATGCAAGAATTAAAAAGTGACTTTTCCAAAACACATCTTGCCTAGGTAATGGAAACATGCATTTGGGAAGAGTGGAGAAGTGGGTGGGTATTGGGGAATGTACCATGACAAGGTTAATCCCTATAAATCATTTGTTGTCAGAACTTTTTTTGGTGCACAATGTAATCTTGTTTAAAGTGCTATGGGAAAATGCTTTAAGTGGCACGTGACCCATAGTTTGTAATTCAAATTAGGGGAGTAGAATTTGAAATGAATGTGTAAAATGGGGTGGGGCCATGTGTAGTAGAGGCTAGGATATAGATATTTGTTATTATTGACTTAAGAGATTTAAATAAGGTTAGGGGCTAATAAAAATTAATAATAAATGGGATTGTATTATATTAATTATGATTATGAGGATTGATTAAATAATTTATAAAGTAGATATGTATTAATGAATAGACATTGGGTTATAGGATAAGTATAGTAATTACAAGGTAACTAACTTGCATAGAGATAATTATAGATAGATAGGTAATGTAATTTTTAAAGTATGTTTATATTGTTATTTCAAGTCATGGTTAGGTAGAGGTAAAATTTAGGTATATAACATTGTGATATTGAATTTAATAAATTTAAGTGCAATTAAGGATTTACTAAATTAATAAAGCATGTTGTTTAATGGGGTGGTTTGGAATGCATTATATTAGTGGGGAATTATTAGGATTTTAATTAAATGAACAAAAATTAGGATGATTAGCAATGTCAACCTTTAAATTTTATGCCTTTTTGTGACATGTCATATTAATTCAAAATTAATTAGATGTATTGATTTACTCTTGCATTTGGGAATATTGACACTATTGAATAAATAATAAATTTTAAAAAATTAATTGAAATAAAATCAAATGAATATTCAATACCTAACTTTAAACCAAAATCTAATAAATAAATAAATAAATAATTAACCTTAAATTGTAACCAAATAAATAATTTAAAATACCTAAGTAGTAATGTATTATATTGATCAAGGTCGGAAGAGGGGTAAGATGTAAGAAATTTATTAAGGGGATATATATGGGAGAGGTATGTATGTGATAGGGTAAATTCTATTCAAAACATTTAGGACAATTATTAAAGATCTCTGTGTTCGCAAGCCCTATAACCATTCCAACTACATTAATATGAAAATTGATTTTCACATGCATCGTGAGTGTCTTAATTTAGAGTATAGAAGGTAAAGGGTTCATAACCAAAATATCATTTTAACTTAGTATTGCAACCATTGATAGACAACTAGGTGACCCCTCATAGAAAACTTGAATCCAGATTTCGAATGGAACAATCTCCGTTCTATCAACTAACTTTATCATCTCCAAATTTAGTGGAAATAAGTTCTAACAAGTATAGATTTATGCATCTTATCTTTAGATTCATCTCAAAAAAAAAAAAAAAAATTTCTAGTGTGTTTTGCCTCGTAAATTTAGGGCACGACACAAACTAGACACACTTTCTTCACCTTGCTCACAATGAAAATATGAATCAGCATGATCATAACTACTGATAGCAAATTGAAACTGATCATCACTAACTAACTCATGGACACCTTCAACCGGAAACACAAAAGTTTGGTATTCTATTTCATTCAACTTGTTACATGAATCAATTTGTAACTCACCTTATGTATTTGGGTATGAAGAGAATGTAAAATCTGCTTTCTGCCTCTTTGCAGTCATATTACTCATCAAATCAAATTTAGCACTCGCTGAAAACTCTTCACACTAAAAAAATTGATTAGTTACCAAATTTGAAAAATTGTTCTAAAAATGTTGATCCAAAATACATTGATCACAATCTTTGTCTTCATCTAACCAACTGTTAGAGGGAACCTTAAAATCATCAAATGTCTTATTACATAATTTGTTAGTATAAAAAGGAAAATTAGAATCAGCAATAGGATCTTCACTATTTTCCTCTTCATTTGAAGTATCGAGACATATTTTAGTGTAATCACCAACATGAGAAGAAACTTATACAGTAGCAAACTTCCCTTCAGAGACATCCCCTACATCTATCAAGTCATCATGTACATATACACTTCAGGTATTGTCATATGCACCTCCAAAATTTGATAAAGATTTTTCAAGCTTTGTATCTTTTTTCGCATCAAACATTGGGGAAGTGGCTTGACTAAATGAAGAAACATTATGAAGGAAAATAGGAACATCCTTAGAAGTACTTACAAATTTCTCAAACTCACGATCCAATAAATCTAAAATCTCATCAGGGCTCAAGAAGATTTCCTCACAAATCTTCTCCTAGTTGTGATCATTATTTGGATGCTATGAAGAACTTACAATAGGAGTAATATTAGTATCAAAATTTGAAACATCATAATCATCACAATATTCATTCTCATCATGGTAAGAACTACCTTTGCTATTACAAACTTCTTCAAACTCATATTCACTGTTACAAGACTTATTTTCAATTTCATATCCATCTTCTTTATGCTGGGTGTAATCTTCTGATTCATTAAAAGTTGAATCCATCTCTTCACACTCGGAAGACAGATTACCATTATTTATGGATTCATTACATTCATGATTACCTTGACTTTTAGCACATGTATTATCATCATTAGGAGACATAATATGAACATTATCATTATCACTTTCCATCTCCTTAATGAATCTCTCAGCTTGCAAAAGCTCTTGTAACCTTATAGGTGTTGGCCAACTAATTAAATTAGGTGCTATAAAATTTAGAAAAACACTAGGTAGGGAAGATTCTTCTGATCTAGAATGTAAAGGCATCATACTAATTATTAATTTAAACTCCATATAAAATTGTTTAACATTTAGACCTCGAAGACTTCCCATTGCTCCTCTGACTATACTGGCAATCATATTGTGAATTTTCTTATTCAACATAACAATATTACTAGCCACAGTTTTCAAACTTTCAGAAATTGGTAGACTAACCTCAAATCTGATATCTGAATCCATTTAAAAATAAAAACTTCACTTGTTTCTCTAGTGTTGAGAATCACTGAATAGAGGTAGTGATTTTTAACACTCAACTTTCATGAAAATGAAACTCACAAAAAGTAAAACACCTTCAATGCTAATGTAAAAACTTTCCTCTACTGATTCTAGCATTGGTACTAACATAAACTTCCTCACACCATATATGAAACCATTATAGAGCCGCCACCTTCTTTAAAAGGACAAATATATCACAATAGTGATTCACCTTCAAACATTCAATTTTTTTTATAACAACAGAAGCAACAACACTGAACCTTAATCAAGAAATGCTTCTTTTCTAAGAAACTATCAATAGCTTTAAATTTTTCCATACAACAAAAAGTCCTTCAACTTTTAAAACATGAAATCAACTAGGATACACTGGTACAAAAATAGAGTTGCCACTCATAAACATGAGAAATAAAACAAGATTTGTTACTTGAAGATTTTTTCAATGGGAGGAGAAATAAAAACCACTCTTATAGATTTACAATCTTGAAAAACAAAGAACAAACCATGCTTGTTCATTCTTGACTCTGAACACCACAACACTTTGAAATCACTTCCCAGCTGAATTGACTAATGATGGAATCACTAGTAACAATACAATCTTTGTTCAGCCTTCAAAGCTATTGTTGTCTTGGATAAAACATCACTGGGAAACACAAAACCATACTGAAAAATAGGACTGAAATATTTAATTTACACCATAGATTCTTGTCCTTTTAACAAGGTTTATTTTTCATCATTTCCCAAGTGGATTCACCATTTTGTTGGCTCCTAATTTAATAGTTTGAAAATAACCAAGAAACCAAACCAATACATCTAAGGCTAACAAATTCCTATAATGGATGCACTTGACTACTGATCTAGGGCCAAGTGTAAGGTTAATTCCTTCTTCTTCTTTAGGCTCTGCAAGACCTAGGTAGGTGGACCTCAAATTCTTTATATGGTACTAGTGTAAAGGCATATAACTGAATCTCAATAACAACTAAAACCCCTTAATCTTCTATGTTTATGCAAGAATTCATGGTCATGAAATAGCTAATAACAAAGCACATGAACCTGATAAACCAAGTGAGGGAAACTCTTTTAATTCCTTAAACATAAAGGGAAAAGATATTCAATTGATAATTTGGATCTCAGCATAACCCGGGTATGCAACAGCCAAGAACATGCAACCTCTAAGTTGACCAGTCCCTTATCCATTGGGCATCAACTAAACTTCAACATACACATGGATACCTAAAGTATACTCATATCTCCAGACATCTGATCTATCTACCTAACTTGCAAATAAACATCAATCTTCATAAAAACTCTCATACTTATGGTAATATCTTCCTGGTGTAACCTACAATCCTATCAATGTAAATAAGCATTTACATGGATCTTTGTTCCATTAGAAAATTTATCTAGACATACAATCTTAAGGGATTGCAATTGAATTTAAGCTCTTTTTTCTTAAACACAAAAGATTGCAAATAACAGAGGAAGGAGATGAGAATTAGAATAAAACTAAGAAAAATGAAGTTCTTGTATTAATATCATTGAAACCAATACATCATCTGTATGTCAAAACTCAAGAAATACAAAATGAATGATTGTATAAGCTAAAATGCTTCAAAAGAAATACAATACTATTGTTCATAATAGAGGAATTCTGAGAAGAAATGGTATCACAACTCTAAAAGTGGAGCCAACCTTGTGGTGTCACTAGCCATAAAAAATGGAACCTGTCTGGTCTCACAATAGTGAGAAAATCTCAAAATTGAAACTTCTTAGAATGGTTTGAAATGTCAGTTTATCATTATAGAACACATGGATAGGCTGAATGTAAGGTGTTAGAAACATAAAACACCTCATAGACCTTAATATGACAACTGGGTACACAAGCATGAAAATGCATTTATAGGGCTCAAAATGACTAAAAATTTGGAATGGACACTCAAAACGAGAATGCAATTTTGAGTGCCATCAGATCCTTCTTTCACCATTTTTCTATGTGTATAAATAGGTTATAGATGTAATAATTAAGATCAAAGTAGAGTAGGAATAGTCATAGGTTTTGTGAAATTTTCAATTGAAAGTGTGATGCACACATCACCACTCTCACCCTTTTCCCTAGAACACATAGAATTTCACCCTATCCATTCCCTTTCTAGATGAAATATCTGGAGTAGGTGCATTTCATCTTCTAATTTGTATCTCTATTACTTTTAGTCATTTAGTTCATATCAATTTGTTTTCATCATCTTTTTTATTGAAACTCTTAATAGATATATTATATCACTTAATCATTCTTTCACTTCCATCATTTACATATTTAAGGATAAATCTTATTCACATTAAGAGACTGAGTAAAATCTTGACCCTAGTGGGGATACTTTTCCTTCCTAATGTACAAATTGTGAAGTACCAAGTAACTTACATCATACTATTTCTTTCCATGATGTATTGTACATTTTGGTGAACCTAATGCATGACATTTCCATTCTAATATGATGTTTAGATCTCCTTGTGTGCATTGTATTAGATCATGGATTTATCATATTTGTTGAAGTTGATGAAAGCTCAACCCCACAACTCGCAACAATCACCACATGCAAACACCTGTTACAGAAAGAGAGAAGCAAAAGCTATGGAGTCTCGAATTCAAAGCTCCATAGAAGATGAGACATTCTCGATATGTCAAAAAAGAATTGCAAATAATATTGAATGAATGAATATTATAAAAAGAGATCAATCCTTATAAAAGGAGATCAAAACCCTAAAAGGTAACTAACCCAGGTTGCATGCTAATAATTAATAAAAGAATTAATTATTATATGCCCAAACTTTAGCTAGATTAAACTAGAGATAGTAAGCGACTTAATAATTAAATCAATATGAATTAATTAATAAGAAAAATTGTTATTACTCTAACAACCCCCATTAAGATAAATATAGGGAGTAGCTAAAAACCTACAAACTACCACTACAGGTAGATTTGGATCCTAGCAACAAAATCTGATGAGGTACCCAAGCATAACCAAATCTCTAAAAAAAGGAGAAATATAGAAAACCACATGGGAAGAACCCTACTCCAAAAAGAGATGAAAATAATGTTGAAAAGAAATAGTGAAGGAGGAAAGAAGCCTCTTAACAGGGAATGCCCCAAAGATAGAAACAAAAGGTGATCATGAAGAACATTAGTGAAACATTTAGAAGTTACAATGTTGAAGCATGTAAAAGCTGCAAAGCTTTGCCAAAAGTAACTGTTGATTTGAAGAACCTCCACTGAAATAGACCTTGACTAGGTAGAGAAGAGTATAATCTACATGAGTGTTCTCAGAAGACAGTACTCCAATTAGGAGGCAAACAAAGGCAAACAACTATACTCGAAGATACAGATGGCATAAAACACCAAAGTCTGAAGAGCTAATCAATCAAACATGGAAGGTTGCATCCAAAGTAGGAAAAAAAAGAAATGTGTCTATATGGTAAATGGCCCATCTCACCAAAATGCATACGTAGCCAGCCACTACATCTGCCTAGTACATAGGAAAAAATATTGAATAGATAGCTCACTCCATCAAACCAAGGAAGCATGTCAAACAAAAATAGAACCCCCACAATGCAGACAATGGTGAGGGGATAAACAACTAGAAAAGTGGGCCAAAAGAACTGCATGTCAAGGAACCATGATCAATATGCACAAAAAAATACATGTGTGTACTATGGTGATCAATCTCATACATGTCATGAGGTTAATATCACAGAAGGGAAACTTGCTAGACAAAAGATACAACCAAAAAACCACCAACAACTTTTAAGGACAAAACAAATCAAACACGAGCATTTAATTACCGTAAAATTTCATCACAAAGAAGTTGATGATGTAATCATTGACATTGATACTATTATCAGCGTTGAAAGAGGTACCTATTGATGTCAACAACTATATTGGTTGATGTAGGCATCATAGAAGAACTTTTTTGACTTTCTTTTTGCATATCTTTATAACTTTTGCATGGGTCTTTTAAATATTTATGAAATAAAAAATTTGGATGCTACAGAAAAGGATTTTTGGTTTTGTGTGATTTATTTTTTCAACAAAAAAATAAATTATTGCCTTGGGAAGTGTGCCAAATCTAGGGGCAATTTTTTTGGCCTCAAATAGCAACTGTGTCCATATTGGACAAATTTTATATGAAAATAGGGGTTTTTGGGTGCTACAAATCCAATGGTTATGTCTGGTTGGGCTCAAAATGCACTAAGAAAAGTGACCCCCAGATCGAATATAAAATAAACCTTGAAAAACAATAGATCTGAAAAACTAAAGCCAAACCTCTTATGAAGAGAATAGGGGCATGAAAGTGTGAAGCTCTGATACCATGTCAAAGTCAATGAAAGATAAATCCCATAGCTCCCATGAATCCTTGCATACAAAAACTATTACAAAAAGAGAGAAGCAAAAGTTATGGAGGCTTGAATTCAAAGATCCACAGAAGATGAGACATTCTTGATGTGCAAAAAAGAATTTCAAATTGTATTGGATGAATGAATATTACAAAGAGAGATCAATCCTTATAAAAGGAGATCAAAACCCTAAAAGGTAACTAACCTAGGTTGCATGCTAAAAATTAAATAAAATAATTAATTATTATATGCCCAAAGTTTAACTTAAGTAAACTAGAGATAATAAGTGACTTAATAATTAAATCAATATGATATAATTAATAAGAAAAACTTTATTACTCTAATAATATTATATGCATCTAGATATATAAGTTTTACCTGTTGTACATTTAGGTGAAATTGAAGCATGACATTTTCACTCTTGATTTGAAATTTAGATATTAATTATATTGGTTGTATTGTTTTGTTTTATGCATTTATTATATTTGCGTTGTAAGAAATACAAAAAAATTGCATCTAGTTTTCCGTTATTTTATAGATCTAGTTTATTCTTACATTGCATTGCATTACAATTGTCAAAATAATAATAAAAGTGTTACATTTACCAAAATAATAATAAAATTTTACAAAAACTACATACACAATCTAATCCAGAGGTACCACAAATAATAATAATAAAAAGTTATACAAAAATATTTAATAAATTGTTATTGCATTTCATTTCAAATGGAATTGTTATCTTCATTTGCTCCTTCGATTTTAAGTTTTCTTCAAGTACCTCAAGATGTTCCCTTTTATGCATAAGATGACAATTTAGTTATTCATGTCATCTAGTCCCATATTGAATGCCTTCCTAAAATTGATCCCAATCCTAGTAATAGTGTTGTGCAAGAGGAGAGTACCACCTCATTTTTTAAGGATCTCGCTCTTTCCAAAGAGACCTTCAATAAAAATGATGACATTTCTTCAAAAATGTCTCTTCTTTATAGGGATCATTTTTTGTAGCAGGTATAACATGACTATCTCTCCTTTTGATAAACCACTTCCTCTAATATTTTTTGATATTTATTCTATAGACAAGGCCTTAATCAATTATGTTTATCCTTCTCCTAAAGATCCTCTTACACGTAAGGATGTTTTTGAGAAAGAAAGTGAGATTTGATCTCTTAGGAATACTTTACCTTCTTCTAGTAATGAAGCATTATTAACCCACAAATTTAGCTCTCCTAAGGTATATTTTTCTTATGAAGGGTAAATGCAAGAAGTTGAGTCCAATTAGTGTGCAATTTTTTTACTTAACAAAATTCATGAAATCAAACTCATTGAAATGGGTTCTCGATTAGAAAAAATGGGTACTCAATTAGTTTCTTTATCCCGAGCCTAAAACTTAAAAAATAGTTTCTTGTTTCAAAAAATGAAATAGGATTCCATTTTAAAATGGGAACCTGCTTAGAAAAGAAAAACAAGACCTCATTTCGAAATTGGATCCCATTTTTTAAAATATTAATTTTTAAAGAAAACCTCATGTCAAAGTTATGATTTAAAAACATGTAAATGGGGTCTTCTTTACTAAATGTGATCTCATTTCTAAACAATTTGAGTTTTAGGCCCACTTTTATTATTGGATTTTAGTTTGGAAAGAGGCTTGGGTAGTTCAAATATAGCTTTGGACCTAGTTTGACATGCGCCTTGAAGGATCTAGCAGTGTCTATACAAAATAGGGACTTTAGGCATATATTTGAAGACATTTTCAGAGCAATAATTTGAAAAAATGAAAACTCATTATAGATTAGACTGTGAAAACTCCAACTATGTAATTCTTTTTTAAATTTGATTAAATTATCTATTTTTTAATTAAATTTCACTTAAATCAGTCTATAAACTAGAGATAATAGGTTATCTTTTTATTTTAATGACTTTTTTATTTGAAAGTTTCTTGCAAAGAATAACTTATATGACATCAACTAATGACTATTATACATACTTTACAAAATAAAAAATCGCATATTTTGGTCAAATTATGCTTTTCATACATGAGCGATTTTAAACCAACATTTATGCCTAGTAAAAATTCAATAAAAAATATAAATAAATATTGTCATCAATCTTAACTATGATGCATACCATTCCTCAAACAGATTAAATAAGTAGTTTCATTTAGGTCAATTTTTTCTTAGCATAGACAAACATAGTATGGCCCCAACACATGGACTTTTAAAATGTGGGTTTTCATAATGCCTATTGAAAATGAAATCTTATCATCTGAGTATACATATTTGGAAATTAGACTTCAACTAATATAACTTTTCTTATTGACTTTTTATGAGATTCAATCTCTACACACTTAAACTATTTATCTCTAATAGGAAAAACAATTTCACTTTTTTGGCCAAAAAGTAGACTAAAATTCTTGTTGGCACATTTAAGAAAACTCTAATACTCTCATGAATTTATCACTAGAGAGTATGAAATATTCTCCTTCTAAAAGTTCCTTGGTTCAAGAGGCTAAGTATGGTACATTTTTTTTTTGGTCTCCTACTCATCATAATCATCAATCTTTTTGGGAATAAGATGATGTTATTCATAATTTATTGCCTAACATAACATTGAGTGAAGACAAAAAAAATAGTTTAAAAAACTTCTAATCAATTGAACTCGAATAATTTTGATGGGATTAAGAATATCCCTATAGAGATCAATCCCCCTACTATTCATTCCTACACAACACCATTTCATCAAAGTCTTCCACCTTCCTAACCAAATAGCATAAAAGTGACTATAAAATGATTCATTAAAAACCAATGATAGACAATATATTTAAAATATGGACCAAGTTCTTATAGGTCTTCCTCCTTCACAAGAAACTAAATTTACACCATAAAAAAATTTAAAAAATTCTCAACTCTTTCCAAGACTTCAACACTCATTTTTATGTCTAAAGAAAACACATCTTATGATATGAACTTAGAAATAAAAAGAGATTATATATATTGGTACTATCAATGTAATGCCTTAGCATGTATTTTCCTATTATATTTCTCTCCATTTTGTAAATTTAATAGCTTACATCATTGGGGCATTTTCATTTTTCATGCTATGAATTATGATCAACATAATAGGTTATTCTCCTTGTCTTCTTTCTTGGGGGGAAAGGTTCTTCTATCTCATCTATTTTTCCTTACAAAGAATCCATTAAATCTTTTTTGATAAACTATTTTATACCTTAATGTCCTTCCATGTATGGTCTTGTTGTTCAAGATATTTTTCTCTAATGAGATTGGTATCCTTGTTATAACTTATTCCTTGCTTGGAAGTGCATATTTTGAATAATTGGGTTGGGGTAAAAGCACAAACCTATGTCACCATTTGGGATATCTTGGAGGGTTACAGTCAAAATGGTTACAGCTAAAATTGCTATGGCCAAAAGTGTTATGGCCCAACCCATGTGGTGCCAAGTGGCATTGATGTGGCAAACTAGTTACAGCTGAAACAATTTTATTCGTACCACTTTTGCTCGAAATAGTCATTTGAAACTTAATGAAGAATAGTGTTTCTCTTATATGAGGTCACGTAAGCAGGTATAAAAAGTAACCATGGGTTTCAGCTGAAACCCTTTGGGTCGAAACTGTCTATGTGTCATCCTATGTGGCAACCACACAAGCAAACAATAGATTCTTTTAAAACTTCTCATTTCTAAGGAAAATTTCTACATTAAAAATGAAGTTTATTCAAAAACTAAAATACCCTTTTGTAGATCACAGAGTTAAGATTATGGTCATATAAATTTTATAGTGTTTTGACTAGTTATAATATGTTATACTTTTAAAACATTACAAGTAGGTATTTTAAGATTCAAAAAGGTGTCACTTTAAAAAAGGAAAAAAAATAGTAAATCATGTTCAAAAAATTAAAACTTTATATGTACCTCTAGAGGAGAGAATTATCTTCAAGAATATGTAACTTATTTTTAAAAATATATAGATTTGATAACAAAAGTTTGGCAAGGAAAAAAAACCTATCAATTTCTGATAAGTTTGACTTTGAACACTTATAACTTAAAAAATATACATCAAAAATCAAAATTTCTTTATTTGTCCACTAGATATACATGTCAACTACAACATATTACAAAATCAAAGAAAAATATGATTATTTGCATATATATGTTTGGCAAGAACGAAACTCTATATTTTCAACATATTAAAAAAAATTAAAAATGGACTTAAAAAATTTGAAAAAATGCAAAAATATTTCTCAATTTTTTAAAATAAAAAATTATAGACTAAAACTTTATCCAATTTTGAACATTTCATTAGTTTACATCATCTTCAAATTCTATGCACAAATGCCACTTTTATGTCATTAAAGTTGAATAGTTTAAGTTCTATTATCCTTTTCCTTTATAAAAGGTGACACAGGTTTGTGCTTTTACCCGTTGACCACTAAGTAGGAATAGTGTGGCATCCTTTCCTTTTTTTCTTCATTACTTCTTTATGGATTACTATTATTATATGATGGCACATCATTTCTTGCTATAATATACTTTATTTCATGCAAGATACTTAAATATTTGCTTAACAATCTTTTTCATAACTCGATGAGTATCTCTATCACAAAATAATCTTCCATGTCATTTATATCACTCATATATTCCCTTTGTGATTTTCCACTTTATAATGTGATGTTATTTCTATCATTAATGTGTATTTTGAACATTAAGAGTAACATGCTACATTCCCAAGTTAGCCAAGAAAATGAAGAACACAAACTCACCCAAATATGCACACCAATCAATGCATATTAGAAACACAATAGAAGCACACTATAGAAACATTTGCAAGAATCATGAAATGATACAAAAATAATCACATCAGCTTTGATCCCTAAATCATCAACATTTGTAACCCGAACCTCAAGAACACCAACAAAACCATCGGTAATTCTAGAAAAATTGCTTGTGAAACTCCAAATCATGTACCAAATAGACTAGATAGGTCCACATACCATACTTTTGCAATGTTAAATCATACCAAACCAAATACTATCACATTGTCACCACTAAGCATCCAATACCAATCTCCACATAGAAATGTATAATTCAAACAAATTAACATGTGAACCTCTACAAATTTATTTGAGTCAACTACACACATACCTCTACACAAGTCACACATATTAATATGCACAATTTTAATAGATTCATCACACTAAATTGAAGAACTCTTTGAACATATATGCAACACTATCATAGACAAAAAATTGACATCAATAACAACACATCTCTCAAGTATGTGATAGAAATATCTAAAGCACATATTTGCACATTATTGCCAAAATATCCTCCTTTGGCATTAATAGAAACATATAATGTGAAAGTAGTTTACACAAGTGATGGTGAGTGAGAGTGGGAGTGGGAGCAATATAGGTGTGGTGGGCGGGAAAAATGGATTCAAAATTTCAAGGGGGAATGAGAGTAGAATCAAATGGATCGAGAGTGCAATCAGAGTCAGTAGGGGACAATATTGCAAAGGGGAACAATCTCGATAATGGCGGGGCTATGGAGGATTCGGGGGGTCCTAGACAGGCTATTATTTTGCCAAAAAAATGAGCTAGTCTATTTGGCATCAAATCAACTAGCAAGTCTGCCTTTCCACCGGTCAAGAATATTTCTTCAAAGTAAAAAGGTATGTTTACACTAGAAATTCTAGATCAAATCTTTGACAAAAATATTTCTAGGATGGCTTCGACCTTGGTAGGAAGGTTTTTAGGTGCTAGGCCCAACATTGAGGTCGTCAGGGTCTTTATTCGAAGGAAGTAGGCTTTAAAAGGCCAGGTGGACATAATTGCAATGACTAAAGTATATCTTTCATTTGGATTTTCCTGCGAAGAAGATAAACATGAGATCCTTTGCAATTGTCCTTGGGTTGTGGGTAAACATGCTTTGATTCTATAAAAATGTGCTTCAAACGTGTATTCTCTGGATGAATCTAGAATTCAAGCTCTAGTTTGGATTAGATTGACATGATTTCCATTGGAGTTTTGGGTGGACGATGTGTTTCACAGTATTGCTATACCTTTGGTGAGCTCCTCTCTATGGATCTAGTCACAATTTTGAGGAGAAGAATGACCTATGCTAGAATCTATGTGGGTGTTCTTCAAGATACAATTATGCCATAATTTATTTTACTCAAATCTAAACTTGGTATATGGAAGCAAAATATTGAGTATGAAATTATCCCTTTTACTTATTTCCACTACAAAAAATCTAGACATTGGGCTAAAAAAAATTCCATCTTTGAATGGAGCACCCAAAAAGTTTTTAAAAATATGGGTGCATAAAGGATTGAATGATAAGAATGGAGATGAGATATGCAATGGTAAGGAAAGAAATTCCTAGGAGGTTAGTGGTTTGGTGAAGGGAACCTTGATGGTCGATAAAGAAGCTTCTCAACCAAAGATGAATGCTGAAGGGGATAATTAGCTTAGGGTTCCATTGTATTACAATAGTGAGGATAAAGGTCTGGTTCATGTAGGAGGCGTGATTGGTCCCAATAATGGGGATGAAGACGATAATGGGGAGATCCAGAATGATAACATTATTGAAGATGTTTTTGATTCATTTGATGAACATAATTTTATCATCATGAGTAAGGAAAATTAATGTCTGATTGAACCTATGGCAGATGTTACTGCCATAGAAAGTAATCATATTAGAGGGGAGGTTGAGGAAATCTTTAAAGTTCTATAGGGGGCAGAGGATGACTCTAGTGCAAACTGGACTCAAGTTGGGGGTAATTGAACCACTAAATCTAAAAAGAAAACTGAGGGTGTATCCTCCAAAAAGAATAAAGAGAATGCTTTGGTTAAAACTAGGAGTAGTAAGAAAGGAGATATCCCTAGCACACCTTTGGGAAAAGGTAGTTAAAAAGGTGAAACAAAGAGCAACAAGGTCATGGACTACTGTCCACCTGCAACACCATTGGGTAAAGGTTTTAAGGTTGGAGATGTTGGTTTATCTCCTTCTTCAGTAGGTAGACCATCTAATGTGCAGAGAAGAATTGTTGAGCCTAATAGAAGTATAGCAGGCGATATTTAGAGGACTATCTTAGACTCAACAAATTTCCATAAGAAATGAAGTTCATATCATGGAATATCAGAGGATTAAATAATCCTCACAAACAAGATATTATGAAAAATATGATTAGGGATAACAACTTGGATATTGTACTAATTCAAGGAACTAAAATGTTGAAGGATAAAGTGGAAGGTCTCTTGGTTTTTAGAGGAGGCAAGATTATTGGGAATGATTAAGATGGGGCCTCAGGTGGTATGGCGGTTTACTAGAATGATAAATGTATTGATGGGGAACTTATCTCTCAAAATAGAAATATGATGAACATTAGATTTACCAATTCTAAGGATGACTTTGTTTGGGTGCTTACTAATGTTTATGCTCCCAATTCTAAATGGGGTAGAAAGGCTCTTTGGGAAGATATCACCACTCAGAGAAAAAATTTTGTGGAGGAGAATTGGATCATTATGGGGGATTTTAATACTCCTCTAAAAGAAACTGAAAAGATGGTAGGAAGTTAAACAACTTGGATAATAGATTGGATTTAATGGATTTTATTAACAATCATCTTCTACATGATATGGATTTGCATGGGATTGATTATACTTGGACAAATAGAAGAACTAGAAAAAACCTCATTCAGGTCAGGTTGGATAGAGCTCTTATTAGTAGTGATTGGTTTTTAAAATATAAATGCTCTCTTTTTGCTCAAGTTCATATTGGCTCGGATAAGTATCCCATTTTTCTTATGGATGATCTATTAACCTTTAAGAATTATTACCCATTTAGGTTTGAAAAAATGTGGACTCTTAATCCGATACTGGAAATTTTTATCAAGGAATGGTGGAGCATTCATGTGGAGGGTACTACTATGTTCAAAATTGCAAGTAAGTTGAAAAATGCTAAAAAATATATCAAAAAATACAATAAGGATACTTTTGGGAACAATTTTGAGAATAAAAAGAAGGTTTTGGAGGAGCTTAAAGAAATTCAAGACAATATTTAGGTTGATGGATATGAGACTTTCTAGGGAAGAAGAGAGTGTGAAATTGACTGAGATTCATGATATTATTACTAAGGAGGAGATGTTCTGGAGGCAGTGATCTAGAAAAAAAAATTGAAGGAAGGGGATCAGAATACTAAGTACTTTCACATGACCACTTTGAAGCATAGGATGGCTAATAGAATTTCTAGACTCAATACTAATGGAGGTCTAACAAAGGATGAGGAGATTATAAAGAGGGAAGCATGGAAATTTTCAACAATTTACTACAAGGTGATCCCAATTTGGACAAGGAAAAATAGAATATGTTTCTAGAATGCATCCCAAACTGAATATTAAAGGATCAAAATAAATTCCTAACATCTATTTTGTCTAATGAAGAAATTTCCAAGGCTATTTTCTCCTTTGATGGAGACAAGGCACTAGGGCTAGATGGGTTTCCTTTCTTGTTTTTCCATAAGTATTGGTGTATCATTAGTGATGATGTTTGTAATGGGGTTAAGGAGTTCTTTGGTTCTAGGAAAATTCTCAAAGAGTTGAACGGTACCTTCTGATAGGCCAACACTGGGGGAAATAATTAACAATTTAAGATGAAGTTTGGCTGGTCTATATGTGTCAATCCGAGAGTGTAAGCTTGTGAAAGGTGTCCAAGAAATATGCTATCAAGGGATGAGAGTTATGATTTGAGCGATTGCAGATGTAGCTAAAACACATGAAAATGAACCTATGGAAAAATTGAAATAAAACAATGACAGGAACTGTCACTTCCTACAATAGGAACTCAATTGAAACCTGCTAAAACAATAAGAACATTAAAAATGAAAATGTCTTTTCAAATGGAAATAATGATACGAACTAAAATAACTCTAGAAATCAAACTCACAATTCCAAAGAACACTAATCACTAAAAAATACAAGAATGTCACATTGGATAATTGATCTAACATACTAATATTCGAAATGGAAATCTAATTTAATAGTTTAAATATGACAAGAACTATTAATAATGTATTGATTAATCTGAAATTAGAAATACAGTGGGAATTTGCTTTGCTAAATGAATAAGATGAAACATTAATAATTCTATTGTTCAAAATTACTGATAATGCAAATCCGATTATTCTTTTAAACAAAAGACTATACTATTGAAACTTCAAATACACTACACTTGAAATAAAAACAAGAAAACACACCAGACATCCCAAGAAGTGGGCCCCCTCCTCAGTCTATTAGGTGGTGAGATAGAAAACGTTGAGCACGGGGTTGATCAACACAATAAACAATCTTTTATTTCTTAGAAGCATAGTACATGATTGTCTTTACATCTTCTTAATATATTGCTTATATAGACAACACATACACAGTGCATATAGTAATACATAACCTATTTTTGGCTAGAGGGCAACAAACTATCGGCTTGTACAAATTAAAACCATAAATATGAAAACGTTGAGCACGGGGTTGATCAACACAATAAACAATCTTTTATTTCTTAGAAGCATAGTACATGATTATCTTTACATCTTCATAATATATTGCTTATATAGACAACACATACCAAGTGCATACAGTAATACATAACCTATTTTTGGCTAGAGGGCAACAAACTATCGGCTTGTACAAATTAAAACCATAAATATGAAATTGAAATACTTGGCAATTTTAGCTGAATGCATGAAATAACAGATTTAGACATAAAATCGGTTTTACCTTCTCCACTTTACAACAATATCTAATCTAATTCCTCCTTGAATTAGGTATAAGAGGAGTTTAATAATTTGAAAGATAAAACAACTCCCTTAAATCTCACGGTAGGAATATTGTGCAGATTTCTTAGCTATAAACATAAGATGGTAAAATCATCTTTTAATAGTAGCTAAGCTGATAAATGCAGCTACATAGATGATTTTGATGATGCATTAATAAATGTAGCTATAGCACCAAGATAATGTGGTAAATATAAATGATCATTGGTTCTTTCTCCAAAGTGCAACATGAAGAGCTTGTTAGGTGACAAGAACATCTACACTCATAAATCAACATGTTGTAATTATAACAATTAGTAAAACAAATCAATAATGCATTTTCCATATTTTAATCCCAAAAGCTCATTAAATACTACTTATATATGTTAAACCGTATGCAACATAAAATAGTAAAATGAAATGAATGGGAATGGAAATGGAATGGGGAAGTAAGTAGAAAAGTGCATAAAATGGATTAAAATATGACATTAAATAGGTTGTAATTGGCTCTCATCATTCCCCCCAACTTAGCATATTGCACATCCTCATGCAATCATTATGATCATGAGGTCTTTAGTTTTAACTAGAAGCATTTTAGGTTTATGAATTTTGGTCTTGTCTCCACCTCAAACCATAATAACTCATATATAAATGCAAATCCCTTTCTTTCCTTCACATGGCAAGCTTTGTTATTAATATATATTTTTTTAATAGGGATATTTCTTTCAAATTTTCATAAGCGGTTTCTCTTTTCTCTTTTCTTTTTCTTTTCTTTTCAATTTTTATTTATTTATTATTATTATTATTTTATAGCATCATGGTTCAAATTTTTTTATATAAGAGACTTTATCTCAATTTGCACAAGGGGAGTTTAAATGGGGGGAAATAGGAGAGATAAGAGACAAAACAAAGGCTATTGTATGATGGATATAATGGATAGTGTGATGGGTTTAGTAAGGGTGATGGATGGAAGATAATAGGGTAACATTCCTCCCCCCAACTTATAGGTTGACCGTCCATGGGAAACGAGGAGAGGACCAAAAGGGGTGTTGCATAGTGATCAACATAATAAGCAATATAAATAAAGTTAAAAGATAAAATAAGGAAAAATAAAATCAATTGTTTTACCAACATGCATGTGCAAAGAGACCAATGTCAAAATAGAGATCAACTTAGCAACTGTGGAGGAATTTACAATAATAAATGAAGATAAGCATCTAGAACTGCAACACCATAAAATACCACCATCTAACTAAAAGCATCGAAGAGAAGACCATTGGAAGGAACCAAAAAATGTGGGACAAGGAGGGCAATCTAAGGAACCACCATCATGAATGGAAGCATTGTAGATCACACAGGAGGTAGCAAAGTCCATCAAGACACCTCTATTGCAAGAATGAAAAGAACCACTTAAGCTGATGAGTGTTCCTAAAAGGAATGATTAGTAGAAAAACTAAGAACACCAATTATTGCATTTTTCATTTTTTGCTTTTTTCTCTTTTGTTTTTTCAATTTTTTTTTCTTTTTTTTACATTTTGATAACGACAAGTGACTATTGGGAAGCCAATTTTCAATCATGCACCGCTTAATGGTGTTGTAAAAATAGTTTTCACCATTAAGGACTCATTTTGCAGTTAACCTCCACAGGAAACTAGTTTTCAGATATTAATTGGCCAACAACGCCTAAAGGTTTTCATTGTTGGATCTTTTATTGCATTTTTTTCTCTTGCTTTTTTTTTTTCTTTTTTTTTCCTATTTTCCTTTTTTTTTTCAATAACTGCATAGAATGACCAAAGAAATGAAATCCTGACATGGATGATGAAAAAATGATACCATCCAAAGTTTGAGTTTTGTCCAGGACCTCATAGAAGGCATTGTTGAAACTTGATTGCATAATGAACTTGAAATGATCACCAAGAATAACCTCATTAGAATTGGAACCACAAACCACTGCACTAGAAACATTTATGATATAGGTATCTTTCACCACTAAATCTAACAACTATCTGTAGAGCTTCAGAATATACTGGGACACTTGGGTAAGAGTATTACTCACAAGAATATCCATTTTGGTGGCATTGGTTGTTGAGCTACTCATAAGGATGATGATTCTCATATTTCTCTATGCTGAGTGAATAAGAAGACATCTCTTGAAGATATGAAACCCTATTCTTGCGAAGCACATGAAATATCCATTGTAGGAAAATGTAAAGTAGCGAGTGACACACCTTCATTACCATATACATGAGTATGGAGTGAAAACCAATAGTAGTCACCAATGTGTCCATAAAATTTTAGAGAGAAGGATACACATATCAAGGAAGGAGTGTAGTAGCTAGCACTATATTCAAAGTACCATCAGATGTGTTGTTGAATATTCATGAATCTCATAGACCATGTTGCATATTTTCCTCCATGTGATTAATCACCAAAGAAAAGAAATCTCATCTCAAAGTGGTGAACACCCTTATGCCAAAATCTGCATGCGATCTTGGATAGTGAAGCACCAATGAAATGGATATGCACCATATAGCTAGCAAGCCCACATAATGTGAACAAAGCCAACATAGTGTGTTATGCAATGCATGTGTAGAGAAGCATCATTAACTGGTATTGGTTCTAAGATAATCACACCAAAACAAGAGACCTGTAACCATATTCTCAAAACCAAGCATATCAAGCATAGTAAAGAAATAACATCCATTCAATAACTCTATCATTAAGTAGGTTATTTTTAAAAATGATAGATAGAGTTATTACTGTGAATAGATACTTGATAGATTGGATAAATACAAATAAACTCTTATGTTCATATAATAGAAATGCTAATTAACACTAGAACACATACCTTGAATTATGGAGACGTCACATGTGGAAGTTTGTTATAAGAACCAATGAAACAACCAATGAAGCTTAATTTGAAATCATCCAAGAACCAAAATATTGGAGGGATTCCCCCCAACTTAACTTCATGCTACAAGGTCATGAAATCATTAGGATAACCAAAGAAATTAGGTAACCTGAAGAGAGTAAGACATCTTTTACAATTTTGTGAGCCTTATTGAATGATAGATTAATCAAATATTTCAATAATTCAATGGATGTGTTCCCAAATTAAATTTAGGTTATAAAAGTATAGGGAATTCAAATCATCCAAGGAATCAATAAATCAACATGTGTAATCAATGAATGATCAGTTGGATATACAAGAACCAAGAATGAAAAATATATAAATAGAAATAATTTGATCCTTGCTAAATAAATGAATCATCCATAGTGTATTTGGTCATCTTAGGACAATGAAAATAATCAACAATGAGGAATAATGATCATCCAATTTTAACATTTTGGCCATTAATGCATAGAATCCTGTATGATTGTGCTTAATCAATTATTGGTCCCAAATCAACAAGTATGTGAGGGATGCACCTTTTAACCACAGGCCTCCAAATATCAATATGTATAAGTACAAGAGTATTCAAATATAGATATTGGAGGATTTGGCAGCATGTTTGTGGAGTATGGAATGCATATGGCTTAAATTTACTTAGTACATGATTGATATTAACACACATACTCATGAGTCCATTAATTAAAATTAATGCAATTTTAAGTATGGGCTCATTTGTAGGTATTTGGAATTCACTAAGTAGAAAAGAAGAAAAAAAAGGATTATAACTCAATAAGTAATATTTTTCTTCTAATTTAAGTAAACCAAAATCCCATTCCTTAAGTGCATCGATATATTCCAGACTTGATTTATCAATTTTAAGCACATCATTAGATTGTATAGGAAGGCTTGAAAGATTGATATTATGTGTATTTCCAACCACCTTATTATGAAGTATTGTATGAGACTGTATAGTTGCCTTTGATGGATAGGATGGAGTCCAATGTGAATGGGATAATGAATATGGTAAGAAGTGTGAAGGAGATAAAGTAGATGGGAATAAGAAGGATGGGTGAAATGAAGATTGTAAGGATGGATATGGTGGAATATAAGAGGGATATACGGGTTGTTGTGAGCATGCATGATTACATTTGTTGTGCATGCTAGGTGGAGAAGAACATTTTGAAGAAATATGTTGGATTTGTAATAAATTAGAGTGACAATACATGTTAACAACATAATGCATACCTTGATCTTCTTGGGTTGGTGTTTGAGATTATTCATCCATTATAAGGAATATTTGGTCACTTCCACCCTTATCATGGTAAGGATTAGAAATAGCTTGCACCTCATTCACCATGTGCTTATGGTTGTTTGAGCATTGATCACCTTCCTTGTAGCAATTAGAACAATAATTGGTTAAATGTTCATCCTCAAAATCACACTACTCTAAGAATTCATCAATGATTTTCCCATGTTCAAACATAGAGATAGAATTCTTGCATACCTGTGATAATGGAAGATCAATATCATTTAAGATACATTCATTAGGTATAGGAGGTGTAAAAATGTCACCTTTGGTCGGCATGATTTCCCCACTAGTTTCTTCTTTTGTTTTTAAATTTGAAGGCAGGGGTTTGGGTGTTGCATTCACCAGTGGGGTCAAGGGGTAACACCCCTTGCATGGTCCTGGTGCAGCGCCCAAGGTAACCAATGCAAATTAAGATTAATGACTTAAGCAAGGCCATAGTTGCAAAAGCTTTCATCCTAACACATTGTTCCTAACTCAACTCATCAAACTAACATGCCTTTGACACCTTTCCCAGACAATGGCACCAAAATGATAGGCCAACACTGGGGCAAATAATTAAGAAATAATTAACAATTTAAGATGAAGTTTGGCTGGTCTATACATATCAATCCAAGAGTGTAAGTTTGTGAAAGGTGTCTGAGCAATATGCTATCAAGGGATGAGAGTCATGATTTGAGCGATTTGTGATACAACTAAAACACACGAAAATGAATCTATGGAAAAATTGAAATAAAACTGTGATAGGAACTCAATTGAAACCTACTAAAACAATAAGAACATTAAAAATGAAAATGTCTTTTCAAACAGAAATAATGATATGAACTAAAATAACTCTAGAAATCAAACTCACAATTCCAAAGAACACTAATCACTAAGCAATACAAGAATGTCACATTAGATAATTGATCTAACATACTAATATTCGAAATGCAAATCTAATTTAATAGTTTAAATATGACAGGAACTATTAATAATGTATTGACTAATCTAAAATCAGAAATACAGTGGGAACTTGCTTTGCTAAACGAATAAGATAAAACATTAATAATTTTATTGTTCAGAAATACTGATAATGCAAATCCGACTATTCTTTTAAACAAAAGACTATACTATTGAAACTTCAAATACACTACACTTGAAATAAAAACCAAAAAACACATTGGACATCCTAAGAAGTTGGCCCCCTCCTTAGTTCGTCAAGTGGTGAGATAGAAAATGTTGAGCACAAGATTGATCAGCACAATAAACGATCTTTTATTTCTCAGAAGAATAGTACAGGATTGTCTTTACATCTTCATAATATATTGCTTATGTAGACAACATGTACCAAGTGCATACAATAATACATGACCTATTTTTGGCTGAAGGCCAACAAAATACCGGCTTGTGCAAATTAAAACCATAAATATGAAATTGAAATACTTGGCAGTTTTGGTTGAATGTATGAAATAGCAGATTTAGACATAAAATTGATTTTACCTTCTCCACTTCACAACAATATCTAATCCAATTCCTACTTGAATTAGGTATAAGAGGAGTTTAATATTTGAAAGATAAAACAACTCCCTTAAATCTCATGGTAGGAGCATTGTGCAGATTTCTTAGCCATAAACATAAGATGGTAAAATCATCTTTTAATAGTAACTATGTTGATAAATGCAACTGCGTAGATGATTTTGATGATGCATTAATAAATGTAGTTGTAGCACCAAGATAATGTGGTAAATAGAAGTGATCATTGGTTCTTTCTCCAAAGTGCAACATGAAGAGCTTGTTAGGTGACAGGAACATCTACACTCATAAATCAACATGCTATAATTATAACAATTAGTAAAACAAATCAATAATACATTTTCCATATTTTAATCCCAAAACTTCATTAAATACTACTTATATATGTTAAACCATATGCAGTGTAAAATAGTAAAATGGAACAAATGGGAATGGAAATGGAATGGGGAAGTAAATAGGAAAGTTCATAAATTGCATTAAAATATGGCATTAAATATGTTGTAATTGGCTCTCATTACCTTCCTTGCTTTAATTCCAAAGAAACTTGGTGTTGATAGTATGGACCAGTTTCGACCAATCAGTCTTTGTAAGTCTTTTTATAAAGTTATTTCTAAAGTGCTAACTCTCATAATTTTGTCTCTTCTCCCTAATTTGATATCTAGGCAGCAAAATGGTTTTGTTCCTAGTAGGTAGAATTTGGATTCAATTATTTTAGTGCATGAAAATATCCACTCTCTCACCTTATTCAAGAAAGAGGGGTTTCTCCTTAAACTTGATCTATCCAAAGCTTATCATAGAGTGGACTAGGATTTTTTACAAAGAGGGCTCGAAGATTTTGGTTTTAATAAGAGATTTAGGGAACTAGTCCTTATGCTAGTTTCTTTTGCTACTTTCTTAGTGCTAGTGAATGGTTCACCAACTCCTTTTTTATAGGTTTTGCGTGGTTTAAGGTAGGGGGATCTGCTTTCACCTACCCTCTTCATTCTAATGGTTGAATGTCTAGGGAGATTTGTGGAAAAAATGATGAATGTGGGGGATTTTGTTGGTCTGAAACCTTCAGTTGTTTGCATCAGTAATTTGTGGATGATTCTATAGTGATGGGAGAAGCTTCACTTAGAAATGCTAGAAACATTAAGAAGGTTTTGGATGATTATGAGCAAGCTTTAGGTCAAATTATTAACTGGAACAAAAATGTGATATATTTTATCAATGTGAATGATATTAGATAGAAAAAAAAAAAAGAATTATTGCTATGAGATTGGCACATTACCAGGTTCTTATCTAGGATTACTCCTTTGTATGGACCCACCTGAGATCTTTTAGAGTTCATTGATTGATAAAATTCATTCGAAGTTAGCAGGGTGGAAAGGTTCCCTCCTTAGTTAGGCTGGTAAGGTTATTGTCCTCAAATCCATTTTACAAAATGTTTTGTTGTATGCTTTGAGTTTTTTTATGATCCCTAGAAAGTTTGTGCTAGCAATTGAGAAAATTTAGAAGCTTTTCTTATGGATGGGTATGGAAAAAAAGAAAAGAGTGGCCCTGATTGCTTGGGAGAAAGTTTGCATGCCTTTTAATAAAGGTGGCCTTGTCCTTAGAAGAGTTACCACTATGAATGATTCTCTGCTTTCCAAGTTGTTATAGAGATGAAATAAAGAGGAAGGTGAATGGCATGCTATTTGGAATGATAAATATAATAGGGAGAACCAAGATCTTAAACACTTTCTTAATAATGAGTTTGTGTAACAGGGTTCAATGATTTGGAAACATGCTCAAAAAAATAAAGAGACTATTAAGAAAGGGGTCAGATGGATGGTGGAAAATGGGAGGAAAGTTTTTTTTTGGTAGAATATTTGGATTCTTGATCATTCACTCAGTGCTAATCAAAGGTGGAATGGTTTTATGGAGCAGTGTAAGAATATCTTCTAGATTTTTGTAGAAGACTATTGGGAGGAGAATAAATGGCTAGATTTTAAGAGAGTGGATAGAAACCTGATTGATCTCAACAAGATTCTAAATGTTGTCTTTTTAAGCCATGAGGAGGATGCTCTGATTTGGAAATGTAATCCTAATGGGTTTTTTTCTGTGTCCTTAGTGTATGGTAATGCTTTTAAAGAGCATCATTAGTCTTGTTGGGCTAGAGCATGGTTTAAAGGTATTACCCACAAAGTTAACATTTTTTTTGGATTCTTTTGCAAGATAATTTTGTTACAATGGATAATTTATTGAAGAGAGGGTTCAACATAATTAATAGGTGCTACCTTTGTAAGAATGATGCTGAATTGGTTAACCATATGACTATGCATTGTTCTTATACTAATAGGGTATGAGAAAGGGTCTATGGTTTGATGAATATTGCTTGGGTTTTCCCTGCTACAATTCAAGATTTTTTCAATGGTTGGAAGCCACCTTCTAATAATGACTTAGTTTTGAGATTGTGGGATTTTATTCTCCTGTTCCTTTGCTGGGGCATTTGGAAGGAATGTAATGATAGGATGTTTAGGGATGTTGAATCTAATCCAGATCAGCTATTCTATAAAATAAAGAATTTGGTGATTGAGAATATTAGACTCAGTGGAAAAGGTCAACAACCTTAGAATGATTGGGAAGAATCGGTGATTTGGAATTGGAATTTAAATGGTATCAGTCTGATGCAAATTAGACCTAACCTTAGGGATCTAGCTAGATGGGATTGTCCCCCGATGGACTAGTATAAGATAAATTTTGATGGGTCCTTGAAGGGCAAACCAGGAATTGCTGGCTGTGGTATCATTATTAGGAATGCAAATGGGGATAGAATAGGTGGAATGGGTATTCCTATTGGAATTCAAACTAACCATGTGGCAGAGGTTAGTATAGCCCTCTATGGTCTTAACTATGCAAAGAGTTTGAATTTGAAAAAGATATGGCTTGAGGGGGACTCCCTTAATATAATTAATTATCTTAAGTTACCATTTCTTCCTGGACTATTAATAATATTATTAGTCAAGCCATAGATCTTATCAATTCCTTTGAAATCTGTGTTGTCACTCATAATTATAGAGAAACAAATCAAGTTGTTGACTGGGCAACCAATGTGGCATGTAAGAGTGATGAAAAGGTAATATGGAACCACAATGATATCATACCTATTGAGGGGTGCTTACTGTTTGAACATGATAAAGTTTAAAGTAAGCAAAAGTACTTCATTAATGATGAATATGCCAGGAAGAATTAATTATTATATGGGCATAATTGGGAAGTGGCAGGCTATAATGAGAAGGACAATGTATTACCATTCAATATCGCACAGATTATGGGTCTTATTTGCCACTTTTTTCCTTGATCACGATATCGACTATGGTCTTTAGTTGTAGAGGGTTTTTTTTGAGAAGAGAGGAAATTCATCTTGGAGATAAGAAGATGGGAGGAAAGTGGAAAAGAATTGAACTGGCTAGTTGTAAAGAGAGGAGGAAGAAGAAGGAAAATTAGGAAATTCTAGAGCAAGGGAACTTTACTGTATTTATGGAAAAATTAAAAGGAAACAACACTACCATTTCCCAACAGCTCATAAAGACTTGGAAAGATGGGACTGCTCTAGTGGAAAATCAAAGGATGGAGGTGTCTGAAGACATTATAGCTAAATATATAGGGCTGGAGATGGAGGGCATTAATTTCTACCGAGATAGGAAGCTCTCTGATAAGGCAGTCGACGAGTTTTCAGATTCAGCCAAAGAATGCAACAAACTAGTTAAAATAGGTAATTCCTACTTTAACCTAGGTTCCATTTTGTGCCCTTGGATATTTGAGTATCTTACTTTGGATGGGCTCTTCACTAAGATTTACGGTCACCATTTCATGTTAGTCAATCATTTTAGGCATGGGGTTAGGATAAATTTTCCTTTTTACCTTAGACAATCTCTGGGTAATTCTATTCTTGCCTTTCAAAATGACCTTGACAGAGATCATGCATGCCATGAGGGGCTATGGTTCTCATTATGAACCTTCTAAAGGAAAAATAGGTGGATAGGCCCAGGCAGAGTAAGAAATCGCTTGATTATAAGGTAGAGGATAGTGATTATGAGGAGGATTTTGATAAGGATACTGAGGATGAGGTGGAAGTGGTGGATGTAAAGAAGAACATGAAAGGGGATCTAGGAAGCACCTCCAAGAAGAAAAGGAAGGGAAAGGGGAGTGAGTTAGATCAAGAAAGTGATTACGAGGAGTAGAGGAAGGGCTTTTAGAAGAGAGGAACCGCAAGGAAGGTTTTGGGTAATAGGGGAAAGAATGTGGATAAGGTCTCTATTCCCTCTAATGATGAACCTTTAATAAAAAGGATGGAAAGAAAAAGAAAATTGGCATCTACTCAAGATGAGGGTGATGACAATGTTCCCAAGGAGGTGGAATTGGAAAAAAAAAAAAACAAAGGGAGCAAGAGTACTATTTTGAATATAACAAGGAAGAGGATGAGAAAGGGTTCCTAAAGGGAATCATGGGTAACCTAGGGTCAATTTTGAAGGATATCAAGACCCTTAAACAAAAAATGTAGGAGATCTCAAAAGATTTTGATCAACTTAGTAGGATGACAAGGGCGGAGCATACACTAGGTTAGCACATTGATAGGCTTTTTGAAGTCATTGGCAATGTAGAAGAGGTTAAAAACTTAATGAAGCAAGTGCCAACAATTGAAATAAAAAATAGGAACCTTGAACAAGTAAACAAAGATATCCAAGAAAGGATGGAGAGCCTGGATGCTAGAGTAAGTAATATGGAAAAAAAATCAAGATATTGGCTGATCAAAATTGCAGTATTTTGAAGACTATGGCTGATAACTTCAATACATTGCTGAATAAGATGGATCAGACCAAATGCCATGACTCCTCTATTGTGAATGAGGACTAGGGACTGAGCAAGTGCATAAGGGCCAATTTTAAGAAGAATGAAGGAGTGGAAGCAAAAAAGTTGGATGAAATGAAAGCTTCTATGGAAAATATGAATATACTAGTAGATCAAGCTGCGAACCTATTGAAAACTTTGTAGTTGTCTGGGTGATGTCCTTTTGCTTTTCTTTTTTTGTCTTTTACTGCATAGTTGTACTTGGCCCCCTATTTCTGTGGTTGTTTAATTGTTCTTTGAGGCCTTTTATTTTTTGAACTTGTTACTTTGTTAAAGGTTTCAGGTCCTTTAAAACCTATTTTTACATAATCAAAACATATAATGTGAAAAAAATCAATGTTAAAAAAATCAAATCAATAATTCTACCAACAATATTAGATCTTTTATAGTGTCTCTACAATAAATATCCTCTTTAATTTTTACCTAAATATCTCTCCCAATACTATTTTTCCCATAAACATATCTCCCCATTTGATATAAATGAAAAAGGGGCATATTCTCAACACCATATAAATAGAAAAATCTAACCAAAATTTGAACATCTAACTCATAAATATTGACTAATCCCCTTGAGTAGTAGCTACCAAACATTAATTCAAATTGTAGGATACCTTAGATTGGAGTATGTTTTGACCAAATTTTAAACATTTAACTCATAAATATTGACTAATCCCCCTAAGTAGTAGCGAAAAAACATCAATCCAAATTGTAAGATACCTTAGATTTATGCATGTCAATGCACCATAGTTTCAATCAAGAGGAAAAACTGACCCTAAATTACCTATAAGATACTCAAAAGTATCGTTAGGGAAAGGACTTATGAGGAAATTTATATTTTTTTACTTAGAAGGAACATACTTTAATCTGACTTCCTTCTCATTCACCTTCTCTCTCAAGAAATAGAATTATATATATATTTATATATATGTATATATATGTATGTATATATATGTGTACGTATATATGTATATGTATGTATAAATACACACACACACACACACACACATCCATATATCCATATATACATATACATATAAATGTATGTATAGACACACACACACACACACACATATCCATATATCCATATATACATATACATATAAATGTATGTATAGACACACACACACACACACACACACACACACACACACACACACACACACACACACACACACACACACACACACACACACACACACACACACAGAGGCTTTATCTTTGACTATAGCACTAGATTATTTGAAATAATAATTATACTTGACTTGTCATATTATATAGCGATAGGCTCATCAATATTGACTCTAATATCTTTCAATATTTGCTTCGTCCATAACATGTGTACAATTGATAGTAACAACAATATATCTTGCCTCTATAGTAGATTATGAAGTAAATTTTACTTCTTTCTCAACCATGAAACCAAGCTCTTTCTTGAGATAAATTTTCCACCACGTGCACTCTTATTGTCATCCAAATTACCTTCCTAATCAATATTTGTAAATAACTCAAATTAAAAATAATCATCTTTAGGATACCATAATCCATATAAACTATTCCTTTCAAATATTTTAATATTCTTTTAACAATAGCATTGTGATATTCTTTAGGATCCACTTGAGATATAGCAACAAAACAAACAAGTCTTAATATCATGCCTTGTTTGAGTCATATAAAGTAATATAACAATCATTGATCTATACATGGTCTGATTTTATTTACGAGAATCATCAACCTTAATTAACTTGCATCTGGTTAGTGTAGGAATAATAATTGGTTTTGACCTTCCATGCCAAATCAAATCAACAACTCTTTCACGTACTTAGACCGAGATATAAATATTCCATTATCTATCTATGTTATTTGCAAACCAAGAAATAAATTCATCCGACCAATCATAGACATAAAACTCTAGATGCATTTTATTACAAAATTATTTAATCAACTTTTTATTTCCTCCAAAAATGATATTATCACCAACAAAGACTTCAACAATCAGAAAGTTATCATTATCAATCTTGAAGTATAAGTTTTTATTAGCAATACCTTTGTAAAAACCAAAATTCAATGGATACTTAACTAATCTTTTGAAGATGAATACTATGATCTTGGATCTTTCTTCAAACCATAATAATCTTTCTTCAAACCATAATAATCTTTCTTCAATTGATAAAGCATATTGCTCAAATATTTTAATGGAAATTCATCTAGTTTCTCTACATAAACTTCTTATTCCAACTCATCATCCAAGAATATCGATGTGACATCTATTTGATAGACTGGAATTCTTGTAAGTAGCATCAAAAATAAATAATCTAATGGGTTTAATTCTAGCAATGTGAGAAAAATTCTCCTTGAAATCAATGCCTTCCATTGATGAGTATCCTTTGCAAACAAATATTAAATTATTCCTAACAACTTCCCCATTTTCATTTTGTGAAAACCTATTTAGCACCTATCATATTCTTGTTCTTAGGTTTGAGAACAACAATCCATAAATTATTCTTCTCAATCAGATCTAATTTTTGTATGGTAACTTTCAACCAATGTTCATCTTTACATACTTCACTTAAATCTTTAGGTTAAAAATTTGAAACCAAACAATACTCAACTCTATCTTCTAGTTTGAATGCCTTTGTTTTTATCATGTATTATTTTATTTTAAAAATGATTTAATACTATTTACCTTGTAGCCTTAGAATTTATATGAATTATTAATTCTTCTTCTTCATTTGCAATGGATTCTTCATCTTGATTCCCTAAAACAACTTGAATTTAATTCAATTCCACCATTTATTTATACTCAGTTAAGTGTGTAAACAGTAGTACTAACAAATTTTCTCTAGCAAACATGCAAAAAATTCCTTCAATCATGGTTGTCCTTGCATTGTGTAAGATAGCTTTGTTCCTTCTCTCTACAACACAATTTCGATGTGGGCTCTATAATGAAAACATCCATCTCCTTTTCCCATGCTCTTTAAAAAATGTATCAAGATCATCAAATTAGAATTCACCACCTCTTTCAAACCTCAGATACTTCAACTTCAAACTCATCTCCCTCTCAACCATAGCACTCTCATCCTACCACAAAGAATTTGAAGTCTTGGGACAAAAATTAGGAATGTACATATTGTGTGGGAATATGAATTGAGATGCATGGATCATGGAAATGATGCAAAAAGAATTGGACGTAATGTACTTAATATCTATATATGCACATATGGTTTTGTAGGAATGATAATTTCTTTACATAAGAATGGGGTTTTTAATCTTGATTGTGTTTGAAATGCTTTAGAATAACTGAGGGTGGGTGAATCAGCTATTCAAGGTCCAAATGTCCTATTCAAACTTTTCACTAAGTATAGTGAGTCCATTCAATCATTCATTCATCCAAGCTTTAACTTTTCTAATCAGCAAGTTACTATAAATCAACATGCAAGCATAACACATAAGAAATCAACACATAACATAGTGATTTACATGGAAATCAAATTTGGGAAAAACCATTAGTAACATGCTTCTCAATTCTCACTCTTCTGAAGTGATTTCCTATGAAAGGCCTACCCTATTAAAGGCTTAAAACACACTATTAAATGTGACCTTATTAGAGGATTTAACCACCTTGTTAGAATTGAGCCTAGTTAGAGGACTTTTAGAACATTCACTTGGAATGCCACCCTATTAAAGGATTTACAAATGGCTATTAAACCAACCTAAGTCCATAGGATTTTCATATCTAATACAATTTCTAGAGAATATTAGAAAATCTTTGAGCTGACTACAACATACAGCTTAACTTGTAGATCTCAGATCACTTCTCAGCTCATACCATTTCCTGGCCTTCAATTTCTGCAACTCTTGACAGCTTGCCCTCCTTTTAAGCTTTGTCTTCTTGAGTCTCCATGCTCAATTTACCACTGCAATCATCTCTTCTTGACCACTTTTAGAAGCAGAGCCTCTATGCTCTTCCTTCTTCTAGATGTCTTCTCCTTGACACCCCTCTAACCACTTCGCAGTAGTAGCAACAATATAAGCAACATTTTCTTCTTGGTCTATGACTCCTTAAATAGAAGTCTTGGAGTACTTTTTCCTACTTGATTCTTCCTTCCTTTTGATTTCAATTCATATGGATTAGGTAGGATTCATTGCATCTAATTGTTTTCTTTAGAAACTTCTTGAATAATACTCTTGAATTCACCTAAAAATGGTTTACATAAAATTCTGTGCCACCAACTCATCATCTTTATCTTCCAACTTGTTCAAAAAATTCAAGGTAACCACTTTGTAGGCTTAGATTTGGTGAATCTTCATCATTGGCACTATTGAAATACTGGTGCTCGACACATACTGTGTTACTCAGCATCAATTATATTTTTCCTGATGCTTCGCACCTAAAGATCACTCGGCACCAACTAAGATTTTCTGATGCTCAACACCTAAACTTCACTTGGCACCTAAAGATCACTTGGCACACACTAGAATTTCCTGTTACTCAGCTCCAACTAAGAATTTTCTCAGCTTCAACTAACTTGCTTGGCACCCACTAATGATCTTAGTTTAAGCTTTACAGTTAACCTTGTTACAACTTATTCCTCCAATGTTTCTAAGTGTGACCAACCTCTGTATCCTTGGGTATGTTATCAATACATCATTTAACCATTGTCTTAACTGATTCTTATACTTCATTACAATATCATAACTCAACCTTTCCCTTAGGTATTCTTGTTACATCTTGTTGATCAAATCCTCTTCATCAATCAACTAAGTGATAGTACTTGGATCTTATAAGGAAATATCATTCCTACAAATAGTAGGTTTGACATCAATGACAAAACAATGATTGAAAATATTCTTTTAACAACAATCTTCCTTCTTTACAATAATCTCCCTCTTTGATCTTCAACAATGAGCTTTTCAATCATATTTCCAACAGATTGCACATGTAAATGATCATAAGAAGAAGAAGATATAAGAAAGAAAGAGATATAAATGAATAATACATATACTTTTCTGGAAAGAAATAGGAAAAATTGCATACTCGTAAAAAAAAATAAAAATTGTAATGTACAAAGGAAAAGTTACCTTCACTTGGAGATTGTGGAGAAAACTTCTTCTCAAGAACTTTGAGAAAATCTAAAAGTAAATCTAAAAATTTGAAAATGAATCCAAGAATATTTTTGGATTTAGGAAAAGATCTTGAATGAGAGGTTTTATAAGTCATGGATTTGACTCATCCATTGTGGAAAATAAATGTACTTCCAAATCAAATTAGCATATTTAAAAAATGTCCATGTTTGAGATCAATAATGCAAAAGAACATCAACGAACTGGAAAGATTCAAACCCCTTGATAGCTGAAAATTAATCACATGCAATGGAGGAGAAAAAAAACATCATTGATGCTGTAGACATTTTTTCTTGGCAAGTTTGAATACAAAACTCATCCTAAATGAAGCACTTTTTTTGTAGATACCTTGGACGTTAATTTTAATGGAGATTGTAGCTTGGAAGGTGCATTAAAATGCATGCATTTGAGGTTGCAAATGGCGTCCAAAGTTGCTCTTCATAAAAACATAGAGCTTTCTTCATATATTTCATGAAAATGCATATGCATTTCCTCCCAAATTTGATGTTATGATGAAAATATTTTATCTAGGGCAGTTTAGACATTATTTCTTAAGTCGTTTACATGTTAAAACAAGAGCTTTAAGAGAGCTTTAGTCCCTACCTTTTGCAAGAGTTAAAAGGTAGATGTGACATGTTATTGTTATGTGCATGTAGTTTTCATTAGTTCATTAATAAATTGATCTGTAAGATTTTCATATATGATTTACATGTTTCTTCCATCATATATGATTTACATTGAGACAATTTTCTAGGCTATTGTGTTTGGTAGAGTCAATCTTCAAGGGCATAGATCATATCTTGACTTCTTTAAGTTTTGATGGTATTTACATTAACTATGTTTGATTTTAATAATGCGGTACAAATATGAGGATCTGAATATTCCAAACATTTGTAATAATAGGTCTAGTATATATTTTACGATACAAAAATAGATATTGTTTCATGAATGAGTTTTATGATACCAATCAAGTTATTTTTAATATTAGAAATGTATTCATAATACTTAATTAATAAATTTTGTATTAATATTTTATGTGTGTGTGTGTGTGTGTGTGTGTGTGTGACTATACTTTTAACTACTATACAAGATAAATATTAAATTCTAATTTGTAATATTATTAACATAAATACTTATATTCAATTTATTAATCAAATTATATTCAATACTTATAATAAATCTAGTAAGAAATAATATTCTTAAAAAATAATAAATTAATTTAAGTGTGTTTGTATTTAGTTAATTTAATTAATGTAAGTGGTCTCCTGAATTAATCTTATTAATATAATTTTGATATAAGAACATGAAAAAACACAAAATAAATATGATAAGTATAAATTATCCATAATATAACATAATAATAGTAAATCATCAATAATTTTATTTGGATAAAGAATTGTTGAACAATATCAACTTTCTTAACTATGATATTATTATGCAATATTACTCTATCTTTACCTTACAAATATTCCTGCCTGATATACTATTTTCTAATACTGGGGATTGTGATAAGTGTGAAAAGCCTTACGTTTTGATACAGGAGAATTGCAGTTTGACAGAAAGAAGTTTCTAGTAAGATATGACAAACAATATCACTTACTTGTGAGAAGATTGCCGTCAAATGAATTATTTGACTAATGTTTGAAGGCATTTTTCAATTGTTCATGGATGACACATCAGATCATGGAAGCCTAGATGCTCCTCAGGAAGATTTGTGAATGATCATGCACTTTTTTCCCTATTTTCTAAGGTTAAAAAATGTTTTTACCTCTAGCAATAATGGTAATAGCTAATAAGAATTTTGGAATTAGTGAATATAAATATAATTTAAAAATAAATCATTTCAAAACTTAGGGTGTTAGATGTATATGTTTGGAAAAATTAATTGTGTGCCCTCACTGAAAACATTAGTACCCTACCTTATAGATAAGGTAGGGACTAATAACATGCAAATCTTCACAAAATCAACATCACAAGGTGACATCTTCATTTTTCATTAAAAACATTCTTTTTGGTGGACTTTACATGTAAAAACAACATGCAATGTGGGAGAAATTCGATGCCTTAAGTGACTAATACATTAAAAACTAACTGTTCATAAGTTTTTGCATATGTAATGGGTTAAAACTTTAACACCATTAAGTGGAAATATATGTATATTATTTTACATGTAAAATAGACCATGTAAATAAGCTACAAATTTGACGTCATATGGAGATAAGCATATGAAAATGTTAGTTTATGTCTCCACATATGTAATGGGCCAAAAAAGTTAATGTTTTTAATGAAAATTACATGATATATTATATTAAAATCTTTCTTATATGAAACTTAGAAAAAAAGCAACATCATTTAAAGATGATTTTATAAAGAGGTTATTTCTACAAGCCTTTGCACATGTAATTGAGAAGAAAAATAGCATAAACATGCAATGAGAGATTTAAAAGATGTAATTAAATCATTATACATGTAAATGATCCACAATTTAATGTCATTATGATGGAAAAACATAATAAAACATTAAAATGTCATTTTTATATGCAATGGCTTAAAAAAATGAAACCTTTAATGTTTTGTTGGACTTAAATCTTATTGCAAATGTGACTTTATATGTAGATGAGCTAAAAAACCACACCATTACACATTTTGCATGACTAAACTTAATAAATTTATTATCTAACTTTAGTTTTCAAAAAGTAACTTAAAAATAAACTTGAGAATGCCTATTTTCAATAAAACATAAAAAAACTATATTCAAATCAAGTTGGAATGAGTTCAAATTTTTAAATGGATGATAAAATCTAAATTAAATATAAAATACAAATTTAGTTCATGTAATTGAGATATTATTATTTGAAATCTTTGTTGATGATATCATATTTAAAGGAAAGGATGCATTATGAAAATCATTTGCAAATGAGATGAAGAAGGAGTTTGAAATGTCTATGTTTGGTGAGATAAAATTCTTTGTTGGTTTACAAGTATGTCAAATGAAGCAAGGTATCTACCTTACTCAATTAAAATGCATCAAGGAGATATTGAAAACCTTTGGAATGGAAGATTTAAGACTAGTTAATACACCCATCACCACAAGACATAAGCTATCTAAGAATGATGATTCAACTAATGTGAATGAGACATTAATAGATAACTGATTGGAAAGTTACAATTTGTTGTTTACAGTAGATTTGATATTGCATTGGCAGTTGGGACTGTTACAAGATTTTCTACAAGTCCTAAGGAGAATCACATGATGCTAGTAAAAAGGATACTGAGATTTCTAAAAGAAATGAAGACTATGGCTTATATTACAAGAATAAAGACAACTTTGAACTGAAAGTGTACATAGATGCTGATTTGGCAGGAAATGTTGATGAAAAAAAGAGTACAAGTGGAGGAGCATTCTTTCTAGGCAAGGGACTATTTGTTTGAAATATAAGAGGAGTAACTAAGAAGGGAGGGGTGAATTAGTTGCCACAAAAATAAATCCTAGATCCCCTAGATGTCAATACAAAACATAAACTTTTCTAAAATCGAAGTTACTCAGTTAACACAAGCACTCAGTTAATGTAACTCAACAAGCACTATAATATCAACTGTTACCCAAAATATTGAACATGCAGATCTTAAGATGTTAACTATGATTAACCTTAATTAACTTAGTTGCATACACATAAAAGAAATATCATGAACACAAGTGACACCAAGATTTAATGTGTGCATTCAAGGTTTGAAAATGAGAAGACCCTGGAAGGAAACATACCCACTTGTCTACATACAGGGTTGCCAATTTTGATTTTGCTTATTTAGTAGCTTGTGAAGACTCTTCCACATCAATTTGAGCTTTTATCTTGCCTTCTTCTTGTGCCATGACTTCTACAATTAGATTATTTTAAAAAAAAATGTTAGTATCAACTTCTAAAAGCTCTAAAAATGTTTGCGAGCTCTAGAAATCTCTTAGTACTCAAAATTCTATCTCTAGATTGTGCAAAATACTATAGCTCCCAATTTGGGAAAAACCACCAGTTGCAACTAGTTACTATTTTTCACTCTTGTAAAGTGAGCCCTATTAGGAACTAACTGTTGGATACAATTGTTCAATTGTGTGTTGTCTTTGATGTTATACAAATGTCATATCAGTTATCAATCAGAGTCTACCGAGCTCAGATGGTCAACAAGGCAAGAGACAAAGTCTACCATGCTCAAAAGGTTTGCAAAGAAGGTTTGCAGTGTCTACCAAGAATTCTCAGACTTTACCTTGCACAGATAGTTGTTATTGAGCTTTCAAGATAAACAAAGGAAATTTAGTTGTTACCGAGCTCACTCAGTCATCAAGAGAAAATAGTGCAGGAAATAGGTCTAACCGAGCTTTCATGTACAATGAAGGAAATTTAGTTCTTACCAAGTTCACTCGGTAGCCAAAGGATTTCACAAAAATTGTAGTGTTAACTGAGTTGAGATGGTTAACTTAGGAAATTATTTCTAGAAGCAGTATTTACCGAGCAGGGTCGACCAGTGAAGGATTTCATTGTTTTGTGAAAGAAAGTTTATTTGTTTAATGTAATATTTGTAGCAGACTGATGTATGGTTTATTGGTAAATGTAACTTGTGAATGAGCTGACTTGATAATTTGAATGGTATATACAAGAGGTCAAGTTGTGAATTCTAAGGAAAAGCAATGGGTTTGATGTAATGTGAATGAGAAGGAGGACTGGTTATTGTGAAAGTGAATCTTGAAGGATGATCATAGATCATTGAGGAGCAGCAAAGCTATACTTGATCGAAAAGGATCTAATAGTGCAGAATAGAGATCTGTAATCAGCAAACTCAGTTGCATCTTATTCAGATCAATTCATTGTTACTTTCTAACCATTGTAGTGGTGATTTCAAAATCTCTTAACAGAGTTGGTTTAACAGCCATTTTGTAAATCCTCTAACAAGGTGACAGTTTAGTTGAATTGTTCTAAAGACCTCTAGCAAGGCCACTCCTAGTAGGGTGATTAAATCCTCTAATAGGGTCACACCTAACAGTGTGTATTGTAACCTTTAACAAGGTTGGCTCCTAACAGGGCTCACTTCAGAAGAGTGAAAAAATTGGTAGCTAGTTACTTGGTGGTTTTTTTCATATTGGGTTTCCATGTTAAATCTGGTGTCTCTTATGCTCATGTTATTTACTTTTACATGCATGTTAATAATTATGAATGCTTGAAGATTAGTAACAAGTTAATCTATCGAGTTACAACATTTTTATAATGTTCACCGAGTATCAGTAGTAACTAGTTATTTAAGACATCTAAGGGATCTGTGGATTTATTTTTGTGGTAACTGATTCACCCTCTCTCTTAGTTACTCCATCTATAATTCCAATACTAACCCTATTAAAGGTTACAAAACACACTATTAGGTGTGACCTTGTTAGAGGATCTAATCACCTGCTAGGAGTGGCCTTTTTAGAGGTCTTTAGACGCTTCAATATAGAAATGCCACCTTGTTAGAGGATTTGGAAAATAGCTATTAGGCTAACTCTGTTAAGAGATTTGATACACTATTAAAATAGTTAGAGAGTAACAATGATATGACCTAATTGTTGATGCAATTGTTGGGATTAAAGATAGAGTAATTGAGAGGGGGGGTGAATCAGTTACTAACAAAAATTAATCCACAGATCCCTTAGATGTCTTAAAGATCTAGTTACTGTTGATACTCGGTAAACAAATGCTGTAACTCGGTAAATTAAATTATTACTTATTTTCAAGCATTCATGCATGTAACTGAAAACAAAGTGAACACAAGAGATACCAGATTTAACATGGAAACCCAATATGGGAAAAACCACCAAGTAACTAGTCACCAATTTTTCGCTCTTCTGAAGTGAGCTCTATTAGGAGCCAACCTTGTTAAAGGTTACAATACAAACTGTTAGGTGTGACCCTGTTAGATGATTTAATCACCCTGTTAGGAGTGGCCTTGCTAGAGGTCTTTAGAACAATTCAACTGAACTGTCACCTTGTTAGAGTATTTACAAAATGGCTATTAAACCAACTCTGTTAAGAGATTTGAAATCATTGCTACAATGGTTAGAAAGAAACAATGAATTGACCTGAACAAGATGTAACTGAATTTGTTGGTTACAGGTCTCTGTTCAACATCATTAGATCCTCCTTGATCAAATATGGCTCTGGTGCTCCTCAATGATCTCCAATCATCTTTTAAATTTGCTTCCACAATAATTAGTCTTCATAGCACATTAATTCCACATTCTTTCACACTTATAATTCACAGCTTGACCTCTTACATATACCATTCAGATTGTCAAGTTGGCTAATTTACATGTTACATTTACCAATAAACCATATATCATTTGGCTACATATATTAATCTAAACAAATAAACAATATTTCATAAAACAATGAAATCCTTTACTGGCCGACCCTGCTCGGTAAATACTTCTTCTAAAAATTTCCTAAGTTAACCTTCTTGACTCGGTTAACATTGTAATATCCTTAAAATCCTTTGGCTACTAAGTTTACTTGGTAAGAACTAAATCCCATCGGTAAGAACTGCTTCTTCCAAATTACCTTTGATGACAGAGTGAGCTCGGTAAGAATTGCCTCTTCCAAATTACCTTTGATGACCGAGTGAACTTGGTTTCTAGCACATTTTCTTTGATTACCAATTGAGCTTGGTAAGAACTAAATTTCTTTGATTAACTTGAAAGCTCAGTAAACATTGTCCTTTGTCTAGCTGACCTTCTGAGTTCGGTAGACACTATCCTTTGCCTTGCTGACCTTCTGAGCTCGGTAGACACTATACTTTGCCTTGCTGACCTTCTGAGCTCAGTAGACACTATCTGATGACTGAAATGACATTTGTGTGACACCAAAGACAACACACAATTGAACAATTGTATCCAACAATCTCCCTCTTTGGCATTGATGGCAACACAACATGTCATAGCCGAATGAAATTTGAAAACAACACTTTTAATGACAGAACACAAAACTCCCTCTTTAATAATAATCTCTCCCTCTTACAAAAACCCTTATTATTTGCAAATTTCAAAAAGATATGACAGTTTATTCTCCCTCTTTGACAACACATGTCAAAGACAACTCAAAACAATTGAATAACATTGTACTTGATTAACTGATTCATATGCAATATCTGCATTGGTTTGCTGCATCAACTGATAGATTTTCAATTCTGTTCCTGTTGATGCATCACTAAAATTGTATTTTAGTGAGCTTCAGATAAGGGAATGACCCCTAACTTACCTCTTAGATACAAGAATGCATCCTTAGGTAAAGGCTTTGTGAATATGTCAACAATTTGTTCCTTTGTATGCACATATTCCAATCTTATTTCTTTTTCTTGCACCAATTCTTTAACAAAATGATATTTTATGGCAATATGCTTGATTTTTGAATGCATCACTGGATTTTTGGAGATGTTAATTGCACTTGTGTTATCACAAAAGATAACAACTAGTTCTTTGATTTCTTGCTCCATACCTTCCAATAATTGTTTAAACCACACAATGTGTGAGCAATTTACTGTTGCTGCAACATATTTAGCCTCTGTTGTGGATTGAGATGTACAATTCTGCTTTTTGCTTGTCCAAGAAACCAACCTTTTTCCAAGAAAGAAAGCTCCTCCGCTTGTGCTCTTTCTATCATCAATATTTCCTACCCAATCTGCATCAGTGAACACTTTTAAATCCAGTTTTCCTTCGAGCTTATACCATAATCCATAATCTTCAATTCCTTTTAAGTATGTTATGATCCTTTTGATTTCCATCATGTGATTTTCTTTTGGTTTTGCTGAGAATCTTACTACAATCCCTACTGCAAGGGCAATGTCTGGTCTTGTGTGCACTACATATTGCAACTTTCCAATCATAGATCTATACAATGTTTGATCCACTTCCTTTGATTCATCATCCGTAGTAAGTTTTAATCCAGTACACATAGGAGTCCCAATTGGTTTGCAATCTTTCATACCAAACTTTTTTAGTATCTCCTTGATGTATTTAGATTGAGTGATGTAGATGCCATTCTTATTCTATTGAATTTGAAGACCAACAAAGAATTTTATTTCACCAAACATTGACATTTCAAATTCTTTGTTCATTTGTTCTGAAAATTCTTTGCAAAGATCATCATTTCCTATGAACATAATATCATCTAAAAATATTTCTACCAAAACAATGTTATTATCTGATCCTTCCTTTATGTACAAATTGTTGTTGTCATTAGTTCTTTGAAAACCAATCTGAATAAGATAGTTATGCAATCTTTTATACCATTCTCTAGGGGCTTGTTTCAGACCATATAATGCTTTATGCAATTTGCAGACCATGTCCTTCTTGTCTGGATGAACAAAACCTTCAGGCTATTCAATGTAAACCTCTTCATCCAATATGCCATTGAGAAATGCTGACTTGACATCCATCTAATAAAATTTGTATCCTTTGAATGCAACATATGCAAGTAAGGTTCTGACACCTTCCAATCTTGCAACAAGAGCAAAAGTTTCTCCATAGTCTACACCTTCTTCTTGTGAATATCATTTGCATACCAGTCTAGCTTTATTCCTTGATATCTTACCATCTTTATTTAGTTTGTTTCTGAATATCCACTTTGTTCCAATCACATTCTTTTCTTTGGGTCTAGGTATAAGAGTCCATGTTTTATTTTTCTCTATCTGTTCCATCTCTTCATTCATAGCTTCAATCCAACTGTCATTTTCTAGTGCATCTTTGACATTTCTAGGTTCAGAATCAGCAAGTAAACAAGTGCCTTTCAACTTACTTCTTGTCATTGTTCCTTCTGATTTATCACCAATGATTTGATATGGTGCATGATGCTTTTTGACATACTTGGATATCATGGGCTCCTTGCCTTTTGAATGACTTGCATTATTATCCTTTTGTGTCTCAACTTCTGGTTCTGATTCTGGTTGCTCAGGCTTGGTAGATGCTAACTTGGTAGCTTCTGTTTGCAACTCGGGTTCTTGCAACTTAGTAGATGTTGACTTGGTTTGAACTTCTTGTGACTTGGTTAATGAAGACTCCGGAGTTGAGGATTCCTGATTAATAGGTATACATGGCATTGTATTAGGTTCAATGTAAACAAATCTTCGATAGTCTTCAAGTTCCTTTTTGCTTTCTTCTTCTGTTCTTTTTGCAAACTCATCAACTTTCACATGTGCACTTTCTATAACTTTGTGAGTAGATAAGTTCAAACATCTATATGCTTTGCTTTTGCAAGAGTATCCCACAAATATTCCTTCATCACTTTTTACATCAAATTTACTTTTTCTAGATTCTTTCAAAATGTAACATTTGCTTCCAAATACTTTTAGATAACTTACATTGGGTTTGTAGCCATACCACAACTCATAGGGTGTTTTGAATGAGTCCTTTTTTAGCTATACTCGGTTCAAGGTATGAAATGTAGTGCTGATAGCTTCCTTCCAGTATTTGATAGCAATGCCTTTCTCAATCATTAAGGTTCTTGCACAATCCATTATAGATCTATTCTTTCTTTCTGCTATTCTATTTTGTTCAGGAGTTCTAAGTGTTGAAACCTGTCTTTTGATTCCCCTTTCAATGCAAAAGTTATTGAACTCATGTGAAATGAATTCACCACCTCTATTAGACCTTAAGCATTTCAGTCTTTTTCCCGTTTCCTTTTCTACTCTGGCCAAATACCATTTGAACTTTTCAAATGCTTCTAATTTCTCTCTTAGGTACATGACAGTCATCATTCTTGAATAATCATCAACAAACAAAATGAAGAATTTTTCACCCATATAACTTTCAATGCCAATAGGTCCACACAAATTAGTATGCACAATTTCTAGAACTTCTTTAGTCTGATAATTCTTGCTCTTAAAACTAGTCTTTCCTATTTTACCAATTTGACAATTCTTGCATAGACCAACCTCAGGTTTCTTTATGTTAGGAATACCTCTTACTTTCCTAAATTTACTTATCTTCATCAAGTTGTCAAAGTTTACATGACACAACCTTCTATGCCATAACCAACTTTCTTCAATTTGAGCAATGAAACATGAACATTCACCAAGTTTAAGATAAAATAAGTTACCTTTTGTTTGAGTGCCTGATCCAATCAGCTTTCCTTTGCCATCTAGCAATCTTTCTTTTCCATGCATAATTCTACTTTGAATCCATTATTGAGTAGCTGTGTCACACTCAACAAATTATGCTTTAGTCCTTCTACCCAGTATGCATTATCACAAACAAGTTCCTTGGTTAGTGAGATTCTTCCTTTTCATCTTATACAACAAGGTTCATTGTTACCAAATCTTATACTGCCACCATCATAGTCTTCAAAGTATTCAAATTTAGTTTTATCACTAGTCATGTGATGAGAACAACCACTATCTATGATCCATGTATCATTATGCTCATATGAAAAATGAGTGCCATTTCCTCATCATTATCAGACTCATCTTTCACAACAATGTAGAAAATTTCATTTTCTTCTTCATCATTAGAATCATTAGAATCTTTTGCCATAAAACATGTTTTCTTACCTTTATCCTTGAATGATTTGAAGTCTTTCTTGCCATTGTACTTGTGACCTTTCTTCTCATCTTTGTTCTATTTATTTGGGCACCTGGCAGCAATATGTCCAATTTCTTCACAAGAAAAATAGATTAGAGGAACCTTACCTTTGTATTTCCCTTTGCCTCTTGAATATTTTCTTGCTAGTAGAGCTTCAACCACTTCAAGATCACTGTCTAAACTTTGATTTGATTCTTCATCACTATTTGATTGTGGATCCTTCATCTTTTTCCCTTTTTCTTTGAGTGAAAGCTTGGCTTTAAATGCTGATTCAACATTCTTGGCAGTTGGAACATAATTGTCATAGTTGTCTAGCTCAAATGCAGTCAATCTTCCAACTATGGCCTCTAAATTTATTTTATGATTTGCCTCACATCTCCTTTCTTGAATTGCAGAGAATCTAATTGCATAAATGGGAAGTAGAGTTCTAAGAACTTTACTTATAATTGTCTCCTCATTGATATCTCCTCCAGATGCTTTGATTGCTCTAACACATGCTTTAACTCTTTCAACATACTTTGCAATGTTTTCATCCTCTCTCATCCTCATTTGATCAAATTGTCCTCTCAAACTTTTTGCTTTGGCTCTTCTTACATTATCATCTCCTCCATAGATTTCTTTCAGCTTGTTCCACATTTCAAAGGAAGTTTTGCAATCCTTGATGTCATCAAATTCTTCATAACTCAGAGCAGATGCTATATCTATCATCATGTTATTGTGAGTCTTCTTTTCAGCAATATCATTGACAGATAATGTACTAGAAGGTTCTTCATATTTTTCATCAAGGTAGTTTAGCCTTGTATCAACAATAGAAGCCAGATGAAGTCTCATCAATCCTTGCCATGCTGAGAAGTTGTCCCTGTTAAGTCTTGGAATTTCCCTTTTGTAAGACATCCTGATCTTTAGCTTAGATCCTTGAAATCTTTTCCTGTAAGCACCAATGGCTTTGATACCAATTATTGGGATTAAAGATAGAGTAACTAAGAGGGGGGGTGAAGTAGTTACTAAAAAAATTAATCCACAGATCCCTTAGATGTCTTAAAGATCTAGTTATTGTTGATACTCGGTAAACAAATGTTGTAAATCGGTAAATTAAATTATTACTTATTTTCAAGCATTCATGCATGTAATTGAAAACAAAGTGAACACAAGAGACACCAGATTTAACGTGGAAACCTAATTTGGAAAAAACCACCAAGTAACTAGTCACCAATTTTTCACTCTTCTGAAGTGAGCTCTATTAGGAGCCAACCCTGTTAAAGGTTACAATACACACTGTTCGGTGTGACCTTGTTAGAGGATTTAATCACCCTGTTAGGAGTGGCCTTGCTAGAGGTTTTTAGAACAATTCAACTAAACTATCACCTTGTTAGAGGATTTACAAAATGGTTGTTAAACCAACTCTATTAAGAGATTTGAAATCACTGCTACAATGGTTAGAAAGAAACAATGAATTGACTTGAACAAGATGCAACTGAATTTTTTGGTTACAGGTCTCTGTTCAACATCATTAGATCTTCCTTGATCAAATATGGTTCTACTGCTCCTCAATGATCTCTGATCATCCTTCAAATCTACTTCCACAATAATTAGTCTTCATATCACATTAATTCCACATTCTTTCACACTTACAATTTGCAACTTGACCTCTTACATATACCATTTAGATTGTCAAGTTGGCTCATTCACATGTTACATTTACCAATAAACCATACATCAGTCAACTATAGATATTACTCTGAACGAATAAATGATATTTCATAAAACAATAAAATCCTTTACTGGCTGACCCTGCTCAGTAAATACTTCTTCCAAAAATTTCTTGAGTTAACCTTCTTGACTCAGTTAACATTGTAATATCCTTAAAATCCTTTGGTTGTCGAGTTTACTCAGTAAGAACTGAATCCCATCGGTAATAACTGCTTCTTCCAAATTACCTTTGATGACCAAGTGAGCTTGGTAAGAACTGCATCTTCCAAATTACCTTTGATGATCGAGTGAACTTGGTAAGAATTATTTCTATCACATTTTCTTCGATTACCGAGTGAGCTCAGTAAGAACTAATTTTCTTTGATTAACTTGAAAGCTCGGTAAACATTTTCCTTTGTCTAGCCAACTTTTTGAGCTCGGTAGACACTATCCTTTGCCTTGTTGACCTTCTGAGCTCGATAGACACTATCATTTTCCTTACTGACCTTCTGAGCTCAGTAGACACTATCCTTTGCTTTGCTAACCTTCTGAGCTCGATAGACACTATCTGATGACTGATATGACATTTATGTGACATTAAATATAACACACAATTGAACAATTGTATCCAATAACAACTATATTGCTAATTTTAGATCTCAATTCTGGCTTGAATACTTGATCCTTTCTGATTAGATTAATATTTTATGCCCAACAAGGATATTATGCTTATCCTTCCAATTCACTTCCTCTAAGCATCTTCTTATCTTCTACACATTCTCACACATTCAATCCTCAACTTGAACTTATACTTATATCATATACATTATCAAGTTGACTTGAATACAACTTAGAATAATCAATATTCATCTCCTCAGTTGGCTAGAACCAACAAACAAATCTATTTAACTCAATATGCCAAAATAAGAAATCCTTTGTTAGCGAACCCTACTTAGTAGACACTAACACTGGAATGATTTTCCTATGTTAATCAAGTGAACTCGATTAACATTGTATCTTTGCAAACTTCTTTTGATAATTGAGTAAGCTCAGTTAACACTAATTCCATCCAACTTTCCTTTGTTCATCGAGTGAGCTTAGTTAACACTCAACTTCTGTGAACTTCTCTTTGATGCCCAAGTGAACTCAGTAGATACTGCCATCTAAACTTAGCAAATACTGGAATGCTTGAAAAACACAAGAGACTATATTCATTGCCTGAGTGAGCTTGACATACACTGACTAGTAAAGTGTTGGATTTACAAGTGGGAAGAGAGTAAACTTTTGAGACTTGGGGGGAGGGGGGATGAATCAACAATTAAAAAATGAACCCATAAAAATTTTCACCACACATCCATCTCATTCATTCAATAGATAAACTAAAATAACATGTAAATCACATACACTTAAATCATGTAAACATGTAAGCAATCACACATATAATAGTAGATATGATTACCCAGAAACCCTTCAAGTGAGAAGGTAAAATTGGGGTGGGGATGACACACACAAATCTTCACTATAGCAGCAATAAAGTGTATCCAATTAAGATTACAATGGTTTGACCATGAATCATGATCTACCTTGTGAAAGGCCTACCCTGTTAAAGGCTTACAAAGACTGTTAAGTTCCACCTTATTAGAGGATTTCAACACCCTGTTAGATGTGCCTTGTTAGAGGACTTCAACATACAATTAAGTAAGCACCCTGTTAAAGGATTTCATATAGCTTGTTAGGACTACTTTGTTAAGAGATTTAACTGAAATCACATGCTAAAATGTCTCAACATAGATCCTACGGTTGAAACTTGCTTGCCTGATAATAGATCACCTCTACACAATGTCCAATTTGATCCTCTCATGATCAAATGTCTCAATGATGTATTCTTCTCTCTATCCTTTGTTCTTCTCTAACTTATTCTACAATTCATTCCTTCTTCATAACTTCTAAGTCCCCATGAATTCTCTATATGCACATGCAAACTTCTCTATATCTCTCCTTCAATCCCTTACACACTCATAAGAATTTTAGGGTTTCATCCTCCTTAAAAAGACTAGGTGACTTAGGGTTAGGTATGAATCTATAGCTAAGATTAATCCATTTTGCTGCCTAAACCTTCCCATTTTTTAATTGGCTGCATGTAATTACATAGAGAATCCACATATAGGTTCATCCTTATATCCAAAAGATCAAAATCTATCTCTAGCTTGGCTGAAAAATGGTTTACATAGTTGTCTGTGCCATAACAAACACATATGTCCAATCTGTGTTACTCAGCATATGAAGTTTCTGATGCTCGACATACACTTGAATTTTGTTCTAACTTGGCACCTGCACTGCTCAACATCTATTATTCACTCGACACTAGAATTCACTTGGCATGGTCTTTCTGCTTGGCATTTCAGTGACTCAACACATGAGTGACTTGACACTCATTGCAACTCAGCATGGTCTAATATTTATATGTTGTACTCAACATGCATTACTAGTTTGGCATGAACTAAGTAAATGGCTTAAGTGTGTTGACATTCAGTTGTTAAAACCAATTTGAGATCAACAATCTCCCCCTTTGACATGAGTGTCAAAAACACTTAAATATACATAATCAATCTAATCTTCTTGAGTATAACATATCCATGACTCGGCTTATATGAAAAACTTCAAAATTTTGCAATAACCTATATTTCCTCAAAATTTATAACTACCCTTGAGTTAATATATCTATTCTATATCCAAAATCTATTCTCCATTTTGAGTTGATTTGTCTCTACTCCCCTTGAGTTAATATGTTTATTCTATATCCAAAATCTATTCTCCATTCTAGGTAGATTTGTCTTTGCTGATACTCTTTGACTTCAATGCACTTATACTCTTTCATGATGCTCTATTTCCATCTATTTCTCCTTCTTTCTTGCTATCTCTCCCTTTTTGAAACTTATGTCAAATGGGTTATACACGTATAGTGTGTTTGTCCAAAAATAATTTACGGACCTCCATTATAATTTTAAGAGCTACATCCTAGTTGTCACAAGCAACATCTAGTGACTTGAATTGGATGACAAGCTCGACAGTAAGGTGTACTAAGCCATCTAGAATACAAAGATTAGGGTCTTTCTTTAGAAAAGTTTCTACATAGCCTAGCTCCTTGTGTAGTATCTCCATATGAGGGGTGAGAGATGCCTGTATACATGTCAATTTGGCTCTTATGCTAGCCTCTTCTACTGTTAATACATCTAATTGACTTTCTGTTTGAAGAAATGTATGAAAATACTTCTAACTCTAAGCAGGGTTTAGAAGTAGTCTTGTACTTGATATGTTTAGATTTCTCTCTAGGCTCAGAATATGATGTCTAGTCTCTTGGGTGAAGAGTGTAGGGTCACACAATTTGGTGTACAATGAGAATATATTCTCAAGTACCTTCTTCACATCCTCAAAATTTGCTACCAATTCAACTTGAGTAAGTGCTATCTCACCAGATATTTTCTCATTGGCCTTGGTCTAGAATTTCTTTTAGACCACTCTAAGAGTTTAGCACTAGTATCAATGTCTTTATTGTTGACCTTTTCCACTATGTCTGACAATTTCTCTAGTAGTGTCTTTGTCTTTTTAGGAGTAGGTAGACTAAATGCATCTAGAAAGATGTCTTTTATGTCTTGAAGTGCTTGCCTCTGCCTGTGTTCTCTCCTAAGCATTTCTTGATGCTTTTTCTTCTCTAAAGCTTGTTGCAAATGCTTATTTGATCTAATGTCATTGTATCATAATCAAACTTAGGAATAATAATCTCTTCATCAAGATTGATATCACCATAGTGAATTACCTTTTTAGGTTTTGAAGAGCTTGAGCTTGGCACTAATATTTGCAATGGTATAGCTTCAACGCTTGGCTTCTGAAGAACTTTTGTAGGAGAAGTGCTAGATGTAGGTAGAGTTACCAATTCCTAGATGGCTTCTTGCTCCTTTACCTTAGGTGTTTGCTCACCTTCTTCATATTTTCTCTTTTCTAATACAATGACTTGAACAACACCTTGTCCTTGTGCTCCAGGTATAGAAGAATATGTCTGTCCTTCTTCCTATTGTCCAGCAGTATTGTCTTTTTCTTTTTCAGTCTGCTTCTTCTCAAGAGTAACAACTTTTGCAAGAGTATCAACCTTAGTAGATGTATCTATTGTAGTTTGAATCAAAGGTTGCACTTGAGTAACTAAAGGGATTGTAGAAGGTGGTTCTTTTGGATTCACCTTGTCCCTTGTGATATTAGTTACTACCTTTTGGAGCTCATCTATACTAACCAAAACTGGATTATCACATAACTTAGCATAAAATGTAGATTGTCCAATATTTTCTTCAAGCCATCTACAGTCAGTGGATTGATGTTCTGGACTAAAGCATCAGGAACTTCCTTGACAATAATAGTTTTAGTTGACTTGATTGTGTCATGTGGGGGACTAACACTTGACACTTGTATGTCTTGCACACTCTGTTCATCTTGCTATTGTTCAGCTATAACCATGTCATCATCTTGCTTTTGTGTTTCTTCCCCAACTATATTATTTTTATTCTCATCTTCCTTATCATTATCTTTCTTGTCATCATCATATTTATCATTCTTACCTTTTGAGGGATTGGCTTCTCCTTGTTTTACAATAGTTAACCCATAGATTAGTTTCCATATTTGGGTAGACTTCTTGACCACATCTTCAATATAGTTTTGAAGAATGTTGAAGGCTCTATACTTAGGTGTAAACCTAACAACATACCTCTTAACAACCTTAGCAATCTATCCCTTTGTTAGCTCTAGCATCACTTGAGCTAATGTGGTTTCCCTTATTTGTTTTTCCAAGTTTAAACAATAATGACTTTTTTGTTCAACAATATCATATAAACCTTTTGTATTGTGTTGGAAAATTCTAGTGGAGTGTTATTAAATTTTGACATCATGGCATATAATGCCTCTTCCACTTGACTCTTTTCATCTTTACCCAATTTATCAAAATCAATTTTCTTTAAACTAGATAAATCTGCATTATTCTTGACATTTTCACACATGTTTTCAAGATCAGATAGAGGATTATGGCTTACCACTTGAAAATGATTGTTTTCATCTATTTTTGTCCTCTCTTCATTTGAATCTAGTTGTGCCACATATTTTCTTCTTTGTTTCTTTTGCACTTGGCCTCCTTGATCTATAGCCTTAGTCTTTTCCTTGGCCTTCTGTGTGTTTGCACGTGTTCTTGCTCTAGTGGTAGGAGTAGTAGGCTTGGCTGGGCTAGGTTTGACAACTTTCTTGGCCTTAGCCATCCTTTTCTTTGGCTTAGTAGGAGTAGGTGCTTCCTTAGCTTCTTCTTCCTTGGCACCTTCAATTTTCTCTTCTTCTTTATCCTCTCCCAAGCCTTGAGTCAATGGAAGAGGTCCTTGTGTTTGTTCTTGCTCTTCCTCTTCCTCCTCTTCATCTTCTTCCCCACCTTCCTCTACACCTTCACCAAATTTAGCTTTTGGCTTCTTTACTAGTTTATCTTTCTTCTTGAGTGTGGAGGTAGCTTTTAACTCCATTTCAATCTTTGATTTCATTACATCATAATTCCCAAATATTTTGGCAGTCTTGTCAATTTCCTTTGCTAGGAGTGCAGTTATTGCTACTGATGCTTCATCAACATTGATCTCATATCTAAGTGGTCTTAACCATCTGACCCTTGGTGTGGTAGCTTGCACATATGTCTAGTCAGCATCAACAATAAAGCATATATCATTGTAATGTTGCTCAACCAAATAAATAGGTATCCTCATTCTTTCTTTCATGGATTTCTTAAAGTCTTCAAAATAGCTAGTCATCAATGTTTCAAATTTTTCACCCATCTGTACAATAAATTCATTTATCTGAACTGTTATTGACCTATTTTTTTTCCAGCTTACTCTAGCAAAGGAGGGAAATGTATTTTGTACATAGAAGAATATATAGATAAGTATTGAACCAAGTTTACATTGAGCACTCTTGGTTTTTTTGATTGCTCTGAGATTTTCCATTAATTGTTGTAACTATAGCTCAACTAGATCATAAGTATGATCTTTCTTCACAAGCTTGTAGCCAACATCCACTGCAATACAGGCTGCACTATTCAATCTACTAGATTGATAGAATTTGTGTGAGATTACCCTAACAACAAAGTTTAAGAGTGGATCAGTGATAGTATCAATTGTCATCCCTCTCTTGTTCTGTTTTTCTCTAGTGTTTCTCTCGATTACTTCCGTGGAGTCGCTTCTCTGAGTCTTGGGCCAATCTAGTGTTGGGTAGCCAGTAACCCTATGAATTATCCTTTTTGATATCTTAATCAGTCCACCTTCTAGCCATAAGGATCCATCATGTATTCAACTTAACACAATTCTAATCCATGTAGTCTTGAAAATAGTATGAAAATCTAGGGCACGGGTCAAACCCTTTCTCTCAACAATTTTATATTCTTCCTTCAGAACACCATTATCACATAATCTATCATAAGATTCTCTAATTTCTAATTCTCCAATGCTACCCATCTTTCCATTATAACATTTCCTTACATCCTAACCATAATAACATTGGGCAAGATCATTGACAGAGTGCCAGAAGGATCTTGTTTGTAGGCAATGTCAGGAATGGCTTTAAATATAGGGTGTTTCTCTTTGTTACTAACAAGCTAAACATTTTTCTCCTGAGTTTGATGAATGAAAACATCCAATCCCTTGTTGGTAAACTTAAGGATAGGGGCTTGCTGGTGGAGGAGGGAGGACAGAACAGGGATAAGGCCAGGTCAGATGATGACAAGGCCACAATCAGTACTCTCACCAGTATGGATCAGGGCATTAAGAAGGTCCAGGATCAAATGGAAAAGGAGCAACAAAAGATAATCAAGGCAGCTCAGACTATGCAGGAAATGGAGAAGATAACTGAAGACTAGTTTTCTTGTCTTTTGTCTTTTTGTCTTCCTGGCTTTTGGCTTTTTGACAGGTTTTCTGTAGTTTGTTTTAGTTTGTTTGTTTTCTAGCCTTTCTGTGGGCCTTTGTTTTGGGCTGGGCCTTCGGGTCTTTTTTCAGCTGTTGGACCTCTATTTTGGCTGGGCTTCTTTGGCTTATTATCAACCTTGTTTATGTAAAACTTATGGGTTTCAGGATCCCTTAAAACCTGTTTTTCTTACCAAAAACAAGCTAAACATTTGAAACCTCTTTCCCTTCTACTTTCTTTGAGTTGGGTGCCATTTTTCAAATTAGGGTTTATGCAAATTAAAAACTACGTAGCTCAGATGCTTGTGATAAATACCTTGTAAAACCTATATGTTGGTGTGAGATCGTCGCTGAAATCTTTGTAAATGCTTCAAACAAGTTTTTGAGTCACCTTTTGCTCTGTTTTCTCTTCCTTGAATTTGAAATGATGAAGAATGAGTGAAAAATAACCATATACCCTTCAAAACCCTTGCATTTAATGCTTAGTGCTTGTACAGCTATAAAATTGGCATCAACCAATTTCAGAATTACTCAACATCCATAGATATTTCCATCACTCAGAAACAACTATGAGTTTGACATCAACTAGCTAGGTTGCTAGCTCAACATCAACTAGCATTCCACTCAACATCCATTGAAAACTTTCCATGCTCGGCAACAACATGAAAACTTAAAGATTTAATCTTGAATTTTCAACAACATCTTACATCTTCATTCATGCTAATGTAGTCCTTTTAGTACTAAATTCTTTTGGAACTGATGTATGATATAACACTTTAAATATCAGTCCCACATGCCTCTTGATTACCTAGTTTGATGAGGTGTGATCACCTAACCCATTGGGTGAAGTGATCTCTTCTACATTTGATGTGTTGCAAGCATCTTTGTTTTTTCATGTCCTATTCATCTCATCTCTAATGTGTTAAACATTTTCCTTGCCTTTGCCTTTATCAAATTCACAACTTGGTACTTTTGACCTAGTTGGACAATGCTTACTAACATGACCAGTCTTCAAATAAAGCATGTGGTTTGACTCAACCACCTTTTGTAGTTACCAATGAAGTGTATCCTAATACAATTCTCAGGAACATGTCCATATTCTTGACAATAGTGACAGCTATATCTTGTATTGCAATCCCAATTGTAAGAGTTTTCATAGCTTCTTACCTTTGCTGTCTTGTTTGATGACCACATGGATTTGGATCTACATTCAAAAGCTCTATGTCCATAATTCTGACAATTGTAGCAATATCCTTCAAATTTTTATTTATACATGGTGCTAGTTCTTCATTCATGTGCTTGATGACCTTCTTTGTTGCACTTGTGACAATGAACCATGTTCTTAGGCTTGACATTTTGATTTGCATTGTTATTCCTACATATATTAGTAGTATGTCTTTCTTTCCACAAATATGACAAGTAATTTTGGAGTTCTTACCTTTGATGTTCCTTTCTTCACTAGCTTTGGATGATTCTCCTTGTTTAGTGCTTGTGTAGCCCAATCTTGATGTATCTTTGTTAGATCTAGAGGATCTCAATAATTGCTAAAAGTATTTGATGGTTTTATTTAGCTTGTTGAAAATTTCAACAAATTCCTATTCTCTTTTCAGATAATTCTGCAATAATTCATTCTACAACTTCAATGTAGTTATCTCAATGTCCTTGACATTCAATTCATAGCTGGTATTCATCATTTAACTTAGAGTATCCAATTTCATGTTGGAGATCTTGGTTAGCTCTGTTTACTTTTCCTCCAATCTGTTTGCCAGAATTATTTTGTCTTCTTCAATCATGGCTTTGTCTTCCATGGCTTTCTTCTTTTGTCTAGTCACTTCACATAGCAGCATAGCTTGTGATTCTTGCTCCAACTTGAGATTTCTTATTTCCTCAGCTTGAATTCTATTCTTTTCCATTAGATCTACAACTGCTACATAAAATTCACTGGAGTTACCATCTGCAAATAGCTTGATGGTGTCTATCTCTTTGTATAGTGTGTCATTCTTTGCAATAGCAATTTCCTTTCTTCTCTTTAAGGAATTCTTTAAAGCATCTCTAGCTTCATTCAGTTGATGTAGTATAAGATGTATTTCAATCTCCTAGTTCTCAATAGTCTTTCTCAACTTGTAGACTTCCATTTCAAGATCTTTCCTCTAAGTTACAAAGCTTCTCTTTTAGAGAACAAGGCTCTGATACTAGCTGTTGGATTTACAAGTGGGAAGAGAGTAAACTTCTAAGAGGGGGGTGAATCAACAAGTAAAACATGAACCCATAAAAATTTTTGATGCAGAGCCACACCTTGGAAAAATCAGGAGGAATCAGTCACTCAACTGAGTTGCTTCAAGGGGCATCTACAACCTTCAGGATCACACACTAAAATCAGATTCAAAACAAAACTTTGAAAATAAAATCCCCCAAAATATCTTCTTGCTGCCTTCAGATAGACCCGCACTCAGACATGAATAACTTCTAAACCATATAAGATTTAATCAATCTAACCATTCATATTTTGAATAACTAGATTTAAAAAAATATATAAAAATTTGAGAGAAATCCAACGGTTCAAACTTGAGATATTGACCCTGCATCAGAGTACATTTTTCTGCAAAATATTGCTTCTTGCTGTCTCTAGATAGATCCGGGAATAGACATGTATAACTTTTGAACCAGAAAATATTTTCTCAATTTAACTGTTGATATTTGGTGTAACTAAGTTTCAAACAACCTATAAAAATTTGAGAGAAATCCAATGGTTTAAACTTGAGATATTGACCCCGCATCAGAGTACATTTTTCTGCAAAACATTGCTTCTTGCTGTCTCTAGATAGACCTGCACTCAAACATGAATAACTTTTGAACCAGATCAAAAATCTTCGATCCCTCTAGTGAAGATGGGCATAATTAGGCCTATAATAACATATCCAAAGATCATGAAAATCCAATGGTGAATTAGGGAGATATTACCCATGCACTGAGACTAATTTTTTGCAAACATACCGAATTCGACCCAAAACTAAAACTTTTTAATCTTCTGCAAACTATCAACTTGTTTCCAGTGAGAAGATAAGAAAAATCCGTTCAAAACTCAGACCATCGAAAACTTGCACAAAGACAAAATAAAAAAAACATTCCATATCTCTCCAAATTTGATTCGTGTCTTACATAGCTGACTGGCTCACCCTTAAAACTGACTTTCTTTTTCCTATTAAAGGATGTGAAACGTTTTCTTTTTATTTTAGAAAAGAAGAATGTCTTCTATCCAAAAAAAGGATAAGAATCTGAAACGTTTTTCTACCAATATTAGACAGTCATTTTCTAAGTCAAGAATATTCCAAAAACTGCCTACTACCTATTATTGGATTTTAAAAATTATTAAACACTCCACCTACGAACTAAAAAAAACTATTCTAATTTAAGATCCACACACCTGGTCCTAGGTGGTTATATCTGGAGAGCTTATCGAAATGCTACTCTAGGTATGCCACCACATGTAGGACGTTATTACAAACTTCAAAAACTAAAAGCATTTAAAACATAACATTAAATTCCCTATTACATTTTCAACAATGTTGCCTCCTATAGCATTTCTCTTCTCTGCCACTGCAGCATACTCCCCTGTAGAATGAATCTCAAGTCCTCTTGAGATGATGTGTTGTAGAAATGAATCTCATTTTTCTTTCGAACTTTCCAATTTCTTTGAACTAGGATGAGCATATCTACAAGAAAAACAAAAATAATATCCAACTTCTCCACCTTGTAGCTTTGATTCTTTAATGCTGTAAATGTCACAGAAAATTCTCCAGCATGATTCACTATACATGAAATCTGCATCCCTGCATAAACATTATTAGAAGAAAACATATCATCAGTATTAAGATTATTTGAGTTCTCTTTTTGAATATGAGCTTCCTTATACACCATGTAATGTGCATCATATCTATCTTCATCAATAGTAACCATAAACTTATCTGCTTCTTGACTATCAACCAGTTTTACATCTTGAATCTTAAGAATCGTATTTATCTCTTCTTCCTTTATTAAACATTTATCATCATCTTGATCTTCTGTAGTAATCTCACTTTCAAATATCTCTTTCTTATTACAACTTTGCTCAAGAACAATAACAGTATTGCACTCTTTCCTTTCTTCTTCAAGCTGAGTTTCCGTACTACCGCCATGCCTTTTCCATTCTCCCACAATGGCTGCAAATTTTTTCCATAAATCAGATTCTTCTTTAGAACTTGCTGTTACACATTCCTTAGCTTCATCTTCATGCCATTCCTCTTGACATTTTTCTTCATTATGCATATTTAAGGCTTCATCAGTTGCCTCCAAAATCTTTTCCATAGGAGTACCTTCCAACATTGTACTCTTCTCTATTTTCAAAGGACATGTTACTGTTCCAACCACAAATTGTTCACACTCAAATTCCATAGGACTTTCCTCTTTATTCTTCTCATCAACATTTACTTGCTGCAATTTATCTTCTTTCTGCTCTTCAGGTTCTTTCCCTTCCAAAGGACAACTTACATCTATCATTGTTGAGATTTTTGTACCAACTTCACATACATCTACACTCTTTATGGCTGCCTTCTCTGTAGTTTCATTTGCCTCTACCAAAACTTCTTTCACTTCCTCTTTCACTTCATCATGCATTGAAAATGCTATCCTATCAATAAGACCTATACTTCTTGATTCCTTCCATGTTGTATCATCCTTCAATGGAAGCAAAACCATCTTCTTCCCATTCTTGTTGACAGTATATGTGTTCTCTCTACAATCATATATGGTTGACCTGTCATATTGCCATGCTCTTCCTAAAATCAAGTGACAATCTTTTAAAGGCATAATATCACATTCAATGGTATCAAAATATGCTCCAATGTTAAAAGAAACATATGACTTTTCGAAGACATCAATCAACTGTTCATCTTATAACCCATAAGCTCTGTAAGGTAAATCATGAGGTACTCTTGGAAGATTCTGTTTCTCAACCATTTCTACTGAGATTATATTTTCAAAGGAACCACTGTCAACTATAACTTTGCATACCTTATTCTTGCACTTGCACTTTGTTCGAAATATAGAATGTCTTTGGCTATATCTTTGTCTTTTTGCTTCTTCTTCTTCAATTATTCCTCAGCTAGGTTATTTTCTTCTTATCTAGTCTCCTGGACTTCTTCTCAGACTATTTCTCTCAATCTTTCACAATCACACAAACACATACACAACTACTTTTTCCCAAACCTTTTGCTGAGCTCTGATACCAAAAATGATGCAGAGCCACACCTTGAAAAACTCAGGAAGAATCAGTCACTCAACTGAGTTGCTTCAAGGGGCATCTACAACCTTCAGGATCACACACTAAAATTAGATTCAAAACAAAACTTTGAAAATAAAATCCCCCAAAATATCTTCTTGCTGCCTTCGGATAGACCCGCACTCAGACATGGATAACTTCTAAACCATATAAGATTTACTCAATCCAACCATTAATATTTTTCATAACTATATTTTAAACAATATATAAAAATTTGAGAGAAATCCAACGGTTCAAACTTGAGATATTGACCCCGCATCAGAGTACATTTTTCTGCAAAACATTGCTGCTTGCTGTCTCTAGATAGATCCGAGAATAGACATGTATAACTTTTGAACCAGAAAATATTTTCTCAATCCAACCATTGATATTTGGTATAACTAAGTTTCAAACAACCTATGAAAATTTGAGAGAAATCCAACAGTTCAAAATTGAGATATTGACCCTGCATCAGAGTACATTTTTCTGCAAAACATTGCTTCTTGCTGTCTCTAGATAGACCTGCACTCAAACATGAATAACTTTTGAACCAGATCAAAAATCTTTGATCCCTCTAGTGAAGATGGGCGTAATTAAGCCTATAATAACATATCCAAAGCTCATGAAAATCCAATGGTGAATTTGGGAGATATTACCCATGCACTGAGACTAATTTTCTGCAAACATACCGAATTCGACCCAAAACTAAAACTTTTTAATCTTCTGCAAACTATCAACTTGTTTCCAGTGAGAAGATGAGAAAAATCCATTCAAAACTTAGACCATCGAAAACTTGCACAAAGAAAAAATAAAAAAAACATTCCATATCTCTCCAAATTCGATTCGTGTCTTACATAGCCGACTGGCTCACCCTTAAAACTGACTTTCTTTTTCCTATTAAAGGATGTGAAACGTTTTCTTCTTATTTTAGAAAAGAAGAATGTATTCTATCCAAAAAAAGGATAAGAATCTAAAACATTTTTCTACCAATATTAGACAGTCGTTTTCTAAGTCAGGAATATTCCAAAAACTGTCTACTACCTATTATTGGATTTTAAAAATCATTAAACACTCCACCTACGAACTAAAAAAAACTATTCTAATTTAAGATCCACACACCTGGTCCTAGGTTGCGATATCTGGAGAGCTTATCGAACTGCTACTCTAGGTATGCCACCACATGTAGGACGTTATTACAAACTTCAAAAACTAAAAGCATTTAAAACATAACATTAAATTCCCTATTACATTTTCAACAATGTTGCCTCCTATAGCATTTCTCTTCTCTACCACTGCAACACTTTTCACCACACATCCATCTCATTCATTCAATAGATAAACTAAAATAACATGTAAAGCACATACACTTAAACCATGTAAACATGTAAGCAATCACATGTATAACACCAGATATGATTACCCTGAAATCTTCCAAGTGAGAAGGTAAAATTGTGGTGGGGATGACACCCACAAATCTTCACTACTACAACAATAAAGTGTATCCAATTAAGGTTACAATGGTTTGACCATGAATCATGATCTACCCTGTGAAAGGCCTACCTTGTCAAAGGCTTACAAAGAATGTTAAGTCCCACTTTATTAGAGGATTTCAACACCTTTTTAGAAGTGTGCCTTGTTAGAGGACTTCAAATTACAATTAAGAAAGAACCCTATTAAAAGATTTCATGTAGCCTACTAGGACTACTTTGTTAAGAGATTTAACTGAAATCACCTGCTAAAATGTCTTAGCATAGATCATATGGTTGGAACTTGCTTGCCTGATAACAGTTCACCTCTACATAATGTCCAATTTGATCCTTTCACGATCAGATGTCTCAATGTTGTATCCTTCTCTCTATCCTTTTTTCTTCTCTAACTTATTCTGCAATTCATTCCTTCTTCATAACTTCTAAGTCTCCATGAATGCTCTATCTGCACATGAAAACTTCTCTATAGCTCTCCTTCAATCTCTTACACACTCATAAGAAGTTTAGGGTTTTGTCCTCCTTAAGAAGACTAGGAGACTTAGGGTTAGCTATGAATCTATGACTGAGATTCATTCATTTTGCTACTTAAACCTTCCCATTTTTTGATTGGCTGCATATAATTGCATAGGGAATCTGAATATAGATTCATCCTTATCGCCAAAAGATCAAAATCCATCTTTAGGTTGGCTAAAAAATGGTTTACATAGTTGCTTGTGCCATAATACAAAAAAATGTTCAATCTGTGTTACTCGGCATATGAAGTCTCTGATGCTCAAAATACACTAGAGTTCTATTCTAATTTGACACCTACACTACTTGGCATCTACTATTTACTCGACACTTGAATTCACTTGGCATGATCTATCTACTCAACATTTGAGTGACTCGGCACATGAGTGACTTGACACTCATTGCAACTTGGCATGGTCTAATATTTACATGTTTTACTCGACATGCATTACTAGTTTGACATGAACTAAGTAAATGGTTTAAGTGTGTTGACACTCACTTGTCAAAACCAATTTGAGATCAACATAAAGATATAACATTTTGTGTAACATCAAAGATAATATACAATTGATTAATTATTTTCAACAATCTCCCTCTTTGGAATTGATGGTAACATAAGATGTCATAATACAATGAAATTTTAGAGAAAAATAAAGTAAGAAAAATATCCTTAGTTTCATTATTATTCTTGTCATGCCACAAATTTTGATGGAAGAACACAACCAATTTTTTTTTTGCTTTAAAAGATACATTAACGTTTATTATTTAGTTGAATGATTTGGTGTACACTATGCAGGGGTTTACACTCCTATCAGGTTGTGGTTATACTTGACTCTTACTCTGTGTAATTAAATGTGTGAGTTGCATTCTAAGTTTATAGTTTACGATGAAGATTCAGAAGTTGCTTGACTATTCTGAATTTGTTGATCAAATAAGAGGATACACTATCCATATTTAAACTTGGAGTTGTTTAAGTTCACTAACGGATCAAGATGGCTCCACCCAAAAATTTAGATTATGAGCCCTTATTGTTCTGTACATAAACCAAGACACTCTGATGTGCAGGTGTGATCCAAATTATGTTAATACGGCGGTGATAGCACTGAGGATTGCAACAAGAAGATGAATCATTAGCCAATTTGTTTCCATTAGTATTAGGTTTATCATTATATTATTTATTATTATACTTACCAAATTCTAGGTTTCAAATTAGGTTTGGGAATTAAATTCTTTGTTCACTTATTCTCCATCATTAATGTCAACCCCTGAATACAAAGGTGGAACAATACATGTAATTAATCTAAATTAGAATGATACTTCACAAAGATATAAGTAATTGAAGCTAACATTACTAGTATTTTTTTAATTTAAGAAGAAATAAATAAATAAGAAAATTAATAACTTCCACTATTATAATATATATTACTAAACATCCTATTAAACAACATAGTTTAGTAATTTAAGCACCTTCATTTCACTCTCCTTATTAATCATAATAATATCATACATTCAAATGTTATTCCTTTAACTCAATGAACAAGTAAGTCAAAAAAATAAAAAAACATTAGAACAAATTATATTCATATCCTATATTTCTATGTCACCCTTCTAACTTAATAACTAAATAATTTTTTATATATATTCCTTTCAACTTTTCCCCAAACTGAATTCTAAAAAATCTTAGAGCCATGTGCCATACAACAAACTCCAATAGACTTATGCAGGGCTCTAATCACTACTTAAATGTACATGACAAGAAGGGAAAGTCTTATCACTTAAATCTTATTGGTCAAGGTATGCTCCACATCACTCCCAAATTCCAAGGTATGGTACATGAGTAGGCGAATTCAGCATGTAATAAAAGTTCTAAGAATTCTGCTCCAAACAAATTAAATATTCTCCAAGTGCTTTTCTCTTTTTTTATGTGTGGTTTTTTTTAAGTTCAACTTGTATATGGCAGATTTTTGTTTGAATAACATAGCACTCCACCATCTTAGCCTGCCACATGAGTGCCTAGGTGTGAGTGGAGGTAGGTGGGGAGAAAATGGGAGAGTATGCTTGCTCTCTAAGGGTCTGTTTGGTTCATGGAATTTAAAAAACCCGAATTTGTAAAAACCTTGGTTTAGCCAAATCAAGGTTTTGTATATCTTCATTCTGATTTTTGAGATTTTACTGAAACCGTTTGTTTCACTTAGAAGATGCGTGTGAAGACACATTTTTATGCGTAAGCTTGGAGTTGAAAGTAGATTTCAAAAAGTAGTCCAATCTATTGTTTTTACACTCCTTAAAAAACAAAACCAGGTTTTGATTTTCAATTCCTACTTTTTTTAAGAAGTCACAAAACCTGGTTTTGAGGCAAAATTGGAATTCATGTATGCTAATTCCATTTTGCAAATTTTGAAACAAACGCACAAATTTTCAAATCCTGGTTTTGAAAAATCCAATTCCTATCATCTTCCAGGAACCAAATGGACCCTAAGGTACTCTCCACTCATAATAACTCTTTTCCCTTCTTAAAACTCAAGGAAGATGTCGCTGTCAAGGAAGACAAGGAGATTTATGACATGGTCAACAACATTTAAATCTCCTAAGTACCCTTCTTCCATGCCCCTAGATGGTAGCGCCTAGGTATGAATGTAACTTTCATTTGTCATATCTATTCTACTTTATTGTAGGTTTTGTCTATTTCCATGAAAGAAAAGGTGGCACATTGGATTTCAAAGACGAGCCCAAGAGTCAAGAGTGGCATTTATTTTAGCACTATTATATATACAAATTTAATTTGTTTCTTTATGGATAGTGATTAGACTTTTATGCCTTATAGTTCATTTTTTATTTTTGAATTTATTTCTAGCTAGGAATGTCTATTCTTTTAGAGTTCTAGGTAGGTTCTTATTCAATAAAATATTACTCTGTATTAGTAGGACTTATATTTTTTTGAGCTCATACATTTTCCAGAATGCATATGTACATCTACAGGTCTCATTTAAACTTAACTAATTGTTTAGTTCTTATTATGCCTTCCTTTAGTTGCTAGAGTTGATTGGAGGATGATTTATTTGCTCTAAGCATTAACATTTCTATTCTAATAACCAAATTTACCATATAGCATACTATTTTAATGCTAGAGAAATCAAATTCAGAATAGAACTCAAGAAGTTTTGAACTAAATTTCATTGCATCAAATGTTTTCATTTACTTTAATGTCATTCAATACCATGATTTAAAACTATCTACCATTCTTCCTGTCAATTGCATATCTTGCTTTTTATCAATTCCAATACTAAACATCAAACTACTAGTTATTCCTTGTGCAATAAAAAAATAAGATACCAAGGTAGCAATGTTCAATTCATTCTTATTGTAATTTCAAGATACTCAAATTCTTCCTTCTCCACATTCCAAATTAAGTATAAATGGGACAACATCAGTACATCATAACCTCTATGACATGATCCTTTCAAATTTCTTTCAATACAATATCAAGCATGAACTCTATCAATCTAATCACAATGGAAAGATCATATATGATATCGATACAAAAACTTCTCTCCCTATGGGCATATGAAATGGAAAAAAAACTACACTCTACAATACAAATTCCTTCACATAACCCGTGGGGATTTATCTCTCCTTTTCAACACAATAATAATGTATCTGCTTCTATGCAAGAAATAGACTTCATAACATCAAACTTCCAAAACTCTTCAAATGAATACCTGCACAAGAGAGAGACAAATAGGGAACCATGGAGGCTCACCACCCAACCTAGGCCTCAAGGAGACCACCCCCATGCTAGGGGAAACAAGATTCAACTGGGTTTCATCCAAACATCATCATAGCAACATGAACTAACACGATCACACATTTTGGAACACATTTACAACCCCAATCAAGGTTTGCACAATGATCCACTAATGGAATCATAAACATTGGGTGAAGGTGGGCTTTCAATTAGGAGACTTGCCATAACATACCAAACCTATAACAACAATTTTCATGCCCCTTAGAGGCTTTCACAAAACAACAAATTTCATGCCCTTTTGGGGCTTTCACAAAACAACAAATTTCATGCCCTTTCGGGGCTTTCACAACATCCTCCAATCATACTACCATCAACCAAAGCATCCTTGGATTTCCATACTTCATCAACCTTCTTACCACACCACCATTCTCAAGTAATGAAAGAATATGGCATACAATGGAGCCCATATTCCAAGGTTCTCAACTATATTTCAAGCCCAACTAAACCCTTCACCCAAGGCTTGCTCTTCCCTCCCAAGGGTGAGTGAGGCCTTCACACCCATGAACAAATTTCAACATCCAAACAAAACAAGAAAATTGAAAAGTAACCCCAAGAGATTTCATGAACAATACCCACAACACAAGAATCCCAAAAACAATACATGATGCCATATCACTCACACGACCCTACAAAAGGAACTCTTACAATTTCAATTTTAGTTATATGATATAAAAAAAGCATGGCATGAAGCACTAACTTGCTTACAAGCTATGTCAATGGAATGAAGACCTCTTCCTGCTTGGCTTCCAAACTTCTCCTTTCCAATCCTTGTGTGTCTCTAAAATTAGAGAGTGGGTGAATAATCACCAAGGTTGTCACAAGCTCCCTATAAAGATCTCCGCTTTCATCCTCACCTACCCCTGTTACTTTCTTGTATCTTTCCACCAATGAGAACTTAACCAAGTGGTGTGATGAGGGAAGAAGTCATCTGATAATATGATTTTCAAATTGGCTTGGAAATGACTTCTTTTTGAGGGTCCCCTAGACCCACTTATGATTATATTTAAACCCCCAACCCATACTATTACCATGTGGGTAACTTATTTTCACAAATTAACACTTAGGAATCACTTTAGGCTCTCTAAAGTTCCTGTCAACTTATAACTTAAATTCTGTCAAGAAGGTGACTCATCCTAACACTCTCCAAGGTGGTTTAATTGATTTTGCAATGAGGGTTAGGCTTAGGTTAAGTGACTTCATGCCAAAGAACCCTATTTGACATGTCATTTACACATAGACAATACAAGTGTCAAATGACACACACACACACACACAAAAATAGTTTACACATTACGATGACATGTCCCTAATTAATCTTGCTCTCTATCTATAACAGTCATGCACAATCACATTACAAAATAAACACAATACAACGAGGTTTTGAATCTTCCAAAGATTCACCTTGGCTTTACTATGTTCACATAAGATTGAACCTTGTTGCCTCATTAATCTCCATGGTTCAACTTTCTTGCACACTCAACTTAACATCAGTAACCCAATAAAATAATATAGGATACATACAAACATGTACATCATAGATCCAACATCTCATACTTCTCATTAATGTATACAATTAATTATCATCTAATGATTTATGTTCTAAGTACTATCAATAAAACATTGCAATATCATATTCCATTTAACTTTCATCTAAGTGCATATTCAAAACATTACATTACCATTCTCATAAAATATTTAAAACATTGAAATATCGAATATGTGTATCAATAGTAATCTTTCTTAATATAAATCCTTTTCAATCAGAGTATCATCACAACTCTTTCTCACCTAACAATGAAACTCTAAGTCATCTTTAGTGAATCGTAAAAACAATATAAAATGGATATGTGTAGACCGGTTAACTAGTAACTTTAGATCAAGTTAAACATAGTGACGTTCCTAGCAATATCCCTTTATCACATTATGAGGGGTTTGTGTGATTTTCCAGGTTTAACTCCACAGACTGTTAGAATGTTTCAATAATTATGTCATAATAATTTAGAACCAATTTCAAACATATCCATATGTCCGATTGTCATCATAACCTATGCTCGTAGTTGTTCTTAGTAGGATGAATGTTATTTTATCCTTCCTAACTGCCTAGTAGATCATCCGTAGTGTCTCATGGTCAAGTTCTTGTCTTGAACATTTTAAATCTCATTCCCATGTGGTCTTGTCTTATCGACCTAATGTTACTGGATAGAGTATCAAAATCTACATTAATTCTCCTATAGGATCCCTTAAATCATTATTAGTAAAAACAAAATGTCAATCATAACTCTATTAACTCCTAACCATATTCATTTCATCAAGATCTAGAATAGGGTGCTAGTGTGGGCCTTACAATTCTCATCCATGAGAACTCCCTCTATCAATGTGAACTCCCTCTAACTTCAGTTTCTTCCTCTATCAAAAAACTCTTCTATCTTCAACATCTTCTTTTGATAGCAACCTCTCCCTCTTTGATATCAAACCAAGTTCTTTCTCTTTGATATCTTGAAACAAAATTTATGTGATATGGCACGAACTCTCCCTCTTTGACATCTTATGCCTAAGACAATAACCAGTGAATATCAACGTACCTAATGTACATATTCATATGCAATTTGCTATTTCATTATTGCATCAACTTGACTAATCTTCAACATGCTCTAGTTGATGCATCACTAAATGTTGTTTAGTGAGCTTCAAATAGGGGAAGAACCCCTAAATTATTTCTTAGATACAAAAATGCATCCATAGGTAATGGCTTGGTGAATATATCTACAATTTGTTCTTTAGTATTCACATATTCCAATCTCACCTCTTTGTCTTGCACTAATTCTTTCAAGAAATGGTATTTTATTGCAATATGCTCGATCTTGGTATGCATGATACGATTCTTTGATATATTGATTGCACTAGTGTTATCACATAAGATAACCACTAGATCTTGGATTTGTACCTTCATACCAGCCAATAATTACTTGAACCAAACAACATTGGAACAAATAATTGTTGCTACAACATACTCTACCTCTGTTGTAGTTTGAGAAATACAATTTTGCTTCTTACTTATCCAAGACACTAGTCTCTTACCAAGAAAGAATGCTCCACCACTGGTGCTCTTCCTATCATCAACACTTCCTACCCAATCTGCATCAGTAAAGGCTTTCAAATCCAAATTTCCTCCTTTTCTTCTACCATAATCCATAGTATTTAGTACCATTTAGATACCTCATGATTCTCTTTATTTCCATCATATGATTTTCTTTAGGATTAGCTGAAAATCTTGCCACCATACCAACTGCAAGAGCAATATCAGGCCTAGTATGTACAACATAAATTTGAACATTCATTATTAGATTGATTTTGACATTTGTTTCATTATTACATTGAGTTTAAACCAATATATAGAAAAATAAATAAATAAAATTTATCCTAATCACATAATACTAAACAACTATCTAGACCAAAATACATTATCTAACGTCTACCATATTTTGAGACAACATTTTCTGCCCTAAAACATACTAATTAAATCTAGTTATATATTCAACATTTAAAGTTAAATCTAATAGTCGATCTCAATTTTGTAATCTGTACTGATTGAAAATCATAATAACACTATCTTTCAATTTAAGAATAATATAACTGTTAACATTAAAATAAACTAATTAACTAATATCTATAATTAGCTTTAATTAATACTAAAGTTCAACTTAACAATCACTAATTACTAACATAATGATTCTAAATTATTTCTTTAAACGAATTAAATAAATCAACTAACTTAACTCAGACAACATATTATACCAATAATGGAAACTAACTCTTCTAATTACTATCCAATATTAAATTGTTTCTAACACTAAATTATTCAATCATTAAAAACAATTATAAGTCAATTACTATACTAACCAAGACTTAAAATAATTTCCAATATTAACTCATACTAATTACCACTTAATTAGAAGCTAACACTAAACTACAACTATATTTAATCAAAACCAATTTATAATCCTAACACTCTAAACATACCAATTAAAATAATTTAATACAACGAAATAAAACTAACATTTAATAACATGTAATATTAGCTAATTAATTAAATTACAACTAACTTCAATCTCTACTAATGAAATCCTAACTTCACATTTAACGAGTAAATAAAACTAACTAACATCAATAACAATTAAAAAAAAAATTCTATTAATAAAATATCCTAACAAAATATCTTACCTTAAACTAAAATTAACTATTTACAAATACTACTTAAACATATATATAAATTAATATTAATACCATTTAGTAATTTAACTAACTTAAATTTAACAACTAAAGAAAAATGTACTAAAAACTAATACTAAACTAACATCTAACAATTATATACTAAACTAACATCAACTACTAACAATGAGAAGGATGAAAATGATGAGGAGGAGGATGTGGAGACGAAAGAGGAGGAAAAGGAGATGTAGGAGGAAAATAAGGAAGATTGGGGAGGGAAGAAATGCAAGAGGGAGGGTCTGGAGGATGAGAGAATGTAGCAAGAACAGGATATGTCTTCACTGCCTCTTTCTCCTATCCATATTCAAGCCCAACCTGAGGAGCAAAAAATAGATTCTACGACCAAGGGAGGGGAGGTGCAGGTCAAAGATGGGAGGAAAGCTTGGAAAAACTTTAATGTTAGGACCTCAAAAATGGGCATTTTTAGAGAGGCCATGATCCCATAGGTCCTCGTGGAAAACCAAGAAGGGCCGCGACTTGAAGACCTCATAGACTTGGCGATTGTGGCTATTTCAGATATAGCAAGGGAAACTGGGATGGACCTCTTGAACAATGCCAGCAACAGTATGATTGATAACTTCAGATCAATCGAGTGGCTTTTCCATGAGTTGGAGGAGCTCAAAGACTAGGTGGGTCATATGGAAGAATAATAGAATGGAGCAGATTCTAATAATAGAGACGGCCACGATGAGAGGCTCATTCTGGCAAAGAGAAGGATTAACAACCTCGAGATCTACAATCACAAACTCTCAAACTAGATGATTTTGTTGCTAAGCTCCATTAACAAAAACATCATATCTTTAATTGGCTGGATCAAAGATAGAGTTATGAAGGAAGATGAGGAAGGAAAAGATAGGGAAAAAGTCAGATTGGTGGTCGGCCTTGCAAAGGACAACATCAACAATAGTCAGGACTAGGAGGATCAAAAGGTGCACCAACAGGAGGTTGAGGAGAACTAGATGGCCTATGAGGCTACTCAGGTCATGCAAGAGCTGGAGAGAAAGAATGAGGACTAATCCTCTGCCTATTCTTTTGTTTCTTTCAGGGCCTTTTTTTGGCTTTTTGTCAGGGCTTTTGCCTTTGTCGGTTCATGTTGTTTCTGTTCCTGGTCTTTTCTATGTTCTTTGCTTTTCGGCTGGGCCTTGTGCTTATTATCAGCCTTTGAACTTGAACTCTTTTGGCTAGGCTTTTCGTGCTTATTTTCAGCTTTGTTAATGTTTTAACTCTTGGTTTCAGGGTCCCTGTAAAACCTGTTTATCTATTCAAAAACATCAACTACTAACTAATACTATTTAAATTAATGCTAATACTATATATTAACTTAAACTAATTTAAAAATAAAATAAAAACTTTATTTAAAACCACAAAACTAACCTAAACCCTTTAACACTTACCTATACTAACATAACAACCTAACATCTACAAACTACCCACCGACCCCACAAATCCTAAACCCCCTTTCCCACCTCCCTGCCATGTGAGATCTCCATCTCCCAAGCATGAAGCGCATATCCCAAGCACAGGTAAGTGGAGTGGGATTTTTTAAAGAAATTAGTTTTAAAACTTCTCAACTTTAACAGATTGCCCCCTCTCAAATATACTCCCCTCCATTTGCATTGGCGCCTACCAAAGAGTAATAAAGGAGGTGGGTGCTATCACTATCAAGGTGGCCAGTTGCTTATAAAACATTTGTTCTAATTTTTGAAAACTAACACTTCCCCTCCACTCCAAGGTCAGTGAACTAAGTTGCCAACTCGCATGGGTGAAAAGGGGTAATGATTGGTTTAAAGGCCTAAGTCAAATCAATAGTTTTTTTTGTGTTAAACCAAGACCCCCTTTTTAATAATAGTATGTATTTAATGCATGCATCAGGTCTTAGGGAGGAAGGAGAGTAGTAATTGTAAAGTTTAGTTGTTGAGACATAGGATATTTAGGACATATGTTCTAGTAGTTTTTTTTGTTTTGTTTATTTATTCAAATTCTAATTTATTTAAAGAATTCAAAAAAGATAATTAGGAGAATCTTAAAGATTCTATGTTCAAAAGAGGGGATTAATCCATTCCCCATACAAAAGATAGAGGACTAATTTTCTCTAAGGAGGTTATATTTTTTTTTCAAGTCTTTTTTTTTAAGTGTGATTTTTCAAAGCAAATTATGTTTATAAGAAGGGGGTGTAATTCTTTAAAAAAAAAAAAAAAAATTGGGTTTAAGCCAACCATTTCAAATTAATCGATGCAATATTAATTATTTCCTTTCTAACATCGATTATATTCATCAAGATCAAATATTGTGTTTTAAACAAGGTCATAAGATTACTTTGCTTCCTAAGAATATGAAATACAATGAAGTCCAAATCAAACACCAAATTCTTCTTTAACATACTTTGATACTTAAATTGCATAATGGTATATCATCATCGTTTTATCAAATTAAACTAAATCGATGAATATGATTTCATAACATAAGGATTTCTGAAGTAAGGTAAACATCATCATAACTGATTTATAAGTACATATGAAAAAACTAAAATGAAATAGAAATGCCATAAGCAAGGACATTACTCAATCATTTTTTAAAAATTTATTTGAAGCCCCTAATTCAAAGGCTCTGCTGGGAAAGAACTAGGAAGAAAACCTGACATTGTTGCCATTTCCACAATAGACTAACAATAACATTTTTGCATAGAATTTCAATCCTAAGGAGAAATCTCTCAACATAACTGAAAACTATTAACCATTTTGAATTTATTTCTTGGCCCTTAACAAGGGATCCATTACAAATTTCTACAATACATCACAGTGATCATGGAGAGAACAAAAACTGACCAGGAGATAACCAACCATAATATGAAGACAAAATCAAACATTCACTCCCATCTCGGTTTGCACAACAGGTTCAACATTGAACTAGACCAGGGAGAAGGTGGATTTTTCCAATAGGAGAAATTGGTCACAACACCATAACATATGCCTTTCAGGGCTAAAATCCCAAGAACTTATGTTCTTCCACAGATGCCCTTTCGAGGCTGATATCACAAGGACTTTTGTTCTTTTACTTCTTAATTTAAAAACTAAAAACATGGTTTGTGTTGATGAGTAGGGGCCCATAACAACCTACTCTCTTTCCCTCTTCTCATCCTAAGAAGAGACTCTGCACTGTTGGAGTCCAACTAAAGACCTCCTCCCATACATGACCACTTCTACCCTATCTGAGGGTGAGTAATGCTAATACAACCCATACAATCCCTTCGAAATTCAAAGCAAAATATAAAGGAAAAATATTCAAGAAAACTTATTTCAATCCCTCCCAAACATACTCAACACACACACATGAACATACATATGCAATAAAACTGAAACCTAAAACACAATATGAACAAAATGAGGTGAAGTATTCCTACCTTCCAAATAGGGTTATGGAAAATTGAACAAGTTTGAGATGAGCATTCCCTTCCTTCTCCTTCTCCTTTAATCCTCCTTCATTCTTGATTTCCACTCTAAAACTAGAGGTTGGGTGAGCACTCCCAACCTTCTCAAAATTGCCTCTAAATAAGGTCATAAACTCAACCACCTCTAAAATGAAATAACTCCCCCACTTATCTAAATTTCTAGAGGCTTTTAACTCAACTAGACCTAAGGCTAACCTCAAGGTAGAGTTAAAGTTATCCAGCTCATGATGAAATCAATCAATTTTCGCAATAAAGCAAAAATTAGGTTTTTGAGTGACCATAAAGTCAAAAAAAGGGGCTAGGGGGGGTGGAAAATGCCCCCAACCCATACCCATACCCTTTGGATACTTATATTTCATGATTTTAGGCCTTTGGTATTAATTAGGGACCTATCAAAAGCTAGGAAATTTTAGGACTATCTAACAACCTTCAAAAATGCAGATTAAACACTAATTTGGATTAGGGGTAATTAGTCTTGATTATAAACTAATTAGCAAAAAGGGGTCACTAACCTAGTCTGACTTAGATCTTTAGGTTACTCGGTTAACCCTAACTATCATGCTGGAATGCATATACAATTCACGAGTGTCAAGCGACACTATAAAAACACTGTTACGAAACATTAACATTTAAATATTACAAAATGCTACATTCATTAAAATCATGATACAAATAGAATAAAAAGCAATGGAGTTTGCATCTTTCATCAGATTTAATCCTGATTTCCACAAACGGTACATAGGGTTCAGTTCTGTTTCTCCGTTAGTTTTCTCAGCTAAAATATCCTGCACACTCATTACACACATCAATAGCTCAAGAAAACCACATGCATATATGTATATAACATATCAGGGAAATCACATAAATTAAGACATTCATGTTTCAAATAATCAGTTGTTTATCTCGTTCTACTCATATTGTCAATCATTAGCAAACACATAACAATATAACATAACTTATTCATTAATTTAGATTAAAATACTAGAATAGTCATCGTTAGGCATGCATATACCTAACATCATAAACATCACCAATTAAGGAATACTAAACTATCTGAAAGTATAAAACCTAGTCATCGAGGTACCAAAATCAACACCCTTATCATTAAGTAAAAATTCCTTGTATCATTGCTAGTGAAATTTTAATATTTAATTAGTCGAGATAATGTAGTAGATCTTGAATCACTGAGTATTAAAACATGGATGTATCAACTTCTCTTAATTTCATTAGGACATTCACAACATAAAACTTAACTTCATGTCCATTCAAATCTCCTACAACAGATTTAACAGAGAAATTCATATTTAATAAGTACATGCGAGGAGGGACCTTACATTTTTTGCTAGGATCTACAAAACCTTCAGGTTGTTCTATGTAAACTTCTTCTTCTAGAATTCCATTCAAGAATGCAGATTTAACATCCATCTAATATACTTTAAATCCTTTATATGAAACATAAGCAAGTAAGGTCCTAACACCTTCTAATCTTGCAACAACAACAAATTTTTCACCATAATCAATCCCTTCTTCTTGAGAATAACCTTTGCATACTAACCTTGCTTTATTGCTTGAAACTTCTCCATCTTCATTCAGCTTATTTATGAAAACCCACTTAGTGCCAATTACATTCTTATCCTTGGGTCTAGGAACAATAGTCTAAGTCTTATTCCTTTCTATCTATGCTATCTCTTCATTCATTACTTCAATCCAAATTTCATTATCCAATTTTTTTTTACTATTTTAGGTTCAAATTCAATAAGAAAACATGTACCTTTCAATTTTTTCCTTTCATTATACCATCTAACTTGTCTCCAATGATCAACTCAAGTGCATGGTGCCTTTTAACATATCTTGCTAATATAGGTACTTTAGATTTAGAACTTGTTCCACTTGCATTACCATGATCTTTTGCATCATGCTCGGGTCCCATTGTCTATGACTTGGGTCCTTTAGACTCAAACTTGGGTTGTACTAGCCTCAAGACCTTAGATTGAGGGAAATAAGGAAGAAGGAAAGCTGAGTTTAGGCAGTGAACTCCAAATAGTGGCAATCAAGGAAAAAAAAGATGAATTTGCATAGACTATATTTACAGTTGTAAGAACATAAGAGGATAATATAGGTGATGTGATAAGGAAAATTGGGATGAAAACAGAGTCAGACCAACCAGGTTTGGAGATTACAAAACAAAATTTACTAGTAATTATGTCGAGCTTAAGCACACTAGACTCTAAGGGCAAGAGGTTGAAAAAGAAGGTGAAGCACTCACCTCAAGCAATAAAAGGAAAACCTTTTATATTAGATGAAGTGATTGTGATTCCTAACTAGGACACAAACAACTTAACACATTATCAAATGAAGACACTTCAAGAGCTTTTGGAAAGAAAGACAAGGCATGAAGAAATGAGAAGAGAACAACAATAGAAAGAGGTATTCTATGAGATCAAGGACATACTCCTTGACAACATTTTTGTTGGTAATCTAAATGAGAAATCTCCAATCATTAATCATTTGGTTTAGATAGTGGAGAAATTAAATGGTCCAGACATTAACACTAATGAAAAACTCATGCAACGGTCTTGAAGAAAGTTTGAGAAAAATGTAATGGAAAATATTATAGCAGATATTGTTTTAAGATAGGTGAAACTTTCTAAAATTGTAGATAATTTGGAAAAAATTGTACAAATTGAACATAAATCACTTAGAAAATTATGTGATGTTTCATTTTTCACAAAGGAAGTTCAAGCTAGCATAGATAAACTTGAGGCAAATTTAAAGTATAGTACCATAATTTGAACATGGATGCAAGTTTGAGTTCTACACATTTTTCTAAATTGGGATTCATTTAAGGAAGGATAGTAGAATTAATGGCTAAAGATAGTAGAATAAGAGCTATGCTCATTTCCATTCAAGCTAGGTTGACACCTCACCTGGATGTAATGCAAAGACACTTGTAGACTACTAAAGAGATAATAAAGAGTGGTCCTAATATTTGTATAGTAGATAATATGGTTGATCTTTTTGCTAAGTTGGAGATTGAGATCCAAGAATTAGAGTCTATAAGGACCTCATGGGACAATAATTTAGCAATGATCTTGTAGCTTCACAAACCATTTTTGGGAAAGTATGGTTTGACCCCTACTCTCCAACCACAATTGTGACAAAAATAAGGGGGAAATGTAGATATGCATGATCAAAGGTATAACAAGAAACAAAAAGTCATTTGTATTCACATTTTGAGATTTTGTTCTATTTTGGAGTAATAAGGAGTTGGTCAGTCTAATAATAAAAAATTTGTATACAAAAAGATTTTGTAAAAGATTTTAAAAAATGCAAGTGTAGAAGTCTATGTGTAGACTGAGTTCTAGTATTGGATTATATCCTAAGGGGGAGCACTTATGGTTCAATTTTGTAATGTTATTTTTTTATCATGACAAAGTGTTTTTATTAGTAATGCCAAAGGGGGAGATTGTTGATCCCTTAGGCAAATTTTTCTAT